>BSQZ01000014.1:9732500-10275000 GCA_033239005.1 Lamellibrachia satsuma
TGTGTGTGTGTGTGTGTGTGTGTGTGCGCGTGCGCGTGCGCGTGCGCGTGTGTGTGTGCATGTATCTCAGTTATTTGTATTGCGCGACGCTACACCCGTCTTAAAATGTCTCGGGAGTTCCGCCTCCCCCGTGCGCCAAAGTCTCGGTAGTTTTCCACCCGTGCGCCAAAGTCGCCAGTTGCCATAAATAAAATGTGATTCAGATCGGTTTGTCCGCCGAGTGCGGCACATCGCGACAGGTAAGGCTGCCGTCTTATGATCTCTCCAGCGCTAACTGTGTTGCTATGTAAGAACACACAGATCTGTCGGTTAGGATGCCAGTTAACGGGGTGCCAATGGGTTAGCGATTTCCCTGTACTCCTTCGGGCGACAAATAGTTAAAGGAATGTTAAAGCGACCGTCCAGTACTCCATCGGACGACAAATATTTCAAGGAATGTTAAAGCGAGAGTCCGGTACTCCATCGGATGACAAGTAGTTCAAGGAATGGTAAAGCGACTGTCCTGTACTCCATCGGACGACAAATAGTACAAGGAATGTTGAAGCGCGACTGTCCGGTACTCCATCGGACGACAAATCGTTTTCAAGGAACGTTAAAGCGACTGTCCTGTACTCCATCGGACGACAAATAGTTCAAGGAATGTTAAAGCGACTGTCCGGTAGTCCATCGGACGACAAATAGTTCAAGGAATGTTAAAGCGACTCTCCGGTAGTCCATCGGACGACAAATAGTTCAAGGAATGTTAACCGACTGTCCGGTAGTCCATCGGACGACAAATAGTTCAAGGAATGTTAAATTTAAGCGACTGTCCGGTAGTCCATCGGACGACAAATAGCTCAAGGAATGTGAGCCGGTTCTGTGACGGGTGGGTGTTTTGTGAGTATTTTGGTAACAGTATGAATGCGTTTTTTATGTTTAATATGTTATCGTGAAAAGTACTTACAAACTACCAAGTTATCCCGTTCGGATGATATGCATCTTGCTAGTGTTATTAACAGAATGAGCAATGGATAACATCGCAGTATCGCTGTGCTATTAGACGGGCGAGATGTTCGGTGATCGCTGGGGGTATATATATATATACACACACATTTGATTAGGATGCGATATATATCAATCAAATGAGGCTATCTTGCTGTCTTTATATGTTTAAAAAATAGTGGTGCCATCGAATTCCTCATGTGTACAAACACAACAAATATATTTCCCAAGAATGAGAACTCCACATCCACCTGGACATAATGTTAGTCAACACTATATTATATAAATAACTATCCAGCGCAAAGGGGTCACGTCAACAGTTGTCGTTTGTCCGGTCAACTGGGTGTGTCAGTTCTTTGTACCGCGCGACGCTAGACCCGTCTTAGAATGTATCGGTAGTCCGGCCCCCCATTCGCCAAAGTCTCGGTAGTTTTCCACCCGTGCGCCAAAGGCACCAATTGCCATAAATAGAATGTCACTCAGATCGGTTTGTCCACGGAGTGCGACACATTGCGCCAGGTAAGGGTGCCGTCTTATGATTGCTCTAGCACTAATTGTGTATTTATGTAGGATAACACAGATGTGTCAACTAGGATGCCACTGGCTGTCAATGTGGAGCGACAGTCTGGTACTCCATCGGACGACGAATAGTTCAAGGAATATTTCATGACGGGTGGACGGGCATTTTTGCTAGTTTTATTAATAGAACGAGCAATGGACAACGGCGCTGTGCCGTAGCGGCGAGGTCGAGGTGATCGCGGGGGGGGGCGGGGCGGGGGCGTGCGTGCCAACCGTCAGTGGTGCACACATATAATATACAATGGGGGCCACTCAGTACATTGCCAGTGTGGGGGCATGCCAGTGTGGGGGGCATGCCAGTGTGGGGAGCATGCCAGTGTGGGGGGCATGCCAGTGTGGGGGGCGTGCGTGCCAACCATCAGTTATAACATTAACCATTTAGTCTGGATTCCTGAATTTAAAATTCACTTCCTTCCATCAGAGGCTTCGACATTATACTCCTCGTAATTCGCTAAGGATCACATGATAATGTTTCGATTATTTTTAAGAATAAACAAATCAGAGAAAGTCTAACGTAAACGTGTTGCTTTGCATTTAACAGCACAGTTTTTTTTATTTATCAAAAATACAAACTTCGTAAAGAAATTATTGCTCATAACGTGGATTATCAAAAATACAAACTTCTTAAAGAAATGTATTGCTCATAACGTGGATTATCAAAAATATAAACTTCGTAAAGAAATTATTGCTCATAATGTGGAATATCCCCCAACAAATTTAAACTGTAAATTTTTTCAAACATCCAGTTAACGGGATTTGTATATTGTAATCGCGGGTGAGACTTCCTGTTGCATTCATGACATGGGCAGCCTATTGAATGTATGTAAGTAAATAAGTAAGAAAAGTACGTACGTACGTAAGTAAGTAAGTGCCTTTATTTAACAACATAACTATACAATACTGTTGTAGTGAATTCGGTTTTTATAAAGTCACTGTCGGTGTGTATTGCTATAAATACCAAGTCTACTGTTTGAAACAGCCCAATGTTTTTCAAACAACAAAAACGAATTGTCAAGGCTAATCTATATTGGGGCACTAGAAAAGGGGTGAACGTGGATTCGAACAAAACAAGTTGAACCTCCAGCTGTCTCACAAGCACCTGCACCTGCACAAACACCTCACAAGCACCTCACAAACACTTCACAAACACCTCACAAGCACTTCACAAGCAGTGCTGGACGCATATACAGTAGAAGATACTGTGGGATCTCGTTAATCCGGACGTCGATAATCCGGAAACATCTGCACCCGGACATCATTTCACGGGAATGGAATTTTCTGACGCTAATGTACGCAGTTCATTAGGGACCAAGGTCTTCGGATTAACTATATTAAATAAAGCTTATTTGTATTTAGAGGTTTTAAAAACGTAAGTAACTTAATGTATGATGAAGAACTTTATTTCTTAGGACACTTGTGAAATTATGATAAAATGTAAAGATAATAAAATCTAAGGCTTTTATTGAATCTAGATGTGATGGTAAATATAATTATTATAATCAGTAGAGAACAGCGTATGAATGGTTTAATTACACACGCCGTGAACACACATATTTTACGAAAGTGTAAAAACATGACATTAGGATGTTTGTGGAAAACATGGGTAAGATTAATATAAAAGAAAATACAATTGTTTAATGGTCAGGTTTTTCACAATTAAACTGTACAACATGAACAAAGAACTTCATGGAATCATAAAGTCATATACCAACAATGGTCCATGCGAGGCTGGTGAAGTTGAATTTTAATTAAGCGAAACCTCCATATCAGTAAACCAATGAAAATCTTTGTATATTCCGTTTAATAGGCGGTTGTACGTTTAGTGGTGGTTCAATACAGGCATAGCTTGGTAAACATTGACACACGTGGCATAAACAGGCGTATTAAGAGAGCTGGAGGTAGGTGACTGTGTCTATCAGTGAGATAATGTGCAGTGGCTGAGAAGCGTCACAACTGTTGACTGCCCAGTTTTCTTATGATCAATGCCACGAGGATAAGGGAATATGTTGCTTAAATTGACAGTTATAATCAATGCCATGAGGACAAGGGTGTGTTTCTTAAGTCTGCAACAAATTGATAGTTATAATCAATGCCACGAGGACAAGGGTGTTTTGCTTAAGTCTTCAACAAATTGACAGTCATAATCAATGCCATGAGGACAAGGGTGTGTTTCTTAAGTCTGCAACAAATTGATAGTTATAATCAATGCCACGAGGACAAGGGTGTTTTGCTTAAGTCTTCAACAAATTGACAGTCATAATCAATGCCATGAGGACAAGGGTGTGTTTCTTAAGTCTTCAACAAATTGATAGTTATAATCAATGCCACGAGGACAAGGGTGTGTTGCTTAAGTCTTCAACAAATTGATAGTTATAATCAATGCCATGAGGACAAGGATGTGTTTCTTAAGTCTTCAACAAATTGATAGTTTTAATCAATGCCACGAGGACAAGGGTTTGTTGCTTAAGTCTTCAACAAATTGATAGTTATAATCAATGCCATGAAGACAAGGATGTGTTTCTTAAGTCTTCAACAAATTGATAGTTATAATCAATGCCACGAGGACAAGGGTGTGTTGCTTAAGTCTTCAACAAATTGATAGTTATAATCAATGCCATGAGGACAAGGATGTGTTTCTTAAGTCTTCAACAAATTGATAGTTTTAATCAATGCCACGAGGACAAGGGTGTGTTGCTTAAGTCTTCAACAAATTGATAGTTATAATCAATGCCATGAAGACAAGGATGTGTTTCTTAAGTCTTCAACAAATTGATAGTTATAATCAATGCCACGAGGACAAGGGTGTGTTTCTTAAATCTTCAACAAATTGATAGTTATAATTAATGCCACGAGGACAAGGGTGTGTTGCTTAAGTCTTCAACAAATTGACAGTTATAATCGATGCCATGAGGACAAGGGTGTGTTGCTTAAGTCTTCAACAAATTGTGTTGCTTAAGTCTTCAACAAATTGACAGTTATAATCGATGCCATGAGGACAAGGGTGTGTTGCTTAAGTCTTCAACAAATTGACAGTTATCGCCATAATGCAAAAAAAAAACGTCGTTAAATAATATTGGTAGGGGACGTTTGCAGTTGACAAGACGTCCACGGCGCGTGTAATCTATGTTAACAAGGGAGCATTTTTCAAGCCTTACGGTAGCTACCGCTGGTGCTTTATTGGGGAATGGGGGAATTTACTTGGCAGTTGTCACGTGGCGTTTGATGCTAGATTCGTGAAGCAAAGATTTTTAGTGAGTAGTTATCGTGGTAAACGGGGATTTTATCATGTGTTCTTAACAGTGCCAGAAGGGGCGCCCCCTCTTTGTCGAGCAGCATGCGCAATCCGAAACTTTGAAAACGTGAACTCAGGTCACCTGCGTGCTTACGATAAATGTCTTTCGCCAGGTATAGTGAGAGCTCGCGACCCGCGTACTTCGAGAGTAATGACGCCGCCCAGTAATGGCCGTCATGAATGTAAATAACGAGACACTGACACGCTTGACCTAGTTCTTGTGTACAAAACTCCCTTTATGTGCCGACATTTATGTTGAGAGTTTGATTTACGACAAGACTACATCATGAGCCAGAACAGGAATCCGGGTTCAGAAACTGTTTCATTTATGTACGTATAATATAATGACTATATATTGTGTTTGAACGAGTACTGTTCATTCGATATAAAATAGTTCGGAGATATAGTAATGTCGCGCAATCAATCATCCATAATCCATATCATATCGCCCGGGCAGTTAACGGTAAACCAGACCTCGTCTGTCACCCTTCTCTTTCAAGTCTGAGCGCAGCATGTCAAGTAGGTTAATGGTGTGCCTGCCAAATCGCCTTAATTCTGTATCAAGTTGACCCAACAACTGCAAACTGCAGGGTCAGTTGAGCAAGGGTTTAATCGGACATGCACAACACGGCCGAACACGGATCTTCACACCATGTGTACTTGCACTGTCAGCAATCTAAAACCATACACCACACTTAATTGTTAAACACGAAATTCCATGCAAATAAATTCAAATTTTATCGAAAGTTGTCTTTATGACCGCGGAAACAAATACGGATTGCCTGGCATCAGAATATAAATACATCTTACATACTTTATTGCTGCAGTTCTATACCTGGACATGGCCAACATGGCGACAACCTTTCTCAATGAGATGACGCACTCTTCAATGTACGAAGTTGTCCTTTCTAAAGTTCGTCGTCTAACAGTACACAATATTATGCTTAGAGGACCTCGTGTATAATGCGTAGCGTGTTACTGTAATACTCTGGTACGTACCACCCTCTTAGTGATGTAGACTTAATAATCGCACTATTGTCCAGCACCAAGTAACTCTTTACTTGGTTTTTAGGGGTAAGACCACTGTTGAGCTTCCTGTTTATTGTTTCACACGAATATAGGGCGTACTAAATTGCGATATGTGAATTTAAACAATTCTTATGATGTGACATAAGTGCAATTGAACAGGCATATTGAATTTCACAGGTTTGTTTGTAGAAGCTATTGGCTGTGAAATAGTGCATTTCTTTAGAGTTTAATAGGCGGAGAGATTTATGGGATTTTTCTGCTATGGGCCACGTGGGCGCATGAATACATGGCTATTTATGGGCATCGCATGTCGGGAAGTTTTAAAACAGCTGGAGGTATCTGATTTTGACAAAATTGGGTCAGCATGTCATTGAGATGATGACAAGTTGCTGTGAACAAATTTAAGAATTTTTGATTATCACGTTTTTTATAATCAGACAAAACGTTAACATTGCCACCAATGCGATTCTCTACAGTGGTCTGACCGCTTTAATGGAGGATTTGCTTACTTGGGTTTTAATGATGTAATGTATGTGTTTAATGTTTAAATGCTAACTCTCTCACTTGGGTTTAAATGTTATTGCTTCGTGTTAACTCTTGTCAAGTAGTTTGAAGATGAAACGATACACCAATGGCATGCTTGCTGACGGTACTGCAACGGACGTACCTAGCTGTGCACGCTGACAGAGCAATTATATGACAGTGCTGACAGAGTAAGACACAAGCAGTGCTCGATGACAGAGCCTAGCATAATTGTCAGTGCTCTCTGACAGAGACAAACATTTAGCTGTGTTCGCCGACAGAGCCAAACACCGCCCAGTGCTCGCTGACAGTGCTCGCCGACAGGGACACACACACGATGGTGCTCGCTGACAGAGTCAAACACTTGCCGGAGTTCACTAACCAAACAGCAGCCATAGCCAAACACGTAGTTGTACTCGGTGAAAGAGCAAAACACTTGTCTGTGCTTGCTGACAAGCCAAATACCTGATAGGGCTTGCTCACGGAGCCAAACACCTGCCAATGCTCGCTGGCAGAGCCAAACACTTGACAGTGTTCGCCAGACTTGTCAGTGTTCGAGTCGAGCACCTGGCAGTGCCTGACCACCTGCACGTGCCGTTGTTGACGACCCGCTTACAAAGCGGACCGGGTTCCAGTTGGCATCTTGCCACCACGGCTTGTTCGTGTGGCGTAAACACCGCGACGTCTCGTGGGCCCGGAGGCACGACACGTGGTCGCACACCCAACTGTTTTGTATTAAATGTTATACCAACCACCATGCAGGGTCATACTATTAAATATAAAAAAGTTATACTAATCCACAATTAAAGTTAGTTAGATTCACCTCTATCATGCCTGGTGAAACCACCGATCGATGGACTGCTTTCTATTGTTTCATGTGTAATAGTTACATCACATTTGAAGTGACCCCTCTTTCCCGAAGGCGACGTTGTACGGTGGGCCGCAGAGTTTTGTGACCGGACAGTTGTTATTGACAACTTGATGCACAACGTTGTCTCTGCCCTGGCGGCGACTCACCTGGATGCAGCTGTTTGGGGGACATTGAGGCACGGTCGTTAAACGATCACACGACGGCGGTGACGGTGGTCGACAATAAACAAAAGCTGCGGACAGCGAGTGACACTCCTTGTTATTTCATTACAGCCCGCGCTAACGGGTAATTGGATGACAATAAACACAAGCTGCGGACAGCGAGTGACACCCCTTGTTAGTTCGTCATAGCCCGCGCTAACGGGTAATTGGAAGCAACATAATAACACAGTATCATACCCACTGAACAATTCTCAGATATAAAATTAATATAAAGAAAATTTTAAATTAATATTTGAAGTAGACGAGACGTAACAGCACAACGCTAACGCTAACGCTAATGCTAACGCTAACGCTAATGCTAAAGCTAATGCTAATGCTAATGCTACTGCTAATGCTTATGCTAACGCTAATGCTAACGCTAATGCTAACGCTAACGCTAACGCTAATGCTAACGCTAACGCTAATGCTAACGCTAATGCTAACGCTAATGCTAACGCTAATGCTAATGCTACTGCTAATGCTACTGCTAATGCTAATGCTAATGCTTATGCTAACGCTAATGCTAATGCTAATGCTAATGCTAATGCTACTGATAATGCTTATGCTAACGCTAATGCTAACGCTAATGCTAACGCTAATGCTAACGCTAATGCTGTCCCACTGCATTAAATGCATGTTAGTCAATTCTTGTTATTGTTTTCTCATCCCTGATTTTGAAGGTCAGTGCCTTTTGACAACTAAACAAGACGTTGGATGATAGGAATGACACTTAATTCCCCGTTATGCAACTTGAATATGTTGAAGAGTTTAGACTGACAAACTGGGCAAACGTTTATCAGCATTTCACTTCAACTTACCCTTTCGTCTCAACACATTAAAAGTCAATCGATGAGACAAATATAACATATATTTGGGGTAAAATCACATTACTGATTAAAAAAACAAGAATGTTTAGCAATAAACAGTAGATAAATGGTAGATCCTATTGGACATGTTTCATTCACGCACAGTGTATTATCAACGGATGATGGAATAACGTTTTAATTGCGATTTATTAGCATTTTAATCAATCAATATATTATTTTCCAATAACAAATGTAAATATACCGAATATACCAACACCCAAATAGACTTGCATTACTAATTTAAACGCACTCAAACCTTCTTCTTCATTTCAGCACAAAACGAAAGAGGAATGAGTCATAAACGTATCAAACAGCTGACTTCCGGGCTGATTACTGCCTGGATACTACTTCCGGTTGTCACAGGTTTCAGCCAATCGTTAGACGGCCGAAAGTTTGCTGCGATAATACAAACCCTGGCCAATGATGGACTCGGTGTAGACGAATATCAGGTATGTTAGGCGTAGACGAATACAGGAATGCTAGGCGTAGACACTATTTCTGTAAAACACCGGCGACGTGTTATTTTGACAATAACACTTGCACTTAAGGTTTAATGTTTGCAAAGCCTATCCAATCTTGCCTTAAAGGCATCGGTTGTTGTTGCGGTTACAACATGGTTTGGCAATTTGTTTCAGTGATTAACCACTATTTGGCTAAACAATGTTTGCCTAACTTGTAGCCTTGATCTTCTTTTGAAGAGTTTTAACGAGTTTCCCTGAAGTGAGCTGGTTTCTGCTAGCTGGAAATATTGTCCGTTTTCTATACGTTCCTTTCCTTTTGTTTGTAACATTCGATCAAGTCTCCTTTCAGGCGCCTCTGCTTCAGCGAACACAGATTTATAGTTTCTGAAGTCGCTCTTCATATGGCATGTTGTATATATTTAACAAGGCAGGGACTCCAGGCTTATATACAGTGTTCTAGGTGCGGCCTGACGTAAGTCTTATACAATATATTGAAAATGTCAGTATCCAAATAATGAAAACTCCTTTTGATGGATCTGAGTACAACACATCGCTGTATATTCGTGCTGTTTCTGCATTGGTCATGGTATACTGATGTGTTATTGCATATTGCTGGACGTTTTAGCCCATTTTCTGGATCACCATACATTTTTTCATCTTGTAGTATTGTGTGATCCATTTTTTGTTTCTTCTGTATCATTGCAAACATCCTTACTTCACTATCAATATGTTCCGGGATATCATTTACGTACACAAGGAACAGAAGTAGACCCAACATAGATCCTAGAGGGACATCACTCGTTACATCAGACCATTCTGACTTTGATCCCCTCAAACTCATTTTCATCTGCCGTCCAGTTAGGAAGTCTCCAATGCACTGTAGAACCTTTCCATTTAAATCATACCCTGCACCTTGTGCATCAAGCGTGGCACCTTATCAAAGGGCTTCTGGTAATCCAGGTAAACTGCATCAACCCTATAATCATTGTCTAAAGCTTCAGCCCATGCTTCGAATGTTTCAAGAAGATTGCTCAGGCAAAATTGTCCTGCTGTAAAACCGTTCTGCTTAGTTGTAAACAAGTCGTGTTGGTCGGTATGACTCAGAATGTGATCATTCAGTATTGATTCAAACACTGCGTGATATACACGTCAGCGATACAGGCCTGTAATTCTCTGCTTAGGTTCGATTTCCTTTTTTGAAGATAGGTGTAACGTCTGCAGTTTTCCCGTCGAGTGGGACCTTTCCCTCATTCAGTGATTTCCGAAAAAAAAATCAAGTACAGTGGCTTGGCTAATTGTCTCACACATTCTTTTTTAGTAACTTTGGGTTAATTTTGGCTGGCCCTGGGGACTTCTCTGGTTGTAATGCATGTAACGGTTTGTATACATCCTCCACATTAAATTCTATATCATAGACAGCATCTTCATCACTCACTCTACTGGCGAATGCTGGAGGGTCAGTATCTTCCTGCACAAAAACCGATTTGAAAAGGTCACACACCACTTCTGTAGCCTCCTTTTCAGCACATGTCTTTCTCTGTCTTGTGTACTCCTCGTAGTCTATGTTTCTATCTGTGGACATATATATTTTCATGTTTCTTCTTAACAGATATGTGAACTTGTTTTGTCATCCACGCAGATTTACTCTTTTTGTTTCTTTTGTTTTTCATTTTGGGCACAAACTTTTCTACAAGTCTATTTTAGCAATTCATAGCTAAGGAGCGAAATCGATTTTAAAGATTTTTAAATTGTGCTGATAGGCTGATAAGAATGTTAGTGAAACGGTACCCAGGAAACAGGTAGGCCAAGATCAGGTATGCTAGTTAGGCGTAGACGAATATAATAACTTAAATAAGGTATATTAGCCTAGCCCTAGGCGTACACGAATGACAGAATGTCACACATGTTAGGCGTAGTCCGTAGAAGAATGTCACGTATGTTAGGCGTAGACGAATATCACGTATATTAGGTGTATATATCCTCCAGTGAATATTCGGTACATTGTGAAGTAACGTTAATAATACCAAATCCTAGATTAAGGTATGACGCAACAGTTGTATCACTACGTGAATAGGATTGCAAATTTGCAAATATATCCGATATTTAATAACAAAATACTATACTTGATCAAAATACTTGATGGCCCATTGAAAATCACTCGATAAACGTGACACGGTCACCATCGTGGAATAAAGCTTTTACTACTATTACTACTATTACTACTACTATACATAAAAATAAACTGTAGCATCCGCTTAGATTGATACAGTCAGATATGTTGCCAATACATATTTTACAGTCTGTCCATTGTAATAAAACACACTTCTTATTTTGCGTTACAGAAACACGTAGATTTGAATGTACGTCACGAGAAAAAAGAATTGAATGGACAGAACCTCGTACGATCGGTAAGTAGGCGACCGGCACGGTTACGGTGTTATATAGTGAAAGTAATATACACATGCTTTTGTTTGCAAGAAGTAGTAGTTTCATCTCCCCTTCGTCGTTTGTTTCTTCGCTATTTATTATAATATACAAATACGAACTGTTTATTTTACCTTGATGCGCGCAATGTGCCCTGTGCACGCCACGTGACATTACATGAATTGGGTATCTTAGCATTTATTTAAAGGGCATAAAAATACTGAACTCTTATTATATTTCATCTCGTAGTATATTTCCATTTCCTCAACGCAGAAAAAATTATCAGAATTCAATTAACTAATAATTCCAAATAATACTGTGTTCTACCTGCCTGCCTCGATTATGCATATCTTCCCGCGCATTTCAGCATTCTTCGACGTGACGTCATTGATGATAAGAAAGTACTACGAGACTGGGACTCCGTTTATTTCACCTACTGTTGACAGCAATAGCGGTTGTTTAGAAGCGAGTGTCATTATGCGGCATTCGATTATAATGCAAACAATAGTAAGAATATAGTAACATGTAGTTGGTTTATGTCCCCTACTGAACCAACTTTGTTTAAAAAATCAAATTTCAAGCTGACGAGCCGGCATTGCTCGCTTTGAGAAAACTTGTTTTGACTGCTATCCGGACGAGAGAAGGTGGCAAGCCCTGTGTCATCCGGGTGCTAAAAAGACGATGGTGTGCAACATCAAAAGGCATCACAGAATCATGGGCAAATAAAGATATAGTAGATGCTGAGTTAGCACTGACAGGCTATGTAATGTTTAGGAAGGGTAGACGAGAAAGAAGGGGAGGTGGAGTTATTTTATACGTTAAAGAATCTATCCAAGCATATGAAATAACACTGAGAAGTGAAGCAGATCGTGAGGAAGCAATTTGGTGTAACATAGTTACCAGGAACTCAACGTTAACAATAGGAGTAGTTTATCGTAGTCCTAACATAGGACAAGAGAAAGATGAAAAACAAAAGGCGATAAGGGAGGTGAGCAAGGGGAATGTGTTATAATGGGCGATTTTAACCATGGCCATATACAATGGGAATCACTAGAGAGTGCTGGAGGTGACGACCATCAGTTTCTACTTCTAATACAGGACCAAATCCATTTTAATATAAAAGTAAAACCAGGGAATACATATAAAAACAATAGAGGAGGAACTTCAACGAAGGCAAATATAAAGAGATGAGAACATATCTAACAAATATAGATTGGAATAACTTGTTGAAGAATAAGACAGCAACAGAATGCTGGACTTGTTTAAAATATGAGATTGAGGGCATTATTGCGAAATTTGTTCCATTAAGAAAACAAGGGAAAAGGTCCAGGAAGAAACACCTGTCAACAGAGTCTACTAGAAAAAAATTTCACAAACAGATGCTGTGGACGGTATATAAACACACTGGAAATGTAGAAGACTACACAAACTACAAAGAGGCACTTAACCTAGCTACAACTGAAGTTAGAAAATCTAACTAAAAGAACCTTTGAAAAAATTGGCAGATAATAAAAAAATTACAGCAAGAGTTTCTACGCTTATATAAGAAGTAAACAGAAAGTTCCAGATAAGGTCGGACCATTGGAAAATAGCATTGAAAGACCTTAGTTACGAAAGTCGCTTATTACAATGTGGTTTGACAACACTAGAGACCAGGAGACTAAGAGGAGACCAAATAGAAGTATTTAAAATAGTGAACGGTTATGAGGATGTTGATAGGAATATGTTCTTCAAACTTAAAGAAGGCAGTAGAACCAGATTAAACAAAGCAGCATTAGTTAAGTAACAGTGTAGGTTGGACATGAGAAAGTACTCTTTTTTCACAGAGGGTGATAAATTAATGGAACAAACTGCCAAATGATTGTGTTAATGCTAGTAGGGTGAATATGTGTAAAAATAGAATTGACAGATATATGATAAGAGCGGGCTACATATATATGATAAAATTGTTGGACTCTCGGTAAGCCAATGGCTTCCTTGTCCACTTGCCATCTGGAACTTGTTGTTTGGGATGGAAATCTTGTTAAATCTTGTTAAATCAATAGGGCAAGTATTATAAGTAATACATTTCCTTCTTGCCCCTTTTCAATATTTTTTAATATGACATTACTAACTCAGTTGTAATTTTCTGCTTTGCTCTTCGTGTTGAAATAAACTTAGTTCATTCATTCATTCATTCATTCATTAATTGATTTAGTTCCACATTAACCCGAAATTGTTACTCTATAACCGCTTTTACAGCTTTCGTTTCCTTTCGCATAAAATACGGCGCCATATTTGACCATTTTAACACGCAGTCAGCGAGATGATCATTAGAACTTATACAATTCTTTGTATTATTAAAATTTATATCATATAATATATAACCTATTACACCAATTTTCATGCGTTACCCCTCATAAGGGGTAATTCTCCCCAAATTGTTTTTATTAAATCAACTACAGAGCAATGCCAGTTATAATTATTATTGTATTGTGAATACAACGGAGCCACATGCAGATGGTCTTTGATCTATACAGTGTTTTTCGTCAGATCATTTTGAATGTGAAGCATGATCTTTTGGTCACACCTGTACAGGAATAACAAACCCTTAAAGTGAAGGCTAATCCATTACTAGCTAGAACTGAGTAGATCTTGCTTGTCATCTGAGTCGCCGAAATCACCAAGCTGAAATAACATCGGCCAAATTCGCCTCCGATTCACGCCATTATGATATGACCGGATTCATGCACGTGGCAGTTGGGCCGAAATCATCATCACCAGCGCTACTCCTGCTATTGAGATGTTTACTTTCTGACCTAACCATGAAAACAACCACCTTGAACCCCCAAACTTCTCCTGATATATTTGCCATACATATACACATATCACGTGGTCAACCATTACTCATACTTCCATGTAACGATAATACAAAGACAAAAGCTAGCTCCGCGAAGCTAGGCATAGGAGATGGCAATTTTTTTACCTTTATATGGAAGTAAGAGTACTGTTTTGACCACGTCACATGTGTATGCGTAGATATACGAGGAGAAGTTTGACAGATATATGACTATGTGGTCGAAAGTAAATAAGATCGAAGTCAAAGGCTACTGTGGTCCTTAAACTGCTACGAAAGAGCCGAATTCGAAGATGATTTTGCGGTATCACTTGCCGTTCGAAATCGGTACATTTTACTTTTTATTCTGAAAAATTTAAATCGCCACCACTCGCTATAGCAACGTGAGTGAAACTATAATGAAGCATTGCATAGAAATCACTGACTAAATGTAAACAAGGTCATCAGTGACACCACAAAACCACGTGATCGCTCATCTCATTAACTTCTAATTTTACGCGCGCTTTGCGGGTTAGGCGCATTAAACATCTAATTTTACCAATAAATAATTTGTTCAAAATTTTTTTTTGCCGTGTATTACATACAGTACTAAACTTTTAGCTAGTGCCTAGTTGTTATTCCCTTTAAAATGAATATCAATGCAAATCGCTACTGCTGCTACTCGTGTTTGAATTATCGATTATAATATATCAGCAACACATCTGGCGAACTGATATCTGAACTGACAAACCTATGTTTATTTCTCTTTACATGATGCCATGCAGTCTAATTTTTTTATTTGTATGCATTCAACATAAGTGGTGTAAATAATTAAACTATATAATGGGCATGATTTGTTAAGCACTTTGTAATAATAAAAAATCTCCTTCAAATTCAACTTAATTTATCATGCTAAAGATATCCATTTGTGCATAATTAATGTACAGCTGTATATCGTACTAACACCGCTATGCTAAAGTTGGACATATCAAATTGAAATAAAATATACCTCCTAAAATACTCGGCAGAAACCGGCACGCCACCTAGTATGAATACCCGTCAGGTTGACTAGTGTTGATTAGTGAGACTGTTGTAGATGGCGGAGAGTCTGAGTGCGAAGTTCACAGAGTGGATCAAGGCCGTGGAGAGACTGAGAGACGTCATAGAGAGCGGTTACGGCGACATGACGACCACACGGAGTCTACCTGAGTGCTGCACGGCGCCTCTCGGAGAAAAAGACATCGGTTTCAAACAGAGGGCAAGTCTCGTTCTTCACTGCGTCATAATCTCGTATATCTCGGGAACATTGGTTGTGATTACCAATAATGGTATCGGTGTTGAGTTTATTAATCTACTTTCCTCACAATTAAGTTTTTCAATATTTAAAATAAGTTGTGGCTGTTGCTTGAGGTGGCGGATGTGTGATGTTGCAACTTTAATATGTCTAACCACAATTGTGCAGGTGAATAAGGAAGATATATGTTATGTCACTGTCACAGTCACAATCGCGCAGATGAAGAAGGAAGATATATATGATTTTGTTGTTACACTCACCATCGTGCAGGTGAACAAGGACGAGATATGTGCGGTTGGCGTGGGTCTGAAGCAGACATCGGTCAAATACATTAACCGCGACGACGTCCTCAAGACGATGAAAAACAACATGGCGTACACTGCCAGCCTCAAGTGGCAGTACTTCGCCAGCGAACAGGGCGTGTTCTTCAGCTACCCCACGCTAAAATACTGCGATGATAATTACCAACCCCGTTTTAGGTTTGTTCAAATATTACTACTCTACAAAGTCAAATTATACACGCACGCATGCATGTCCGTATGTTATATATATATATATATATATATATATATATATATATATACATATATATATATATATACATATACATATATATATATATATATATATATATATATACATATATATATATATATATATATATATATATATATATATATATATATATATATATATATATATATATATATATATATATATATATATATATATATATATATATATATATATACATAAAACATATCAAATATTACTATACAAAGTCAAATATATACACGCACGCATGCAACGTATGTTATATATATATATATATATATATATATATATATATATATATATATATATATATATATATATATATATATCAACACGAATCCAGTGATGTCTTAGACCCCACTAGGACATGGAGGACGGTCTCACCCCCCCCGTTTCCGTATTAAATATTACGGTAAAGGACAACGTATATAGGCCTATATCATAACTAGTGTCAATGTAAAGACTGAAGTGTTACAAGCCGGCTAATATTTATGATAGAACAACACAACGACTCATGTAATAAAAGCTTCATATTTATTATTCATCTTGGCAATAAAATGGAACAGTCCGGCCAGATCTCTCTAGGGCCAGCTGTGACACCCTGAGAACTGGATGCGAGACCCAGATATTTCATGTGACCGGACTGTGGTCCTGGGCCAGCTAGCTACTTGTTCATGATCATGTCACTGCGGTCACATGACCAGATAATACTGGGGTCTGCATCCCTCTGGGTGTCCAGCCAGCCCAAAAAGAGGTGTTTAGACTGAAATCCCCAAGATATCAGAACCAGCAAAATTTTGCAAATTATTCACATGTTACTGCACGTGGCTTGTTGGGCTTCTAGCAATGATTTATAAAATGTTTGAATATACCTGCTGTAACAATCAGAGTTCCATCTGCCAAGTGTTTTTATCATGTGATCTGGAATGTATGCAACTGCTGCTGTGTTAGCTGCACCTATCCGGAATGAGCAACCGCTATACAAAGATGGATTGTAACCAACACTTAAAAGAAGCATCTTTAGTTACTCTATTATGCCCTGTTAAAGTGGTAAACAAGGGGTCACATGACTGCTACCATATCATTCCTTGTCTGCAGCAGGGCCATAATAGTCTGGAAGGGGCAAATGTTCTGGACCTTTGATCTTTTCAACTGAAGTGTGAAATACCTTTCATGAAGATGCAACTGTGTGTCAGCTATGCTTAAATCTGTTAGAGGGTGAAACGTGTTGGACCGACTTGTGAATTATCCCAATCTAAAGAAAGCCAGACAGAATGCTGTCTCTAGGATTAAGTCTTCTTATGGCCTAAGAAACCTGATCTTAGAACATTTCACTATTTTACTCTCTGCTGTAATAGGTAGCCTGGGTTTAAACTACATTATCCTGTGATTTCTTTACTACTTTTAGAATAGTTTACAAATGCAGGAAAGGCTGGCCATTTACAAAACAACATCCATGGATCCTGAAAACCTGACTTGACATAAATAAACAAAATACCTACTAGATATATCTTTATGGTAGATAGAATACTTTAAATGTAAGACACTAAAACAGTGTGCCCCAAAGTAGATGAGAATTTCTTCTGATATGTGTGTATGACTCATGCTTCCATTGGAGACATATCTGAAAATCTTCTCAATGGTCTAAAATCTCCTTTGGGCAGACTTGCTTATTGACCTATGCCAAAAATGTCCAACTACCCTATCTAATATCACATCATTTGGGTGCAAGCTGTCTGAATCTGCTGGCTTGGAACTGAGATAATACATCAGCAATGTCATTATTCATACCTGGGATGTGTTTAGCAATAATTATAGTTCCCATATGCAGCACACCATGTTAAGCGCCTCATTGACCTCATAATGGGATGGACTTTAAATCTACCCTTAGTGATATGGACAGTAGCTTCATTATCACAGTAGAAAATATTTTTTCTTGCTCTTCCACTTCTCTCCCCATAGTATAGCTGACACTACAGTAGGGTAGAACTCTTCCACTTCTCTCCCCATAGTATAGCTGACACTACAATAGGGTAGAGGTTCAAAAATGCCATAGACAACTGCTCATTATCTTTGAACATCAACTCTGGGGGCCACCTGCCCTGAAACCACCTGTTCCTAAAGAAACCACCATATCCAACCGTGGCAGCAGCATCTGTATACAGTGTAAAGTCAACTGCTTTAATCACTTCTAAATCTAGAAAGAAGGCCACCCCATTCCACTCAGTGAGAAATCTATGCAACATAGCTGTATCTAGTATCACATGTTGATGTAATTGCATCACAGAGGCTGCCAAAGATAAGAGATAAGCTACAAAGCGTAGACCCTTTGGAATTACCCTGAAAGCAAAATTTTAGGTGACCCAATAAGCCCAACAGCTCCCTCTTTGAAATACTGTGCTTATTTTTAAAAATATCCATTATTGTGATTATATCGCTAAGTTTGTCATCAGGCAACCTGGCTTCCATTCTATCAGTGTCTATGAAAATCCCTAAATATTGCAAATGTCTTATGTGGGGTTATTGGGACATGTACCATATTAAATACCATGGTAAACCTAGCCATTGTTCTCTCTGCCATGGCATTGGGTGGATATATAGTTAGTAAGTTGTTTAACAAGTGTAACATAAAATTAATTCCATAGTTATGTTGAGCTATCCAAAAAATCGCTTGTGAAAGCCAGTCAAAAATGTTGGACTGGAGCGGCTGCCACAAACCAGCCTAGTATAGAAAAAATATTCTCCATTCCACTTGACTCCATAGTGATTGTCGGATAGGAATCTGCTTAAATGCATCTACTAGAGTCTTGCATAAACATTGAACAGAGTATTCTTCTTTGTTGATCAGCTCATTTAAACTAGTCTGTTTGTCACTGTTATATTGGGCAGATAAGTCAACAATGAGATTAATCTTCTTTGAATAGTTGCCGTAATCTAAACCCAGAGGACTTATTCTGTATAGTGAGAAATGGGCGTTATGAAAACACCTATCAGGAACCCTTTCTTAAATTCTGTCATTATTAGTCAACTGATTGTTTTGGGCTGTGCTTTGCTTACAAGTTATTTGAATCTTACAAACTGGCCACTGATGCCAATGGTGGCTCACTAATCCCAGTGAAGAAGGCCTCCCTCAAACCTGTGATGATATTTGTCACAAAGGTCTTATCTTTGCACCCCACTAGCTCCCCTCCAGTCTGTCTTTGTCAATGGGTGTGGGAGTCACTGTCTGACCGCCAAGTGTGTTCATCACTTTCTCTGCTATTTGTGTAGGATTCACAGTCTGTCTGTCAGTAGTGTCTGTTTTTACTAGTCACTGTATCGATCTAGCGGTGTGTGTTGTCTTAGCGCGGTGTCCATCGGACATGTTTCTACCAGTTGATCTGGCTGGGCAGGATACACTGGCATGTGGTGCCCCTCGAGTGTAATATTCTCAACATTTAGATAAGGTGTACTGTGATTGAGTTGATGCTTTGTTACATCTCCACCCTCCCCATGACAATGTCTTTTGCATAGGATGTTCCTACATTATCTTTCATATTTTGTATGTAAATAAAACATTACTAATAATCATGCAAATATGGTGTTTGCATCATCGTATACCCAAACCGATCACATTTAGATTGAATATATTTGAGTTTTTTGTCCAGTTGTCTCTCCAGAGAGTAGAGTAAGCCTGAAAATGAACAACTGACCGTGTACACATTCTTAGAAACAGGCAGTGTGATACAGCGACTAGGAGGTGGACGAGGACAGTGTGATACAGCGACTAGGAGGTGGACGAGGACAGTGTGATACAGCGACTAGGAGGTGGACGAGGACAGCGTGCTATAGCGACTAGGAGGCGGATGAGGACAGTGTGATACAGCGACTAGGAGGTGGACGAGGACAGCGTGCTACAGCGACTAGGAGGTGGATGAGGACAGTGTGATACAGCGACTAGGAGGTGGACGAGGACAGCGTGCTACAGCGACTAGGAGGCGGATGAGGACAGTGTGATACAGCGACTAGGAGGTGGACGAGGAAAGCGTGCTACAGCGACTAGGAGGTGGATGAGGACAGTGTGATACAGCGACTAGGAGGTGGACGAGGACAGCGTGCTACAGCGACTAGGAGGTGGACGAGGACAGCGTGCTACAGCGACTAGGAGGTGGACGAGGAAAGCGTGCTACAGTGACTAGGAGGTGGATGAGGACAGTGTGATACAGCGACTAGGAGGTGGACGAAGACAGCGTGCTACAGCGACTAGGAGGTGGACGAGGACAGTGTGATACAGCGACTAGGAGGTGGACGAGGAAAGCGTGCTACAGCGACTAGGAGGTGGACGAGGACAGTGTGATACAGCGACTAGGAGGTGGATGAGGAAAGCGTGCTACAGCGACTAGGAGGTGGACGAGGACAGTGTGATACAGCGACTAGGAGGTGGACGAGGAAAGCGTGCTACAGCGACTAGGAGGTGGATGAGGACAGTGTGATACAGCGACTAGGAGGTGGACGAGGAAAGCGTGCTACAGCGACTAGGAGGTGGATGAGGATGGTGTGCTACAGCGACTAGGAGGTGGATGAGGACAGTGTGCTACATCGACTAGGAGGTGGACGAGGACAGTGAAATACAGTGACTAGGAGGTGGATGAGGACAGTGTGCTACAACGACTAGGAGATGGATGAGGACAGTGTGTTACAGCAACTAGGAGATGGACGAGGACAGTGTGATACAGCAACTAGGAGGTGGATGAGGACAGTGTGTTACAGCGATTAGGAGATGGATGAGGACAGTGTGATACAGCGACTAGGAGATGGATGAGGACAGTGTGATACAGTGACTAGGACATGGACGAGGACAGTGTGATACAGCAACTAGGAGGTGGATGAGAACAGTGTGATACAGTGACTGGGAGATGGACGAGAACAGTGTGATACAGCAACTAGGAGATGGACGAGGACAGTGTGATACAGCGACTGGGAGATGGACGAGGACAGTGTGATACAGCAACTAGGAGGTGGATGAGGACTGTGTGATAGAGTGACTAGGATGTGGATGAGGACAGTATGATACAGCAACTAGGAGATGGACGAGGACAGTGTGCTACAACGACTGGGAGATGGATGAGGACAGTGTGATACAGTGACTAGGAGGTGGATGAGGACAGTGTGCTACAGTGACTGAGAGGTGGACGAGGACAGTGTGTTACAATGACTAGGAGGTGGATGAGGACGGTGCGATACAGTGACTAGGAGGTGGATGAGGACAGTGTGATACAGCGACTAGGAAGTGGACGAGGACAGTGTGCTACAGCGACTGAGAGGTGGACGAGGACAGTGTGCTACAGTGACTGAGAGGTGGACGAGGACAGTGTGTTACAATGACTAGGAGGTGGATGAGGACGGTGCGATACAGTGACTAGGAGGTGGATGAGGACAGTGTGATACAGCGACTAGGAAGTGGACGAGGACAGTGTGCTACAGCGACTGAGAGGTGGACGAGGACAGTGTGATACAGCGACTAGGAGGTGGACGAGGACAGTGTGCTACAGTGACTGAGAGGTGGACGAGGACAGTGTGATACAGTGACTGAGAGGTGGATGAGGACAGTGTGATACAGTGACTGAGAGGTGGATGAGGACAGTGTGATACAGCGACTAGGAAGTGGACGAGGACAGTGTGCTACAGCGACTGAGAGGTGGATGAGGACAGTGTGATACAGCGACTAGGAAGTGGACGAGGACAGTGTGCTACAGCGACTGAGAGGTGGACGAGGACAGTGTGCTACAGCAACTAGGAAGTGGACGAGGACAGTGTGCTACAGCAACTGAGAGGTGGATGAGGACAGTGTGATACAGCGACTAGGAGGTGGACGAAGACAGTGTGTTACAACGACTAGGAGGTGGACAAGGACAATGTGCTACAACGACTGAGAGGTGGACGAGGACAGTGTGTTACAACGACTAGGAGGTGGATGAGGACAGTGTGTTACAACGACTAGGAGGTGGACGAGGACAGTGTGCTACAGCGACTAGGAGGTGGACGAGAACAGTGTGATACAACGACTGAGAGGTGGACGAGGACAGTGTGATACAGCGACTAGGAAGTGGACGATCTTCAAATAACAAATGGACAAGGAAGCCATTGGCTGATTGAGAGGCCAACAATTTTTAATCTATGTGTAACCCGCGCTCCCACGATATTTGTAAAAAAAAACATTTTTAGGCATATTCACGCAGCTAGCATTTACACATTCTGTAGATAATTTGTTCCATTTATTTAATGTCCTGTGTGCGAACGAGTACTTCCTGATATCCAATCTATACGAATCCTTCACTAATGACACCTACTTCTACTATCCTTTTTATGTAAGAAAAATATTTTCATACCCATTAAATATTTTAAAACTTCGATTTGATCTCCTCTTAACCTCCTTGTTCTTAACCTCCTTGTTCTTAACCTCCTTGTTCTTAACCTCCGCATTCTTTTAGGTTTTCTTCATAACTAAACTCTCAGTTCTGGAATAATTTTAGTTGCTATTCTCCGTATTCGTTCAAACGTATCTATATCCTCCTTACGATATGGTCCGTCTTGATTAAAGTAGGACGTCGCTGTGTCAGTTACAGGCCATTGTACAGGGAGGTGCTGTGTTCGGTACAGACCATTATACCTGGAGGTGTCATGCATTCCGTGTGGAGGTGTTATGTCCGTTACAGACTGTTCTACGTGGATACGATGTGTCCGTTACAGGTTGTTGTACGTAGAGGAGTTATGTGTGTTACAGGCCGTTCTACGTGGGAGTGGCATCCCCGCAGCCGAAAGACCTGGTGGTCGTCATCGACACGTCTGGATCGATGAGGTCCACGCACAAGGGTCGATCGTTGATGCAGATCGCCATCGAGGCGGCCACGACCGTCGTTGACACTCTCGGACCCAACGACAGGGCGAGGACTTCGTGTGGGGTGGAAGTCAGACATGAAAGGGATACAATAATGTTCTTTTAAAGTATTCACATATATTGTTATCACTCTGATAGTGTCACATGTTAGTGACAAAGGATTTAGTATTTCAAACAAGCTACTTCCATTGACCAATGTAATTACACCGATTTGGTAAATTTGTCAACAATCATACATACACCATATCTCTTTATGTAATACTAGCACAAATGCCCATTCTCCGTACGGGATAACTTGGCAGTTCATATGTGACTGTAAAATGTCAGGATATACAACATTTCCACAGAAATATTCATATATTTCTCGGTGCACGATGCTGCCAATCAGTATACTGATGGCTTCTTGAAATTGCGACGTAAAACTGGCAGTTAGAGTAACGTCTAACAACGCCCTGCGTAGCTTAACGACGCCTTGCGTAGCTTAACGAAGCCTTGCGTAGCTTCAGACAATCGAAGAAAAGACGCGTGACGTTGCCAACAATTGTTCGTAGTTCGTTGTTCGTAGAAAGGTAATAGCGGGGGGGGGGAATTTCGAAAAAAATAAAACTGAGACGACCCGACCGTGGGTCGTAGATGAACCCCTGAAAGTTTGGCGCCCGAGATGCAAAGTGTCTAAGAGTAGCATAACATACATATGTACATACATACATACATACATACATACATACATACATTCATACATACATACATACATACATACATACATACATACATACATACATACATACATACATACATACATACATACATACATACATACATGCATACATACATACAAACATACATACATACATACATACAAGCATGCATGGTAGGCAGGCAGGCAGGCAGGCAGGCAGGCAGGCAGGCAGGCAGGCAGGCAGGCAGGCAGGCAGGCAGGCAGGCAGGCAGGCAGGCATGCAAGCATGCATGCATGCATGCATACATGCATACATACATACATACGTACATGCATACGTACATGCATACACACAAACATACATACAAGCATACATACATATATATACATTCACAGTGAATTATGTTAAGATATTTCATAACTTATGTTTTCAGGTAGGACTTGTGTCATTTTCTCTCAAACCACAGACGCCCTCGGGCACCGTTTTCACTAGCTCCTGCTTTGGTGACACCCTCGCCATGGCGACGCCGAAAACCAAACGTTATTTGACCAAAGATTTTTTGCAGGTGAGTTTCTTGTTATCCTTTTTTCACCTCTTTCTCAGTTACAAGTCGTCAGGCCGTATGGACAAATCTCGGCCAAATCGGATATTTTGGTCGCACAACCGTGAGCTAGGATAGCGTAAGATCGTGTACTAAGGTTACAACAACGCAGTATAAGATACATTCTTCCTCGTATTATATATGTAAAACAACGCTCATTAATTGCGAACGAACATAGCACAAAAAAGATAAACTGTCCATATGTAATGTTCCCCTTTAACACATGACAAATAACCGTAGAACAAAGACATGCTAATTAGCAATAATATGAATTCAGTCGATTATCCACCCCACACCGGGCTGAATAGTTATTGTCGTGTGTGTTGGCGCTGTCAGAATCTGAAGGAAGGCGGCATAACCAACTATGGACCTGCATTGAGGACAGCCTTCCAGTATTTCACGAACACGGCGGGTAACGAGACAACGAACGGGCAAGAGAGAGGTCGGTGCATGTCGAGTGTTTGGTCGATATTATCACAAATAACAGTATAACATATTTTGTGTTATAGCGTTAGCAAGCTGGAATATCGCCAAGATGCACACTACATATATAACTATACCTTCACATTCTCACGTCTATATGCACGCACGCACTCATACACAAACAGGTTCATAACTTTGATATGATACGATAATGATTTTATTTCAGGAAACATTTCAATAACAATAATATGTTAATTTATTACACACGTATGTTAGTTCATCGTGGGTAACGTGTTACGCTGGAATACCCAATACCAACTACACTTTCTTGTAGAAAAGTTGATACTGTTCCTGACGGACGGCGAGCCGACGGACAATGAGGCCATGCAGACGCTGCGGGAGGAAAACGCCAAGTTAGGAAACAAAGTCATCTTGTTCACGTTCGGCTTCGGAGGAGGTTTGTGGATGCACATTTAACAGGAGCAAACAAGCATTAACAAGAGTTTTAAATATATAAAACAGTTAACAACATTTAACAACATTGCCATTCAAAGCAGAAACACCGAGACGGCAAGTGGACACGGAAGACATTGGCTTGTCGAGAGTCAAACCACAACAATCATGGCGATTGTTGAATTCTGGTTACTTGAGACTTGACTTTGAATTCAGAGAGATGACTCGAAACTTGACTTGGAGGTCATTGACTTGAAACTTGACTTGATTTGTAGATCAATGACTTGATGCTTAACTTCACAACAAAAGTCTGTTAAGAGTGATTTATACGTCTTTCCAGGCAGATCTGACCATACTGTGCTCGAATATTGGTCGTTCATCTCATTCAATCGCTGTGCATTGTCAGTAATTCGTGAATAATTACAACCGAAATATATTTAACATACACCGTTTTTTTATTGCATATTTCGCATATCGCGTATCTCCATGACATTTCTGATTAAGTTAAACACATTGTCAAAAAAGTTTTACAATATGTGTCTGTCGTTGTACTGAATAGATTTAACAAGATTTAACAAGATTGCCATCCAAGGCAAAGACCCAGATGGCAAGTGGACAAGGAAGTCATTGGCTTATCGAGAGTCCAACATTTTAAATTTATTTGTAATATGCCATCCTGAGATATGTGTCAACCTTGTTTTTAAACATATTCATGTTGCTAGGAGTTAAAAAATATGTAGATAATTTGTTCCATTCATTTATTGTCCTGTGTGAGAACGGGTAGTTCCTGATATCCAATCTGCACTGATCCTTTACTAATGTTACCTCATGTCCTCTAGTTCTATTATCTTTCTTGAGTGAAAAAACAAAACAAATTTCTATCAATATTTTCATACCCATTCAATATCTTCAAAACTTCAATCTGATCTCCTCTTACCGCCCTTGTATACAGGGTTGTTAAACAAGTCTAAGCATTTTCAAGAAATAGAGTCCTCATCTTTTCGCACATTGTATGCTATTTGCTTTAATGTTCTCCTCGTAAACGTCTATATGACATGCCTAAGCTATATAGCAATAATAATAATAACAATATGATTTATAATATAATTCGCTGCAGGTTCCTCGTGGCAGACGTTGATAAACATGGCTGCACAGACAACAGCTGACACAGCCGCTGGCGAAGTAACGGTATGTGTGTGTGTGTGTGTGTGTGTGTGTGTGTGTGTGTGTGTGTGTGTGTGTGTGTGTGTGTGGGTGTGTGAGTGAGTGTGTGGTGTGTGTGTGAGTGTGTGTGTGTGTGTGTGTGTGCGTGCGCGCGCGCGCGTGTGTGTGTGTGTGTGTGTGTGTGTGTGTGTGTGTGTGTGTGTGTGTGTGTGTGTGTGTGTGTGTGTGTGTGTGTGTGTGTGTGCGTGTGTGTTTGTGTGTGTGTGTGTGTGTGGGTGTGTGTGTGTGTGTGTGTGTGTGTGTGTGTGTGCGTGTGTGTGTGTGCGCGTGTGGATGGGTGCGTGTGCGGGTGAGGGTGCGCGTGCGGGTGTGGGGGTGGGGGTGGGAGGGTGGGTTGGTGGGTGGGTGGGTGGATTTTGGGTGGGAAGTGGGTGGATGGTGTATATTCAATAGTGCACAGTCTTTGTTCTCAAGCAATTGCTGGTCGAGATGATTCGTAGTCTAGACACGTTACACCTAAAATGCCTTGCTGCTTTTCTCACTACATGTTTAGTACAAAACAACAGGGTAATGTAAGCACTGTCCGAGTATTAGAGGACATGGGCCACTGGGTCAAAGTGACCGAAGGACTTTCCATTCTCCAGTAAGGGAATTTGAAATGGGCCGACTAATATATGTGATGTATGTCAAGTTGGGCTTTCGTTTTCAGCCTGGTTATTTCATCTATGTGAAAAACCCCTCCGACCTACGATCACAGATGGGGTTGTACTACACACACACATCAGTAAGACGGGCAGGCAACCAACAGTAATATTTTCTGTGCCATACAAAGATTACTTTGGAACTGGTTAGCATCCTTTTTCTTGGGAATAATAAGTCTTATGAAATGTAAAGGTCGCACAAAGCTTGATATTTATAGTGTTTCACAAAAAAATCATAAAATAACAATAATTGTTTAGTCAATTTTAGTGGCTTTGTAAATTGTTTAAACAAACTAATTCAGATCCGTTTCTAACCGTGCATAATGCAATTTCTTCGACACAAGTGGAGCACACATCCAACACACGGTGACATTATTTCATGCAGGCATTCTCATATCCGCCTGTCTGCCCGTGTACCACAATGGTGAACTGAAAGGTGTCGTCGGCATTGATCGCGCCGTCAGTGACCTTCTAAGTGACGTGACCTACTTCAACAAGGGTGAACTGAACTACGCCTTCGTCATCGATGGCCAGGCCCGAGTGTTGACGCACCCGATGCTGCCGCGACTTCTGACGATTCGCGACGACCCGCTCTTCATACGACTTCCCTCGCTGGAGCGATCACCTCAGGTCCTCGATGTCATGACCAGTATGCTACGGTAAATCGTATAAATTAATATACAGTTTTCGAAGGAAATAATTTATACGCATAGGCTAAGACACAGCGTTATAATTGCTCCGTTACTATGAAAGTACTTTTAAAACTGTAACGTTCATGATTATTTCACAATATTCGTCCGCAAAACAAAACTACTGATTACTTTCCCGTCACATATTTTACTCCCTTGCATCCAAACTCATAGCAGTGTTCCAAACAAATAATAAAATACACTCAACCACGATTTCACTTTGATTATTCCTTTTATCAAGGATTTGTTGAAGTTTAACATCTGACACACCACTTGCATACCTAGCTATTACATCATTTGCAGTGCTGTCAGTACCAAACATGTTCAACATGCCCCCACCGGCAGCCTCTATATCTGACGCTCTGTCAGTATCAAACATGTTCAGCATGCCCCCACCGGCAGCCTCTACATCTGACGCTCTGTCAGTATCAAACATGTTCAGCGTGCCCCCACCGGCAGCCTCTACATCTGACGCTCTGTCAGTATCAAACATGTTCAGCGTGCCCCACCGGCAGCCTCTACATCTGACGCTCTGTTAGTACCAAACATGTTCAACATGCCCCCACCGGCAGCCCCGTGAACATCGACTGCATCAGTGACACGTGTTGCCTGGTTCAGGGAACTGAAGAGCTGTGTCGTCACAGCAGTCAGTCTGGCTACTGTGGCACCGCCTGCACCCAATTTGTTCCATGAGACATTGAGGCTGGCAACAAGCCGAATAGGTCGACCGGGAATGTTGACTAGTGGCTCTGTCAACTGAGGTGCTATTCTTCAGTCTAGGTTTGGCCTTACGCCGAATAGGTCAAGTGTGTGTGTCAGTCTGTCTCGGTGGGACAGTGACTCTGTCAACTGAGGAGATGCTGCCCTTCGAATTAGGTGGTTTGGCCTTGCGCCGAATTGTTCGATTGAGTTTGTTGGCGCGGCTTGACAAGACAGCGGCTATGTCCACCGAAGAGGTATTGTTCTTCGGTTTAGTTGTAAATGTTGTGCCACTGACATGCTCACTGCTGGAGAGTGAATATTGTTCTACCTCCCCCTTTATGTCACCATGATGTATATTGGGGTATGGGGTGCATTAACTGGGTCACATTGTGTGGTCACTCTGTCGGTGTGACCGTGACAACTTCCTATTTCATGCCGTATATTGTCCAACATTAGGCTTATGGAACGGAGAATACTTAAATTTATTTGGGAATCCACGATACGCCCAAACTCACACCCATCAACTACTAGACCGTCATATATTCGCCTTTCGGTATCGCCAAAATCTCATATCTGTTCTAGTCTTGCCTGAAATCATGCGATGTCCGACATGTTTGGAGTATTCGTAGTCGCGATATCAACCTGACTGTAAAAAACAATTCACATTGACATTATTGTACCTACTAACTAACTAATCTCGGAATATGATCTCTAACGTATACCATTACGGTAACCATTTCCCAGGTAAATACGTATTCCCTGACTGCCAGATAGACATTCCTTTCAGCATTGACCATGTCCAATATGGCACTCAGCATGTTTATTCTTGTCTGGAACCATACATTGTTTCTGTAACTGTACGACATGTTTGCATTTTAATTATCTACAATAGATGAAATTGTCGAACTAAACTGGTTTGAATTTCAAATAATGACAAAGGATCAACAATGAAGACAGCAACACAGTTTGTCAGCCACGATCAATTCCCAAGAAACCAGCAAGCCCAAATGCAACAGCTGATTGAGCTGTTGACGTAAATTATTTGTTTACATTGACAGCGGAATGTCCCGTCTGTGCTACCCCTTGTCGTTTTGTCGTGAATGTGATAGCAAATACGCAACACCGCGTACTTATAAACAAAGTTGACTAGGAGAGATCACACATGTACCAATATCTCGCTGTTGAATGAGTTCACGGATTTAAGACATAAGGAATATACCCACAGGCACAGGTTGCGGAAAACGCAAAGCAAAGTTCTGTGGGCAATGTGCCCTTTGACCCGCGTCAGTATATCCTCGTACGCAAAATAATGCTATTCGTTTGGAATGGACAAACTGCTTCAAACGTCACTCAAAATCACACGGTGGCCTAATGGTTAGAGCACCAGCCTGTCGAGGACGGTGGTTCGATTCCACCTCCGCCGTTTCGAAGCGTGGGCAATTTCGTTCACCCCACTTTGCCTGTGTCTTTCGGAAGATACATAAAAGCTGTTGGTCCCTTCTACATGGTGTCTATACCAAGAGAAGTAAATGGTCCCACGCAGGGAAATGGAAAACCTGTGATACAGTAACTCACTCTAGAGAGCAGCAAAATATCCAAGCAGATTCTGCTTAAAGTGAAACCAAATGCATTGTTTTGGACCTTTGCCCCTATAAGAGTGCCTAAAAACTAACCATTTGCAACTATAATGAATAATATCCCACAAGTTGTTTACTGGGAATCTGTTCTAAAAGTGTGAAATTCTGGTCTGTCAGTTTTCGCGGAGGCTGACATAATCATCAGTGTTTTCAATTTTTACCAATCAGCGGCGAGTAGCCCCTTAACCTCCAACGTGCCCGATACATAGGCGGTGTTGATCGCGTGTATTTTTAACGTCGCTGAGATGTGCAGTTATATTTTTATTTGCTTTTATTTTGGATTTACACGCAACAAAAACTCTTTCAAACAGCATTCGGGTGTAAACATGATTCAGCGATGTATAGAAAGTTGTCTGTTTTTCGATTTCCTCTTGACAAACAGACAGTAGTGAAGTGAAGATTCACAATTCTAATTCTAATTATGGTTCGATATAAGCAGCCAATTTTGGCTATTGTCTACGTCGGGATGAGTGCGCATGGAGCCTACTGGCTACATAGGCCGCAGAAGTCTACTGGCTACATATGCCGCATAAGCCTACTGGCTACATAGGGCGCAGAAGTCTACTGGCTACATAGGCCGCAGAAGTCTACTGGCTACATAGGCCGCAGAAGTCTACTGGCTACATAGGGCGCTGAAGTTTATTGGCTACATGGGGCGCTGAAGTCTAATGGCTATATAAGCCGCATGAGTCTACTAGCTATATAAGCCGTAGGAGTCTACTGGCTATATAGGCCGTAGGAGTCTACTGGCTATATAGGCCGCAGGAGTCTACTGGCTATATAAGCCGTAGGAGTCTACTGGCTATATAGGCCGCAGGAGTCGACTGGCTATATAGGCCGTAGGGGTCTACTGGCTATATAGACCGCAGGAGTCTACGGGCTATATAGGCCGCAGGAGTCTACTGGCTATATAGGCCGCAGGAGTCTACGGGCTATATAGGCCGCACGAGTCTACTGGCTATATAGGCCGCAGGAGTCTACTGACTATATAGGCCGCAGGAGTCTACTGACTATATAGTCCGCAGGAGTCTACTGGCTATATAGGCCGCAGGAGTCTACTGGTTATATAGGCCGCAGGAGTCTACTGGTTACATAGGCCGCAGGAGAGGCGGCTGAATTCGTTTATTGTTCCAGCTCGCACTTGAGGCTCACTGAGTGTGTTCTATTGAACTATTGTCTTTACAAAATAGGAATTTCTGAATGGGTCTGTATAGGCAGCAGGCACTACAAAGCACCTGGAGTTATTGTTTTGATGTCTTTCAACGATGTTAACAGTCATATAATCTGTAAAAGGTTTCGGCTACACTCGCCTTTTGTTTGGTCTTTGAGAACGAAAATATTTATCAGGAGCTATGGCCGGCACAGAGCCATCGACTATTCTGAACAAGAATTTGAGGCACTGGTCTCACCGTCGGCTTTGTAGACTGTTTAGTCCAAGGTTTGTAAGCATAGTGGACACACATCCCTCGTGCCCTGACCGATAGTCGCCAAGGATGAAATGTGTGGCGCGGTGTTGAATTCGCTCAAGTCGATTTATGTTGACCTGATGGTACGGGTCCTACACAATGGATCCATATTCCAGGACAGAGCGCACAAGGACAATGTGTGCTGTCCTTTCGCTGTTGATTGGGCAGTGGCCTATGTTACGCCTAAGAAAACCGATAGTGGAGGTTGCTTTATTGTGACGGTTGACATATATGAATGCCATTTAAGGACGTATGAAATGGTGAGGCTAAGGTATAGGCTGCTGTTTACGCGTTCCATGGTGGCATTATTCAAACTGTTGAAGAAGTCAGTTTTGTTTTTTATATTGAGTATGTAACATTTGTTTGCGTTGAAGCTCATCCCCCAGTCCTTTGTTTGTGTTGAAGCTCATCCCTCAGTCCTTTGTTTGTGTTGAAGCTCATCCCCCAGTCCTTTGTTTGTGTTGAAGCTCATCCCCCAGTCCTTTGTTTGTGTTGAAGCTCATCCCCCAGTCCTTTGTTTGTGTTGAAGCTCATCCCCCAGTCCTTTTTTTGTGTTGAAGCTCATCCCCCAGTCCTTTGTTTGTGTTGAAGCTCATCCCCCAGTCCTTTGCCCACTTCTCTAGTTGCTTTAGGTCGTTTTAGAGAGCGGTATGGTCCCTGAATGTCTCGATTCTTCTGTATAGTAAGCAGTCATTGGTAAACAGACGGACTTGGGATTTCACAGACTCTGGTAAATCCTTTATGTAGCACAGGAAGAGCAAAGGTCCTAGCACCTAACACAATTGCGGGCGGGCTTGTTGGAAGCCCACGCGATATGCTAGACTTAGCTCGGCCTATTGGAGTCGTGTTTTGAAGTTGATATATTTTCATCAACTAATTGGTCAACATCCTTCAAAGCGTCAGCGACGGAGAACGTTAAAGCCTGAAGCGGTACCGACAATCTTCCAGCATGTACCTCCGCTTCGACACAACGCAAGCACCGTCAAATCAGAATATGAGGCGGTTAGTAAACAATGAATGAATGGACTATTTTGCCAAATAAGTTGATTTTAGCCGATAACAGCATGTCCAAACTTACTGGCAAGTATGTAAATAAAACCTTCCACATCTACGATCAGGCGTTTAAAGGTGGAGTTGTGAGAAACCTAGTCAGCACTCTTATATACAAGTTATACAACAGAGAGAAGTGTAAATGCATACAAGTCATGTATACAAGTTATACAATAGAGAGAAGTGTAAATGTATACAAGTTATACAACAAGTTATACAACAGAGAGAAGTGTAAATGTATACAAGTTATACAACAGACAGAAGTGTAAATGTATACAAGTCATACAACAGAGAGAAGTGTAAATGTATACAAGTTATACAACAGAGAGAAGTGTAACTGTATACATACAAGTTATACAACAGAGAGACGTGTAAGTGTATACATACAAGTTATACAACAGAGATAAGTGTAAATATATACAGGTTATACAACAGAGAGAAGTGTAAATGTATACAAGTTATACAACAGAGAGAAGTGTAAATGTATACAAGTTATGCAACTGACAGAAGTGTAAATGTATACAAGTCATACAACAGAGAGAAGTGTAACTGTATACATACGCCTTACACAACAGAGAGAAGTGTAAATGTATGCATAACAGTTATACAACAGAGAGAAATGTAAATGTATACATACAAGTTATACAACAGAGAGAAAAGTAAATGTATACATACAAGTTATACAACAGAGAGATAAGAAGTAACGTACTGATATTTGCAGATGACACAAAAGTGTTTAGAAAGGTTAATACTGATGGTGATAAACAACATTTACAATACGATCTAGACAGATTAGTGAAATGGTCTGAGAAATGGCAGATGCTGTTTAATTTTGGGAAATGTAAGTGCCTACATACAGGACATGGGAACTTGAATGTAAACTATAAAATGGGAGCTACTGTTCTTGGTACTACTGTAAAAGAAAAGGACTTAGGAGTTACAATAAGCGCTGATGTGAAAGTTTCAGGGCAGTGTGGTATTGCAGCTTCAAAGGGTAATCAAATTCTTGGATTGATTAGAAGAAACATAACTTACAAGGGAAAAAGTTAATTATATCTCTTTATAAAGCAATAGTTATACCTCATTTAGAATACTGTATACAAGCATGGAGACCATAACGTAAGAAGGATATAGATACGCTTGAACGCATACAAAGGAGAGCAACTAAAATGATTCCAGAACTGAGAGACCTTAGTTATGAAGAACGCCTGAAAGAATGTGGTTTAACAACTCTAGAGACAAGGAGGTTAAGAAGAGGTCAGAGTGAAATTTTTTAAGATATTGAAAGGGTATGAAAATATTGATAGAAATATGTTTTCTCCCTCAAGAAAGATAGCAGAACTAGAAGACATGAGGTAAAGTTAGTAAAGGATCAGTGTAGATTGGATATCAGGAAGAATTCCTTCTCACAGAGGGCAGTAAATGAATGGAACAAATTATCTACGGATTGTATAACGGCTAGCAGCGTGAATACGTTTAAACAAGTTGGACACGTCTCAGGAGGGCGGGTTACACGTAGGCGAACACTGATGGATTCTCGACAAACCACTGGCTTCCTTGTCCACTTGCCATCTGGGCCTTTGGCTTGGATGGTAAATTTTGTTACATCTTGTTACAATTATTTTTAATTACTTACTTCTATACTTGTTGTTGCTAGGTATTGGGTGGACCGTACCTTGTTGTGTTTTGGTCTTAATGAACTATTCTTAATTACTTATATCCTTGTTCTTGCTACGTATTGGTTGGAACGTATCTTGTTGTTCTGGTCATGATGAATTATTGTTAATTACTTACTTATATCCTTGTTCTTGCTACATATTGGTTGGAACGTATCTTGTTGTGTTCTGGTCTTAATGAACTACATGGTCACTTATTTGAATTAAAGGTATCTTATTATTAAGTACTGGTTTTGCAAAGACCAAACGGAAATAAGTTTAATAAAATATCTTTGTTATTTACTGATTATGTTGGTCTAGATTAATGAAAATATGTTGTTATTTCTTAAACAGAATATTTTGAACTCGTGTTACGTGTTACGGAATTGTTTTTGTACGCTAGTATTAAGTACATTTCATTCTCCATGAATTTGAACAAGAACTGGTCCATATTCTTGGTAATTGATGTATTAATGCTACAGGGGTGAAACTGCCAACCTGACTTTTCCCTCTGAGCGAGTCACCTCCCGCGGGAACTCGAGACTTGAGGGAGTACAAACACGCAATATCCTGTCAACGTACTTCTGGTCGCCGGTATGTATTGCGGCAAGTATAACACGTTATTAGCTATGAAAGTCTGAAATAAATATCTTGAATCCAGTAAAGAGGCATTCTCTTACTGCCAGTGCTTTCTGTCCATACCAACTCACGTGGATACCTCACAATTTATGTTCTGTCCATATTGGTCCACAGCCGAAATAACTGGACCCCGGTGTACGCGACTGGCATTCTAGCAGAACATACTACTGGTTACTGTGGCAACGTTGTACAAAGTTTAATTCTAAGTGCATTCATGACGTCCACCCGGGCTGATTGCAATACTCTATGACATATGCCCTCATTCGTTGATGACATAATACTATGTATATGTGTCTTTGTTAGGTTGAACATACACACTTCTCCGTGTGTGTTGTATTAGCCGAAGGCGCTGAAACTTCGACTGACGTGTGGGAGATGAACCTGCCTCAGTCGTTCATCTACCATCGCTTCGACCTGAAACCTCAGCCAAATCAGTGCAGCTACTTACACCGTGTGGCGGTCAAAGGTAGGACACGTGCGAGGGTTCTCAAATAATGGACATAAGTTTTACATTTCTTTTTCTTCTAAGACCCAAACAAATGTTCTAGGCGCATTAAAACAAACGTTAGTCTGCCACCCTTATTTATCGAATTGGGAGGGTTTGTTTTCGTGGCATTCATGCTGATATTTGGAAAACATCGTAAACAATGTAGTTAAGAATACATACATATTGGTAAAATATGAAATTGGATATTGTGAACGCGATGTGCATTTCTATTCAGACAAATCGTCCGTGAAGTTTGCTCCGACCGCCTTTGTTGACGCGTACGAGTATCTGGACACGGAAGAGACGAAGAATACTGTAAATCGCTACGAGTTGTACATGGTGGGCAAAGGTCGGCCCGTAGGATTTAAGGTGAGTATTTATATCTTCAATAGCGCGTTAGAAATTACGCTTCTTTTTCTCGTGTCTTTACACTTTTCCCCGCCACTGCAGAACACAGGTTCTGGCAAAGGAGTTGTTATCTGCTAAGTCGTCTGGTCTGCAAGGCTGTTATGAGAGGGTATTCAAGTAGATCTTCTCCACAATCACATTCGGTATGGCCACCGGCTCCTTTTGGCAAGGGTCATGTTGTATCGTTGTACATTAACGAATACTTCAATAACGATTCATCAAGTTAATTGTTGAAATGGATTGGTTCAGTCACATAAAACACGGCACATACAAACACGCGCGCCAAAACGCGACAGCCATAAAACATTAGTGTTGTCCGTGGAACAGTAGTTTGCTACTGTCCCGGAAATGAGAATTAAATAGTTCTCTGGACTTCTCAGAAGGAGAGGTCAGCTGGTGTAGTCTAGTGGACAGACACTGTGTGTCCGATGAAATACAGCACCGAGCCAGCTGGGACTGGGAAGTTGGCATCTGTTAACAAAATCTGGGCGTACCTGGACCAGCAGTGGATGCTGGCTAGGCCAAGGATGCAAGCATTTACAAATATGGTACGACAACTTGAGGGGAATTGCTCTGGTGGTATGGCCAGAGGAAAAAGGCGTAGACGTAAAACTAATATATATGAAGATATAAAGTAGAAAGATGGATATAGAAGAAACAAGACACAATTGTACTTGGAGTTGAACATGTTTGCCATAACTGGCCGAAACCTGGACTTCTGTTGACCCTTAGAAATAAGTTTGATTCAATCCTATTCTGGGAATTGTTAAGAGTGAGAGCGAGTGCTGATTATTCGTAGGTGATACATTCAAATGTTTTCGCATTTCATGTGAAATATTGTCCTGACATACGTTTATATTCACTGTTGTATTTAAAGCGAAACATAAATAATGGTTTCGGAGATATGCACGTAACAGAGTTAATAAAATCTAAACATTTACAACTATAATATATGAGAATAAACCATGACAATGGTTTATTCTGGTAAACAACGGCTGACACGTTGACCAGGGCAACCAATAAGCGCCTGACCGAAATCGAGGGCCGACGTATATACACCGATGCAACGCAAACTCTCAATCAAGCGAGATGCTAAGTCAGAAAGGGATAACTATAGTAAACAAAGGCCAACGTGTGTTGCTTAAGTTGAGTGTAGACACAAACAGACATGGCCATATACTGTTGACAAGTATACGGCTAGGTGTTTACAAATATGGTACGACAACTTGAGGGGAATTGCTCTTGTGGTATGGCCAGAGGAAAAAGGCGTAGACATGGCCATCTGTTGACAAGTATACGGCTAGGTGTTTACAAATATATTAACTTTTCATTTGGTGAGCGAATATTGTCAGATTACAAGTACTCGTGACGTATGGTTATCTAACAGGATGGCGCGGCTTATGAAATTAAGATGATGTGTGTTTAGTAACATTTTCTTGGTAAACCACTGGCGTGGTATTTTTGATTGTGGCTACGTTTCAATAACTCTTGAGGAGAGATGGATGTGTGAAGCTTTCTTTGTCGTAACTAGTACTAATTGTGCTATGTTCCACGGTGATAAATATACATGTTGACATAACAATATATTTGGTAACTATAACATTGTGTTTGTTGTTTTTAATATCTATGCATGTGAATAATGTGACCTGTGTCTTTGTATTGTTAAATGTTTTATAGTATCATTGTTGCCAGTGAAAAGTAATATTTAACTTGATATATGCCACAGGAAGGAGTGAGAGAATCGGTGGCTTCCACTCACCAGCTAGATGCCATTTTATCTACGCGTTCTATCCGTTACGCCATCTGGCGGTACATTGGAACTAAGGCTGGCATCTTCCGCGTATATCCTGGCACTCGCATGGTGAAAGAATTTGATCACACCCAAAGACCTTGGTATGGAAACGAAGCTTCCATTTACAAATACAATTCTTCGGTCACATCTTTACTGTGCCTATGTACAACGATCCCCGTCGCCTTTCTCGCATGCTCTCTTCATCGGAATTTGCGAGTCGCCAGCATTGAACACCACCTGACAAGACTCCGATCTTGCATGTCTGGTCACAGCATTTATGAATGAATGAAGTTAATACCCCAGATGCGTTGTGTGACTATTACAAATGCCGTAGACTTGACGAGGGTGGCTTAAGTTATTGCCTGCCTTTCTGTTCTAGGTACAAACGAGGCATCAACCTCAAGGGGCTGGCAACGTTATCTACCCCATATAAAGACGCGTCCGGGTCAGGAACTGTTCTTACACTCAGTCATTCCATCTATCAAGGCCGGTAAGCAGCATTGCAGAGAAGCCATCGGTGGACAATACTTTAGGCGGGAGCGCTCTTGGTGGTCACACATAGAGCGAAGATATATCACGACAATTTCTAATTGTATGGGATGATAACATTCCTTAGGAGGGACACTAGGTCGACTGGAATTGGGGTTACTGTTATATCTGGTCTGCTCTTCACGATTGATGCTACTTGGATGTTTAAAAAACGTGGGTTGCCTGACCACGAGCGTGTGTAGTTAGCTATGATGACCTTACTTCTACAGCTCAAGCCAACAACACGGACCCAACGACCCGGTGACTGCCGTGATGGGTATAGACTTCACACTGCCCAACCTCCACTACTTACTGCTCGACACGTATCCCGCCTGCAAAACCGCCGGAAACAGGTAAGTCCGTGACGTCGGTCACGGCCCACGTCCTTGCAACAGATTGTGCTATTTTGCTATTTTTGTTTATCGTTGTGTGGCACGGTTGTATGAAGACTGTATAAATAAAGGTAACCCATTCATAGAAAAGGACACACACGACGGTAAATAGTTAAATATTAACAAAGCCTAATTCAACGTCAGCTGTGTGTTGTAAGTGAAATCATTTGATTGCATAGAGTTAACTGAGACATGGCTTACTGACCACGATGACACTAATTGCGATAACATGAACGATTATACTCTGGTTACGTATCCCAGACAAGAAGGGAGAGGAGGTGAGGTTGGCATTTACATTTCCAACGAACACTGATATAAAATTAGACATGACTTAATGAAGAGATATGACCGTAGTCATTATGAATCCATCTTCGTTGAGATAAAAACAAACAACAATACCTTCATAAGAGGTTCTATATATAAACCTCCAAATACTAACATAGATAGCTTGAACGATGAACTACTTAGTATCTTAAACTCAATATCTCGGGAAAATAAAAACAGTATAATAATGGGGGATTTTAATTTAAACTTAATTAATACCAACTCACGCCAAGTTAATGATTTCACCAACAATATGTATGCAACTGGATTCTATCCAACAATCAGTAAACCAACCAGAATTGCCAATCACTCGGCTACAATAATAGATAATATATTCACCAACATAACACAACACAAAATCCACTCTGGCATTTTATACACTGACATATCCGACCACCTCCCAATATTCAGCATTTATGACAACCTCCCACTTAAACCAGGATACAAAACACTCTACAGACGAAATAAAAGTGAAAAAAACTTAGCGAAACTCAAAATAAAATTAAAGTGGACAAACTGGGATGATGTCTATAACGAATCTAATCCAGATGCCTCATACAACACATTCATAAACACACTTAATACATTAATTGATGAATATCTCCCGATTAAAAAAAATTAAAGTTAGAGAAAATCCCAGCTCAGAATGGTTGACCAAGGGTATATTAACCTCAAGCAAACACAAACATATTTTATATATAAACATTTTAAAAAGAACAGTTGACAATGAAATAACCTACAAAACATATAAAAATAAACTGACACATATAATCAGGCTTTCGAAGAAAAATCATTATAAAAACAAATTTGATCTCCAAAAAGGTAATGCAAGGAAGTCATGGCAGCTAATTAAAAAAGGTTTGAAATGCAAACCAAAAGTAACAAATCCTAGCACAAGTTTCACTTTGTTGGATGGCTCATAAACTTCAAACCCAAAAGACATAGCAAATGAATTTAATGATTATTTTATACATGCAGCGTCAAATCTTGTTAAAGACATACCCACTACAGGAGATGACCCAACTGAATTTGTTCAAACAAATACTAACAGTTTTTTTCTGCCGATCCACAACCCCCGAGGAAATTGTTTCACTATTACGCAACATTAAGTCTAACACGTCTAGTGGTTTTGACAACGTTGAACCACATATTATGCGAGAAATAAGTCCCCAAATAGCTCTTCTACTATCGCATATATTCAACAACTCTTTTTCTTGGTGCCACGTCAACTAAAAATAGCAAAAGTAATTCCAATACATAAACAAAAATGATCAGAATAACTTCTGCAATTATAGACCAATCTCAATTCTGCCATGTTTCTAAAAAATTATGGAGCGTCTTATGTATAATTGACTCGAACGCTTTCCCAACCAGTCCCACATAATATCAGAAGTCCAATACGGTTTCTGGAAAAAATATTCCACTTACATGGCTCTAATAAATCTCATAGATAAAATATCAAGTGGAACCGATAGCAACTCCTTCAATATAGGCATATTTATTGATCTATCTAAAGTCTTCGACACTACAGACCACAATAGACTATTCCAAAAACTTAACTGCTATGGTATCAGATGTCACATACTTACTTGGTTCAGGAGTTACCTAGAGCACAGGACACAATATGTCACTTACAACAATGTAAATTCGAATCACAAGACAGTGACAGTGGTGTGCCACAAGGCTCTATACTAGGGCCACTACTATTTATACTTTACATCAACGACCTTGCAACACTTCTACTATTATGAAGTTCACTCTTTTTGCAGATGATACCAGTATGTATCATTCACATAAAAAGTTAACTTCACTCATAGAAGAGGTTAATAACGAAAATAAAAATAACACAGTGGTTCCACACAAATAAACTCTCCCTAAATATTAAAAAACCGAACTATATTATATTCACATCAGTAAATAAAAAGTACAACATCTCATCTCAAGCAATACAAATTAACGGATCGACCACTTAAATTGGTCAATGCACTTGAACAAACTGGCAACTAAACTTGCACAAAATATTGGCCTACTCTGCAAACTTAAACATTTCCTCCCCTCATACATCTTAAAAACGATTTACTGTCCTTTAGTACTTCCACATCTACAATATTGTACTTGAATATGGGCTAATACATACACTACAAAATTTAACAAGATCAGAATGCTGCAAAAGAAAAGCTGTTAGGATCATTAACAACTCTGATTACCTCGCTCACTCTGAACCGCTATTTAAACAGAACAATTTACTAAAAATTGAAGATATCTACAAACTGCAGCTAGGGCTACTTATGTACAAGCATTCTCGTCAAGCACTTCCAAACAGCATCTCAACACTATTTCAAAGGGATTACTGAAATCCACAATCACAATACTACAAACAGCAATGATTACTTTATGCACGAAGCACGGACAAACACACGGAACTTTACAATTAAATACTCTGGGCCCTTGTTCTGGAATTCTATACCAGAGCACTTACAGAATTCTACATCAGAAAACCAATTTAAAAACAAGTTAAAACTAATTTCCCACTTAGACTTGATTCGGGCTTAACCTGTGCTAATGATGTTTTTTTTTATATACTAATGAATCATCACTATATTGTTCAACTATCATTTTGCCTCACGTTGTTATATTGTGCTAGAATGTTGGATTACAACCACTTGTAATTTTCTATATGCGTCACATTAACTATTATTAATATATTTTTTGCATACACTAACGAATATTCACCATATATTGTTCAATTAACAAGTCGTTAGATTGTACTAGATTGCTGGATTAAGACGCCAAATTGTAATTTTTTATTTGCTTCATTTTTAGTATTATTAACATAATTGCCAACTTGCAGCATCATTCCATGACAAGATTACTATACATAATCATGGGTGGTTCTCGCAATAAGCCCCTTCGGGTTTCCAGAGAATCTCCTGAGTTACTAAATCAAATTATTAATGACCATACCTGTAACAACATTGTAAATGAGTAATCAAATAAACTCACATTGATAGATTGATTGATTGAAATCGGATGAATCCTGTTATTCACCATTCTATGAATATTACGATATGTTGCACCATTTAACGTGTTCACCGCTTACTGTGGTCAAATTCAATTACGATTTTAAGAAACTCATTTGCTGTAAGAGTCGACACACGATTACATTTGCAGGTGTTTCCTGGTCGACATCAGCGGCTTCATAGTTCTTCATCGAGACTTCTTTGAAGACATTTCCTCGGACAAGATGGTTCACATCAGTACGAAAGAACCGCTCATAGCGCGAGACCTGGTGGCGAGAAACATCATGAAACAGGCCGCTTGTGTCAATGTTCAAGAGTTTAGCAATCAGTACTTTTGGCAGGTGAGTGCAGGGAACGGTATGAATGGAATAACACGTGGTATAATAACACGTGGTATAATGACACGTGGTATAATAACACGTGGTATAATAACATGTGGTATAATAACACGTGGTATAATAACACGTGATATGATATGTAGCATAATAACAGGTGGACATAATAACATATACATACACTTGTCCTTGGAAAAGCAGAATTTGGAAGGGATGAGTGGTGGGTTCGAGGGTTGCACTGATGGAATAGGGGTAAACAGAAAGGGGGGTGTGGAAGGGAAGGAATGAGCCAACGGGAGGAGGGAGATAAGCGAAGGATGCGTGAGGGAAAGATGGAGGGAGGCAGGGATGGTATATAAAATATCCCCACTGATTGTCCACGACTGTCTACTAGTACATGACAACGATAGAGACACGCGACATTTGACATATTGAATATACGTTTTCACAGATTTCTCTGCAGCTCGCTCACAACGGACACGTATCTTCATCATTTTATACGTTAGCCGAAGTACCCGGAAGTAACGTGTTTGTCGTCATAGCAACAGGATCATCTTCAAGCACTTCACGTGAATGCACATGGTGTCATGGGGTGAGAATGCATTTTTCATTTATTTTCAATTAAAATTCACTGTTAAAACTTGACCATCCTCAAACCAGTGAAGGTAATAAAAACCGTTACCACCTCCTCCGTTATAACATTTCCAAACATTGCCTAAATTATGAAACGAAATATAATCGATATTTGTTTATTTTATTTCTCACCACTTATTCATTTTGGATACTTATTAAGTTTCATAGAGTACGGTATGGCAAAGTGCATCCCGTCTGTCTCGGCAGATGTCACTTACATTGGCTCGATTTTAGCAGAAACACCACGCCAAGAAAGTTATATCAATTTGAGGTTTTTACCCATATTATTGTACCAAATTCTTCAAACTTCAAACGTTCCCATAGCATTGGTTCTTTAACTAAATAAAAATATTAAATAGCTACGTATTTACATGTCCCTTATATCTTATTATATCTTTTTATGGTAGGTGGCGTTGTTTCATACAAGCAATAATATGGCATACATTATTTTTGTAATTCCAATTACTCATTCAAAGTGGGGCAAAGCGCGCCCCCACGTGGGGCAAACTGCACCCCATTGTAAATCACAATGGGAGTGGTTGTTTTAGAAATTAATATGTTTAATCTGTACGGTGTGTTCACGATTATTTGTGTAATAAACCACCCACTTATGTCAATTGACTAATACACAGGAACTCTGATCATCCGCTGGCTATCTGATTGTTTTATGATGTTTGTTTGAACATTACCTCTAACTAAATAGAGTCTACATATCGATGTTGTGCATTAATACGGTACATTTCCAATACATTTACTGCATAATTTATAACCTTGTATATAATAATACCATGCCTTGTAATATAGAATATTGGGGGCAACGTGAACCGGGGTGCGCTTTGCCCCACATGGAGAAATTTGCTAAATGTGTAGGACTGCAGCTAAAATGTAATGTTGTTATTGTGTTGCTATTAAGGTTCTGCAGTGTTATTACTATTTAGATAACATGTGTATATGTAACTGCGTTAACCGTTTCCGCCTGAAGTGAAAATAAGTAGGCCAAATCATGTTTGCCTCTAAATGGGTTCGCTTTGCCCCATCCTACTGTATGCGTAGGTCCAGGAGTAATTGTCTCCACTCTCGTACCAGTGTTTAAATAATCAATCTGCCATTATTACGTAACATATTTGGTAGCATCTCCCGGTATAGGTTTTGGTCCCAATTGCAGTCATAGGCAATATATCGGTTGCTCTGACATGTCGTCACGTGCTTGTTTGATGTATATTGTGTCCCGTTGCTCTGACATGTCATCACGTGCTTGTATGATGTATGTTGTGTCCTGTTGCTCTGACATGTCATCACGTCCTTGTATGATGTATGTTGTGTTCTGTTGCTCTGACATGTCATCACGTGCTTGTACGATGTATGTTGTGTTCTGTTGCTCTGACATGTCATCACGTGCTTGTAGGATGTATATTGTGTCCCGTTGCTCTGATATGTCATCACGTGCTTGTATGATGTATGTTGTGTTCTGTTGCTCTGGCATGTCATCACGTGCTTGTATGATGTATATTGTGTCCCGTTGCTCTGACATGTCATCACGGGCTTGTATGATGTATATTGTGTTCTGTTGCTCTGACATGTCACCACGTGCTTCTATGATGTATGTTGTGTTCTGTTGCTCTGACATGTCATCACGTGCTTGTATGGTGTGTGTTGTGTTATGTTGCTCTGACATGTCATCACGTGCTTGTATGATATATATTGTGTTCTGTTGCTCTGACATGTCATCACGTGCTTGTATGGTGTGTGTTGTGTTCTGTTGCTCTGACATGTCATCACGTGCTTGTATGGTGTGTGTTGTGTACTGTTTCTCTGACATGTCATCACATGCTTGTATGATGTGTGTTGTGTTCTGTTGCTCTGACATGTCATCACGTGCTTGTATAATGTATATTGTGTTCTGTTGCTCTGACATGTCATCACGTGCTTGTATGGTGTGTGTTGTGTTCTGTTGCTCTGACATGTCATCACGTGCTTGTATGGTGTGTGTTGTGTTCTGTTGCTCTGACATGTCATCACGTGCTTGTATGATGTGTGTTGTGTTCTGTTGCTCTGACATGTCATCACGTGCTTGTATGATGTGTGTTGTGTCCTGTTGCTCTGACATGTCATCACGTGCTTGTATGATGTATGTTGTGTTCTGTTTTCAAGATTTGTGTTTTCTGATGATAAGTCATCATTCATTTCTTAACAACGCATTATTTTTGATTGATCTATTGTCATCATTATTGTCGTGGATGTTGTACTTTGTATATGATCTGTTGCCTGTTTCATGTTCTCCAGAAAAAAGACTTACCGCGGTGCACGTCTGCTCAATGTCACTGTCCCTGCTATAGTCCGTCTGACATATACGAATACTGCAAGGACACGTTCTCTTTACAGGCGTGAGTATAGTACCAACGCTCTCTATATCATCTTAGTTATTCAACAAGCCTTAACAAGATTGTCATCCAAAACAAACACCCCAGTTGGTGAGTGGAGAAGGAAGCCATTGGCTTATTGAGAGTCCAACCATTCTTCATCTATGTGTAGTCCACCCTTCTGATACATTTATATTTTTGTTTTTAAATATATTCACGTTGCTAGCATTTACACAATATGTAGATAATTTGTTCCATCCAGGTATCCACTTCTATACTAACATTACTTCTTGTTCCATAATTCTTCACCACCTATCAATATTTTCATAATAATTTAATCCTAAAAACTTCCACTTGATCTCCTCTGAATCTCTTTGTCTACACTCTTGTTAATTCATATTTCTTTTGATGTTTCTCATTACGAAGTTCTCTCAGTTCAGGAATCGTGTTTGTTGCTCTGTATTCTCTATATTGTATGTGTGTTCTTTCCACATTGCTTCCAAGCTGTGTGTACTTAGCTTTTGTATCAACCCAAGAATAATTTTTTCAGACCATTTTATTAATTTGTCTAGATCGTCATGTATATTTTGTTTATCATGTGTAACCTTCCAAAGCTTTTTGTGATCTGCAAATTTCAGTACTTTGCTTATTATAGGCGAGCGGCAATTCCCCAAAAAGTACTTTATTTTAAGAGTTTAAATGGCCCCTTTTCAGTTGAAAGCTTAATGTCTCCCCGTCAAAGTTAGATTATGATGTCACGCTATCAATTGATGCAGTAAACGTGGAGCGAGGGTCAAACAAGGTCACCCTTAAGTGACGTTTTTTGAAATTGTGGTTTTCAGCAAAATGTCATAAAAAATATTGGATGTGTATCTCCTTTATTGCACAACACGCAGCCGCATCATATATCAGTTGAATACTTGGTGTTTCCACGTTAAAATGGTGGCAAGCTTTAGGTTGTTGTGTGAACTCTTCTCTTTTTCATTCGGATCGTACAAGATTGCTATGAAAGACCGCGCTGCTGACATCACATCCTCTGTGTCACGTTCCCAAGCCATGGGCTTTTAATATAGTTTTTGATATGGCACTTTATCAAAAGTTTTCTGAAAATCTAAGTAGATTCCATCTACTGTTGATCCTTTGGTGTTTTCTCTTAAAACAAACCAGAATATTTGCGTAGCTTCACTTCTAAGGATTCCATGTTCTCAGTTGACTTTTCTGATCATTTTTAAATCACTGATGTTACACTTACAGGTCTGTAATTCTCTGACTTATTTTTCCAACGTTTTTAGGTAATATTGTAAATGCTGCTTCTTTCCATTCAAAAAGAACATATCCCTCTGTTAACAACAAGTTGAACACTCTTATAAATGCCATGCTGATTTGCTCTACTGTTTCCAATGGTAAAGTTTGTTGTTTTCGGAATTACAATTAACTACCCTAAATAGTCTAATTTCGCCACCTAAAATCTAGCGGCTAACAACTTTCATAAAGTAGCTAAACATTTAGATGTTAACAAGAGTGTATAACTGTCTGTTCCACTATTTGACTTTGAACAAAAATGTGGCTTCGGATTTGTTGTCACTATAGTTGCTTTAAATAAAGCTGGATAAAAGGTCTCTGTTTATTTTATGTAATGCAGTGTTCATTTGCTGTTTACCAGTGGCAACTTGGACAACAATGGTTGTGAATCATTTGTAAGACTGCTTGTATTTTTCTGTTTGTTCGGTAAATGCCAAGTGAGCTAGTTCTCTTAATAATGTCCTTTTCACACTATCTTTAAAAAGACGGACATGTTAAGTTTTATTAACTCGATACTAAAGCAACACTTTACAAGGAATTATTTCAATAAATGCAATGATGTCTGACCAAAATGTGAGTGTTCTCTTGATCGCGCGTGCGTGCGTGCGTGCGTGCGTGCGTGCATGCGTGCGTTCATTCGTGCGTGCGTCCGTGCGTCCGTCTCTCTATCTGCAAGTCTGTCTATCTTATTGCAGTATTAATTAACCTATACTGGAACCGATTTTCATGTTGAAAGTGTCATATTGTTTAATTGGCTTGCATTGACGGTTGGTCGGTCTGTGGTGTTGGACGTGTCACGTTGTGTGATTGGCTTGCAGTGACGGTTGGCCGGTATGTGTGCCACAGTCGGCTGTGGTAAGTCTGGAAGATTTGAAGGCGGAGGAGAGTGGTCAAGTTGCCCGACTGGACGCCTGCTTCGACTACCAGTGTGATGCGAATTTGTCCAGAAGGTGAGTGTAGAGGCGCGCGATGGTTTCCCTGCATGAGCGTGTGTGTATAGGTGCCCTTACAGTTTACCCGTACGTCTTACCGATATTTGAAAGTTGACTGTCTCACGGGCGTATTATATATTCCTTATGATCATATGCATTTTGAACAAGGATATATATGAATAAACTGTACGTACCTGCCCATACAGTTTACCATATATATATATATATATATATATATATATATATATATATATATATATATATATATATATATATATATATATATATATATATATATATATATATATATATATATATATATATATAAAGATTTCTGGTGCGCCGATCTTCTACTATAAGCTTCGGTTTGGAGAACATGTTATTTTCGCGCCCCTTCGGATACCGGTCAATACTATAGGGACAGTAACAGTTACAACTGCCCTGTGTGTAGGAAGGAAATGCTATGTTTTTTCGTAAATAAATTGTGAATTTCGTACATTTTTTTATGTTGCATTCTAGTGACTGTCTCTCAACGTCGAGTTGTACATGGTGCGCGGGAGATGGCGTCACCGACGAGAAACAACGTCGCTACCCCTACTGCATACAAGGGCAGTGTTCAACTCCGGCTGTCGGCACCGGGGGTAAATAAACAGCACAAGTACTGCAGCATAATACTTAAGTAAAAGTAATCCACTAAACAAATACTTAAGTAAAAGTAATCCACTAAACAACTACTTAAGTAAAAGTAATCCACTAAACAAGTACTTAAGTAAAAGTAATCCACTAAACAAGTACTTAAGTAAAAGTAATCCACTAAACAACTACTTAAGGAAAAGTATCCCTCCAAAAATGTGCATAAATAAAAGTAAGGAGTACTTTCTATGAAATGTAATTTAATATAAAAGTATAAAGTATCGGCCACCTATGTATGCCTGGTCTACATCTACAGTTGATGAATAAGATCACAAATCACCCAATTTCACAAAAGTTCAAAGGAGGTTAAAATGTTATTGCTACCAGGCAAGTCTTATGTCAGTTATATTTCAATATAATATGTTACTATATTACTATTACTTAGTGTCCTTTCTATTACATGCCAAAGGCAATGTAATGTATTACTATTACATGTTAGGCTATTACCATTACAATTACTAATAAAATGTTCTCACCAGACATGTTCACAGCAACAACTCCTTATTCAAACAACTGTCTATGATTTATTAATTTTCTTGGTGTCTTTCTTGCAACAACCAATCGGATATGTGCTCAAAAGTCAAACTTAACGCTGTGTTCAAGGGCACTCATGTTACACAGAGTCGGACCAACAGTTGTTATAGGCTACTGGTTTGTGTTCAGATATTACCCAGCCTGGCAGGGCGTGGAGCTGCAATGATCCAGTGCAGGAACCCTTATCTATTAAGTGATCATCAGTGAATGAATGACCAGCATGTATGGCCTGTCCAGATAGAACTTGCTTCAAAGGACGACTGAATACTTCGTAAACTGTATATGGTCTCCAAGTCTTGATTGTCTTTATGTGTGATTGGAGCTAACACCCAAGAAGCCAGCAATACTCCAAATTGTAGACTCATTTAATATATAATATGTGAAGGTCATGAAAATCAGTTCACCTGCCCTAAATGGTTAATTTTAAGTAAAATAGTACTTATAAACATACTTTTTTACACGTAAAAGTAATCTATTAAAATGTACTTCTATGCAAGTACATTGGAAAATAATCTACTTAGGTACTGGAACGAAGTAACTGTACTTTGCTATGTACCACCATTGTAGATAAACGATATATTATCTACGTCGATTTGCCTGTTGTATTACAATGCTTTGCTGACGCAGTATGCGATTTTGTGGGATTATTTTGAAGCGCGTCCCTCGTGTGAGTATTGTAAATGCTGGCATTTTTATACACGGCGCGAAACATTGTGTCGTTGCCTAGAAAGGTTGTTTTCCCACGTACGAATCATCAAAGCACATACGTACACAGGCACCCATACTAAATGTATATATCGAACATTTATGGTTATGCGTAAATATTCGTATACCACAATGACGTCGACAAAAAAAACAGATATGATCAGAAATTATAGGATCGGGATAATCTATAGAGAAAACCGGACAGCCAAGAATGTTTCGGGAAAAGGTTGGATGAAACGTATGAGGAGGTCATTGGGAGAAAACCAAATATCAGTATGAATGCTAAAGAAAAGGTACACAACAAATACGCACACGCGCACGCACGCACGTACGCACGCACATCAAGATGGTAACTACTAAATGTATAATATCGAACACATGCTGTGGATGGGCTTAATACAAAAACGGAAGGTCCGTTTGAGGAAAAATAAGACCATATCTTCATTGCAGGTGACACCAGAGCCAGCACCACCATCTGGGGCGTGGTGATAATACCAGCCGCGTTGGTGCCAATAATCCTCCTTCTGTGTCTGTGCGTTGCATCGTTTATCCGGTCATATTATCCACGGCCAGTACCAACGACGTACACGAACACAGTCTGTCGAATGGATGCCCGACACTCGCCGACATGCTCGCCGACATGCTCGCCGACATGCTCGCCGACAGAGCCCCCTCGCGGCGGAGTCGAGCTACCACCACCGCCACAATCGGGTTGCTATTGCGGCCAACATTAGGCACAGAGATTAAATGGGACGCATGGAGTTACATGTAAGACTGATAGCGGACATCCGTAAGATCGCATTTAGCCTTCGACGAAGAAGAAGAACATTGCAAACGAACCCGTATGACTATTTACTGCTGCGCAGGCGCAACAGAAATTCGACGTGCAAACTGAGATCTTGAGTGGATCACGCGAGATTTTGATATAGCTGACGGCTCTTAGCTAGAGTATTCGCGAGAGTCGCTCTTCGGAAATGTTTGGACTTGATGGTACGTTATTGGCATGGTATTTAACAAACACAGGTCGTATCCAATAACACATGAACGCCTTGTTCAAATTGCACACAACTATAAGGAGCGACTCACACGCCGTTAAGCCGTTACATTTAATAAATCCGCTAGATGTGGCGCCTGTTTAGATAGGATGGAGATCACACGCATAGACCATACACATGGGACGACTCGTCACGTCATTCCGTTCATGTTGGTACATCTTCATGAATCAATGGCGATATTGTACTCACCTCTAAAGGAATCACACAATCAAACAGTGTACTGAACTTTATCTAGGGCATCACATCAACCGACGAAATGTTTGGCTAGGATTTCTCTCCAACTTATGATTGACCGTGGACAAATCGCATTGTAACCATGGTAATGCATAAAAACAAAGTATCAGTCAGTTTAAGAACTTGTTTCAAAACGGATGATCTTATCAGTAAAGTAAATACATTATCCCACTGGAGTCGGTAGTCCTGACCAACTTAAGGAATCGATTACGTAGGTAGAGACTTCGTGGAAGAAACACAATGATATTAACTGTGATGCAATGTACATACATTACTTAATGTTAAACGGATGTTGTTGAATACTATTTAAATAAACTACTTTTTAATAAAAACAATAGTTGGTGTTCACTTGTTTTACGTGTTGCCGCACACACGCTTGCACACACGCACGTGCGCACACACGCAAGAACATCAAAGTGGGACCTCGCAGTATTTACGAAGGTTGTGACGTGTCATCCCGTCAACCTGTCTACCCGCGTGATGTGTCATCCCGTCAACCTGTCTACCCTCGTGATGTGACGTAAATGCAACAGCTTCGGTTTTGCGATCAGTATTTATATTGGGAGGAATTTATCGACTTCTTCATGGACGGACGTGTTTGTTCTCTTGGCCGCCTGTGGTATTCGTAGCAACCCCCCCCCGCCCCTCCTCCCCGCCAGCATCACATTTCGAAGTTGTCGATTCGTTTCGTCAGACATCAAACTGCAACGTACATCTTTCACGATGGCACGACGAAAGAAAAGTGAAGACGCTACCGAAATGGCTGAAATCAAACAACAGCTGATCGAAATCCAAAGAGACATCGGTATATCCAAATTCAGTCGGCAGTGAAGGTACTGCAGAAAGCCAATGACGAAAAAGACGAATACACCAAACACATTGAATCCCGAATCGACGACCTCGAACAATATACAAGGATGGACGACGTCATCATATCAGGTCTCGAAACGAAACACCAAACATCCAACAGCACAACTGTAGAAACCGACGCTGACGCACCACGCGAAGAAACATTCACACTTGAAGAAACACTTGAAGACAAAGAAACATCCACACACTTGAAGACAAAGAAACATCCACACACTTGAAGACAAAGAAACATCCACACTTGAAGACAAAGAAACATCCACACTTGAAGACAAAGAAACATCCACACACTTGAAGACAAAGAAACATCCATACACTTCAAGACAAAGAAACGTCCACACTTGAAGACAAAGAAACATCCACACACTTGAAGACAAAGAAACATCCACACACTAGAAGACAAAGAAACATCCACACTTGAAGACAAAGAAACATCCACACTTGAGGACAAAGAAACATCCACACACTAGAAGACAAAGAAACATCCACACTTGAGGACAAAGAAACATCCACACACGTGAAGACAAAGAAACATCCACACACTTGAAGACTAAGAAACGTCCACACACTTGAAGAAACGTCCACACACTTGAAGACAAAGTGGTGAAACTTCTGAAGACGAAACACATCAACATCGACCGTAACGACATCTCAGCCTGTCACACCCTCGGGCATCGGCAGCAACAGGAAGACATCACCAGACATCCACATACATCCACAGACATCCACGTAGATCCACAGACATCCACAGCAACCAACCGTACACCGTTTCTTCGTTGCTATTGTTGCATCATTGGTCACGGGCCAATCGGATTTCTCCATCGTAATCATCAGAGCTATACATTTTTTAACTCAATTAAATGAAGCTATCCACTAACTCAACTAACTCATCGTCTCCCAGTTTGAACTCTTCTCGTTGGCCATGAATTTGGTATGCTGCTATTCACATTGTACACACCATGCAGATACTAGGGTTTAATTCAAAAGCCAGTTTTCAAACCAAAGGCCTGTTTGAACCGGTAGAGAAATACCCAGCACAGGGCACGAAAATAAAACAATGTCTATATTGCAGATGCCACCACTGCCAGTACCACTGCCACTGCAAGTACCAATGCCACTGCCAGTGCCAGCAAGTTGGGCGTGATATTACCAGCCGTGTTGGGACTAGTAGTCGTCGTTGTCATAGCCTGTGTGGCTGTTTGGATGTGTCGCCGGAAACGTCACCCTCGACCAATACCACCGACTCAAACTCACACAAACACAGGCTTTCGAATGGATGATCGACCCCCGCCGACAGCTCCCCCTCACGGCGGCGATTTACCACCCGCAGCGCCCCCTCACGGCGGCGATCTACCACCACCATATTCAACTTCGTGAGCCAATAGCAATATCGTCATCACCTCTAAACCAGTTTGGCTAGGAGTTGGCTAGGAGTTGGCTAGGAGTTGGCTAGGAGTAGCCATGGCAATTCATAGCTGCAAAGCATCCATCAGCTTAGGAACTTGCATGAAAGCAGAATATCTTACTGTAAAGTAAATACATTATTTCCGGGGAGTCTGCAGTCCTAACCAACTTAACGAATCACGTAGGCAGAAACTTCGTGGTAGGAAAGTATATTTCAACTGCGATGCTATGTTACTTGCTGTTAAATGGATGTTGCGGAATACTATTTTAATAAACTACTTTTCAATTAAAACGATCGTTGGTATTGTTTCACATATTTACGACAGCTAGATGACATTGGTTGTTTGGTTAATGGTATTATCAAGTACATGTAAGTCAGGATTTATAAGATCGACAATACGCACAATTTATATTATCTATAATTGCTTTTGAAAGGCCAGGAAAAAATATTTGTGCAAAAGTATTTATGAAATAATATTTCCCAAATAAATTTGCAAAAACACTCTACAGTATTTAAAATAAAAAGTAATAAATAAAAAAAATTATTTTTTATTTGCGGAAAAACAAATAAAAATACTGTTTGACCTGACCGCTTATTAGAACGTGGTTTGACAACACTTGAGACCGGGAGACTAAGAGGAGACCAAATATAAGTGTTTAAAATAGTGAGTTGGTGATATTGATAGGAATATGTTTTTCAAACTCAATGAAGGCATTACAACCAGAAGACAGAAAGCAGTATATATGTAATAATTTAGTATAAAACATTGAACAGGGAACAGTTTGGTGCATCGATTGCCCATTTAAGAAAGTCAAGATTAAGGACACTTGTAGGACAAAACCTTGGTTGTCCAACGTCTTAAACAACGCATGTAGTAAGAAAAATTCATCTTTACGGATTATTTCTTCGAGACAGAACCGAAATCTCCGAATCTCGATAAAAAAGCGTACGAAAACAAATTTACTTCTATATTAAGATCCACCGAAAAGGCGTATTACAGTAAATTGGTAGCAGTAAAGAGAGGAGACATTAAAGAAACATGGGCAAAATTAAACATAGTAATTCGTAAACAACGTCCATCGATCAAGTATCCTAAGAATATAAAGTGTGGAGACAAAGATATTTCCACCAATAAAGATATGACAAGTTCTTCACAAATATTGGTTCTAATTTAACAAACAACATTACACATTCTGATGGAAAGTTCTCTATTTATGATTATTTAGGAGGCAGGATCGGAAACTGTCTGTATTTAAAACTCGCAGATGAAGAACAGGTTATGAATACTGTAAAAACGTGTACACAAAAAAAAATCGAAACATTTTGCAGATATTAGCATGGATATTGTAGCCAATGTCATACCCGTTATATCCAAACTTCTCACGCACATTTGCAATAATTCGTTTAAGACTGGCGCTTTCCCCTCTAGAATGAAGATAGCCAAGATAAAAACCTATATTTAAAAGTGGTGCCAAAACGGACATAGGAAATAATAGGCCACTTTCTCTTTTGCCACAATTAAAAAAAAATTGGAGAAACTGTTCCCCACTAGGTTAGACAACTTTATCAACGCTAAGGACACACTAAATTCAAGTCAGTACAGTTTCCGTAAAGCTATGTCCACATCACATACCGTAATGGAATTAATAGAGGAAATGTCTAAGGCAACGGACAACAAGAAACACGCTATTGGTGTATTTGTTGATCTTAAGAAGGCCTTCGATACAGTGGACCACGAAATACTTATAAAAAATTGTAATTTCTATGGCGTGCGCAGAGTTGGAAATCACTGGGTACAAAAGTTACCTCATCAACGGGAAGCAATTTGTTGAAATAAATGGGTGCGCCTCGGAGCTGTTAAATGTAACACGTGGGGTACCCCAGGGATCCACTTAAGGTCCAACGCTATTTGTACTCTATATTAATTATATTTGCAACGTATAAAAACTAGCTAAATTTATACTCTTTGCGGATGACACAAATATATTTTGCGCTGGTAATAATTTAAAAGAACTACATGCTAAATGGTATACTAAATGGAGTACTTGCCATATTGGCTAAATGGTATGCTAGATGGAGTACTTGCCACATTGGCTAAATGGTATGCTAAATGGAGTACTTGCCACATTGGCTAAATGGTATGCTAAATGGAGTACTTGCCACATTGGCTAAATGGTATGCTAGATGGAGTACATGCCACATTGGCTAAATGGTATGCTAGATGGAGTACTTGCCACATTGGCTAAATGGTATGCTAAATGGAGTACTTGCCATATTGGCTAAATGGTATGCTAAATGGAGTACTTGCCACATTGGCTAAATGGTATGCTAGATGGAGTACTTGCCACGTTGGCTAAATGCTATGCTAGATGGAGTACTTGCCACATTGGTTAAATGGTATGCTAGATGGAGTACTTGCCACATTGGCTAAATGGTATGCTAGATGGAGTACTTGCCACATTGGCTAAATGGTATGCTAGATGGAGTACTTGCCACATTGGCTAAATGGTATGCTAGATGGAGTACTTGCCACATTGGTTAAATGGTATGCTAGATGGAGTACTTGCCACATTGGCTAAATGGTTTGCTAAATGGAGTACTTGCCATATTGGTTAAATGGTATGCTAAATGGAGTACTTGCCACATTGGCTAAATGGTATGCTAGATGGAGTACTTGCCACGTTGGCTAAATGGTATGCTAGATGGAGTACTTGCCACATTGGCTAAATGGTATGCTAGATGGAGTACTTGCCACATTGGCTAAATGGTATGCTAGATGGAGTACTTGCCACATTGGCTAAATGGTATGCTAGATGGAGTACTTGCCACATTGGTTAAATGGTATGCTAAATGGAGTACTTGCCACATTGGCTAAATGGTATGCTAGATGGAGTACTTGCCACATTGGCTAAATGGTTTGCTAGATGGAGTATTTGCCACATTATCTAAATGGTTTGCTAAATGGAGTACTTGCCATATTGGCTAAATGGTTTGCTAAATGGAGTACTTGCCACATTGGCTAAATGGTTTGTTGTGAACAAACTATCATTGAACCTGTCAAAAACAAATTACATATTATTCCGGAACCGTCCGCCTGATATTGAAATTAATCTGTTCATTAATAATCAACAAATAACCAGAGTACACGTAAACAAATTCTAGATGTATATATTGACGAATCTCTAAACTTGAAATATTAAATAAATACGGTCAGATTAAAACTGTCGAAAGTTGCAGCAGTGATTTATAAGGCAAACTGTCTCATTGGTCGAAATGGAATGTATATATTATACTGTTCTTTGTTTTTACCACATTTAAGTTATTGCTGTGAAATGTGGGGAAACATCCACACCACAAACATTCATGGCATTCCTATATTACAGAGACGAGTAATTCGGTTAGTTTATGGAGTAAAACGTCAGGAACATACGAGCACTCTTTTTCAACAATTAGGCGTTCTAAAATGTGTAGATTTAGTTAAGGTCAATACGGCTATTATTATGTTTAGGGCTTTTCATAATGAATTACCAAGTAATTTACCAAAAAATAATTTTAAACCGTATGTGTCTGTATATGGTACTAGACAGGACAATTCATTCTGCATAACTCGCTTTCGTAGTAATGCAAAATCAATTTGCATCTCCATATATGGAGCGAAATTATGGAACTCCCTTAATGGAAACATTACCACTTATAGAGCTATTCAAGCATTTAAAAAGTGCTACAAGTTAAATATTATTGCAACGTATTAGTCACAATTTATTTAGCAACGATTTTTAATTGTTACATGTTGTAAGTAATGCAACTATATAACTACGCATCATTTGAGTTAGTTAACGGCTTAACACGCCACGGGGTGAACCATAGTTAACGGCTTAACACGCTACCGGGTGAACCATAGATAAGTATTGCACTTCTGTTTCCAACTCACCCTTGTGTAGTCTTCACCAATTTTGTTGCACATTTTTGAGTAATTTGTTGTTATTTATTGTATTGTAAATGTGTGTTGAAATACAGGATTGATTGGTTGATTGAATTATTGATTGATTGAATGAATTAATGATTGATTGATTGATTGATTTATTTATTTATTTATTGATTTATTGATTGATTGATCAAATTAAATATACAAAACAACATTACATAAAAAAGCATTTAATCAAATTATTATTTACTCGAAAATGCAATAAATAAAGAAAATAATTTTTCTAGACGAAACGAAAGTCATGATTTTGGGGCTGATAGAGTTAATGAAATCTTACACTGTGCAATAATAATGGTATAAGTTACCATAATTAACCTAAGTCATTATTGTAACTTTTCATAAATTAGATAATACAATGATTATAACTACCCAGTATAATATAATGCCAGTGTTGACAACAACAGATGATCATACTAATAAACTAATATAATATATTCACAATGAAGATGTAATGTAAATTAGATTATTCACAATTCACAACGAAAGTTATTCACAATGAATAATGAAAACCAAAACATATGGTTAGCTGATTAACAAAAGCGACGAACAAAATGGCGCTGAATTGCGACAAGACGAAGGAGCTGCATCTCTGCTTAAATATCCGCAGCGATATCAATCTCTGCAGTGATATCAATCCCTGCAGCGACATCAATCTCTGCAGCGACATCAATCCCCGCAGCGACATCAATCTCTGCAGGGACATCAATCTCTGCAGCGACATCAATCTCTGCAGCGACATCAATCTCGCCATCCTTGGTCGCCCTGGTAGTGCACGCTAAAGCGTAAACGTCAGATCAGGTAGAGGCTACCCAACTATGACATTGTGCTCTCTTGACTGCCGAGCAGAACAAAGACACACCCTACCTAGACGATTCTGATCGAGCGCAGCAACAGGACGAACGTTACGCCTCAAGAGCCAGCCATGCATAAAGCACCGAAACGGTCCGAAGCAGAATCCGAGATGTCGGAAATAAGATGCTCTCTCGAGTTTGCTTACAAATCCATCGAAGATTTCAAAGAACAATCTAAGTCAACTGACAAAAGAATCGCTGAACTGCTGCCAGTATCAAACCCAAAGACGAACATATCTCGAGGCTTGAAGAACACGTCAACGATCTTGAGCAGAATTCAAAAAAGAAGACCTTCATCACCGGGCTGAATGTATACAGCAATGTCGCAACCGCTACGACTAAACCAAGGCCGGGCACGCGCAGCTCCGCATCGACCACTGATGAGGAACCCTCGACTATCACCGAGAGCGCCACCATGCGTTCAAACTTTGCCAAACAGAAGCTGCACGTCACGCTGGAGGTGTATGACATCACGACGATCCACGATCTGCCGCGGCGACGTGACGTCACGCTGGAGGTGTATGACATCACGGCGATCCACGACCTGTCGCCACGACGTGACGTCACGCTGGAGGTGTATGACATCATGGCGATCCACGACCTGCCGCGGCGACGTGACGTCACGCTGGAGGTGTGACATCACGGCGATCCACGACCTGCCGCCACGACGTGACGTCACGCTGGAGGTGTATGACATCACGACGATCCACGACTTGCCGCGGCGACGTGACGTCACGCTGGAAGTGTATGACATCATGGCGATCCACGACCTATCGCCACAACGTGACGTCACGCTGGAGGTGTATGACATGACAAGATATACAGCAAGTGGACACAGCACTGCTGCGTCTTCGTGAAGATTCGCCAGAGCGGGCAGAGAATTAAACTGAAGACTCTCGGAGATCTTGCGAGACTCTCTGAACTATAAAGTCTTCACACTTACACTTAATGCATAACACATGTTCTAATATTACTTTTGAGCTACACGAATACGATGATGATGTTGATGATGATGATGATGATGATGTTGATGATGTCGATGATGATAATGATGATGATATTGATGATGATGAACACTCTATTGTTTATTTTTTTGCAATAATGGAAGTTGTATTGTTGGTTGATGGAAATAAATTACTGATTGATTGCTTAATGAAAACACCGCCAGATATCCCACCGTTAACGATCGACGACAGATCCATCGAGCAGGTGAACGGCACAAGTCTTTTCGGTGTCATGATTTAAAATGGCAACTCTCAATCGACAGAACACCGGACTCTCAATCGACAGAACGCCGGACTCTCAATCGAAAGAACACCGGACTCTCAATCGAGAGAACGCCGGACTCTCAGTCAACAGAACACCGGACTCTCAATTGACATATCGCTGGACTCTCAATCGACAGAACGCCGGACTCTCAATCGACAGAACGCCGGACTCTCAATCGAGAGAACGCCGGACTCTCAATCGACAGAACGCCGGACTCTCAATCGACAGAACGCCGGACTCTCAATCGAGAGAACGCCGGACTCTCAATCGACAGAACACCGGACTCTCAATCGACAGAACGCCGGACTCTCAATCGAGAGAACACCGGACTCTCAATCGACAGAACACCGGACTCTCAATCGACAGATCGCCGGACTCTCAATTGAGATAATGCCGGACTCTCAACTGACAGAACGCCAGACTCTCAATCGAGAGAACACCGGACTCTCAATCGACAGAACACCGGACTCTCAATCGACAGAACGCCGGACTCTCAATCGAGAGAACGCCGGGCCGTCAATAAACAGAGCGCGGGTTCGAACCCTTTTGTTGTCGTTTCGAAATTTTGGCAATTTCGTTCACCCTGCGTTGCCAGATCACTCAGCTGTATAAGTGAGTACCTGGCTACAGACAGAGGTATATGAACGAACAGCCTTCGCGCAGTAATTGCAGCGTGGCTGAATTCTTCCTAGATTAGTCGAGATTATATTGAAATGAACATGTCTGCCAGGAGTGAAGTGTGAAGCGTTTTGAACAGTCCCAATGACTGGATACTGCGCTGTATAAAAGAAACGTGCCTTTACCTTGCGAAATCTCCGCAAATACATCGCAACGCATATATTTGGTATCCTCCTTAACCAAGCTGGATTCGATTCACATCATCTCGTCAAAACATACACGACACTGTTTCGATGAGTAATTGAATACGCCTATCAGGCGTGGCACTCGCTCGATGAAACATCTAACGAAACAGCTCAAAGGCACCCAGAGACGGGCAAACTGTTGTTGTCAAACTGCTGGGTATTGTGGCGAATTGACCTCGGACAGCTCAAGGTCGTCTTACGGGCAATCTGCCCAAGTAGATGATAGTCACTACTGCTCAAAATTACGACAGTCAACTTCTATTATTCAACGCTATTGTGCTTCGATTTGGAGCTCTCCAGCAGCATCCGGTCAATATCTGTCTTGTTGTGTATTTTTGTCATCACCATTATGTCATCATCGTCACCATTATGTCATCAATATCACCATTATGTCATCAATATCACCACTGGTTAATGAAGGTGCATCAACATAAACGGAATCATATTATATATCATTCATAGTAACAAGACAGGTCTTGTGGAAATCCGTGAAATTCCAGGGTATGTACAATGGCGGCGGCGGCGGCGGCGGCGGCGGTTGTAGATTGCTATCACGAGAGGGCGCTGTTCGCATTGGGCCGGCGGTATCCATTCGAAGTCGTTCAACTGGAAAATTCAACACAGCAGCGCCACCTACCGTACAGTTTCACAATACTAGATCTATAGTAATACTTTACTTCGCCATGTGTCTCATTAACCAGACAAGCACTCTCATCTAGCTGTCGTCAACATGTAAAACAAGTGAATACCAGTAATTGATTTTATTACAAAGTAGTTTATTAAAACAGTATTCCATAACATCCGTTCAACATTACACTGCATCGCAGTTAAAATATACACGTCCCTGCCTACGTAATCGATTCTTTATGTTGGTCAGGCCTACCGACTCCCCTGGAATAATGTACTTACTTTACTGATAAGATATCGCGTTTTCAAGCAAGTTCCTAAACTAATATATTCGTTATTTTTAGGCACTGCCATGGTTACAATGCGATTTGCCCATGGTCACATAATCTCGACAAAAGACAAAGACATTTCGTTGATTAATGTGATAACCGAGGAAAAGTTCAATACTTTGTTTGATTGTGTAATTCCTTTATAGGTGATACCAATATCGTCATCGGTTGGCGAAGGTGAACAATTATAAACGGAATCACATCATGAGTCGCTTCACGTGTACGGCATTTTCGTTTGGTCCAACACCATCTGTTCTTGTCTAAACTCCAAAGGTCCGCGTCAGCAAGCCTCGTATGGTGGTGGTAGATCGCCGCCGTGAGGGGGCGCTGTTGGTGGTAGATCGCCGCCGTGAGGGGGAGCTGTCGGCGGGGGTCGGTCATCCATTTGAAAGCCTGTGTTTGTTTGAGTTGGTGGTATTGGCCGAGGGTCACGTTTCCGGCGACACATCCAAACAGCCACACAGACTATGCCAACGACGACTACTGGCCCCAACACAGCTGGTAATATCACGCCCAACTTGCTGGCACTGGCAGTGACGTCACCTGCAATAAAGGCGTTGTCTTACGTTGTATCAACTGCGCCTTTTGCTGGACAACCCTGTACTGGTTCAAAAGGGCTTTTGGATGGATAACTGGCTGTTGTATTAAACTTTGGCATCTGCTTAGTGTGGTCAATATTTGGGTCATTCTCCAAATAGTGTACTAATGCAATGTCTACTATTAGTAGTTGCCATCGTGCGTGCTAGCGTTCGTGTTTGCGTGCATGCCCGTCTGTGATTGTGGTCGTGCGTGCGTGTGTACGTGCGTGTGTGTGTGTCTAGGCAACGAATAAATGTTTCCGGGACCAAAGTGCTATCGAGTTCTTTTCGACTGGGTAATTTTTATGACTGCGGTTAAATACAATTTGTTAAAACATTTCGAAAGGAAAAATGCATGTTTCCATACCCCATGCGTATTCTAGACCTGCGTATTTACGATACTCACATGACGTATATTCTTCCATGTACAGTATTGACACTCAACAATATCACACGTTTTAGATATGTCAGGTAATTTAGGTACGCGCTTCAAAAAAATCCCACAAAACTAGATAATTTATGGGCAAGGCACTAACACGCAGATGGCAATTCGACGTAGACAATACAATATTACGATATTGTTTATTTACCTGCGTTGCCGTCGCCCGATGTTGCACACTCCTCTCGCGTGCAGTAGGGGTAACGATTGCCACGGGTGGCTCCACCTGCAGTGCACCACGTACAACCGGCCGTGGACAGACAGTCGCTGAAAAGAAACATTATAGTTGTATGGTACATTCATTCACCATTTATGCGGCCATTCGGATGTTTAGACGACTCAATTAAACAACAGTGTTTGAATATTTTGACCGTGGCATGTCCTTCGTGCACAGAGAACGAGAGAAACGTGTTCTATCGTTGTGTTATTAGCTAGGTAATCAAGTCTAATATCGCCTATACGGTAGAGTCCAGTCTCCAAATGTACAGCCACTCTCGTTCATCTCTCGTTCATCTCTCGTTCATCTCTCGTTCATCTCTCGTTCATCTCCGCTGACGTCTTTAAACTGTTGACTACCTCCACACTCACCCCATGTTGCCGTCACACTGGTAGTCGAAGCAGGCATCCAGTCGGGCCACTTGACCGCTCTCCTCCTCCTTCAAGTCTTCCAGACTTACCACAGCCGACTGTGGCACGCAGATCGGCCAAACGTCACTGCAAGCCAATCACACAACGTAACACGGCCAACATCACAGACCGACCGACCGTCACTGTAAGCCAATCACACAGCGTGGCACGGTCAACACCACAGATCGGCCAACCGTCAGTGCAAGCCAATCACACAACGTAGCACTGCCAACATCACAGACCGACCAACCGTCATTGCAAGCCAATCACACAGCGTGGCACGGTCAACACCACAGACCGGCAAACCGTCAGTGCAAGCCAATCACACAACTTAACACGGTCAACACAACAGACCGGTCAACCGTCACTCTAAGCCAATCGCACAACGTAACACGATCAACACCACAGACCAGCCAACTGTCACTGCAAGCCAATCATACAACCTGACACTAATTTAACTATGATTAAATGCAGTTATTTAAATGCAGTTATGTAACTAAAATTATCATGTTTTTGCACGTTATTATACATGATGAATCTCAATGTTATTAACACACACATACACACGCACGCATGCACCACCACCACACACGCACGCACGCACGCACGCACGCACGCACACACGCACACACACACACACACGCACACATATACATACATACATATATATTATGTGCTATAGCAAATATGCAGGAAAGCAAGTAAACTGATTCCAGAACTGAGATATAGCAACACCAGAGACAAGAGGTAAAAGTTTAGAAGATATTGAATAGTATAAACAATGTTGATATAAGGAGAATAATTATGGGACAAGAAGTAATGTTAGTGTAGAAGTGGACACCTGAATGGAACAAATTATCTACAGATTGTGCAAATGTTAGCAGCGTGAATATGTTTAAAAACAAAATTTACAAATATCTCAGAAAGGAAGGGTTACATAAAATAAATAATAGTTTGATTTTCAATAATCCATTTGCTTCCTTGTCCACTTGCGACCTGGGGTATTTCCTTTGGATAGCAATATTGTTAAATCGTGTTGAATACCTAAGCTAACTATGATGTATGCATATTTAGTTAATATTGTCCTTAAAACAATTTTAGTGGATATTCTTTCAATAATTTTCATCAATCCAAATATGTTGCTGTGTTATGCTATAACATAAATATCTTAGCGTTCGCCAATGTGAACAGCGTTAGTACTTTACTGACGCATGTAAAGAGAAAGCATTGGTGTTTTACTCACGCCTGTAAAGAGAGTGTGTCCTTGCAGTATTCGTATATGTCAGTCGGGCTATAGCAGGGACAGTGACACCGATAAGACGTGCACTGTGGTAAGTCCTTTTTCTGGAGATGAAACAGGCACAAGTATAGCTTGCAGCAAAGTCCAACATTCACGACAATAATGACGACAACAGTTCAACCAAATATAATGTGTTGTAAAGAAACGAATGTTGACTTATCATCAGAAAATACAAATCTTGAAAAATTAAAAAACATACACCACAAGCAAGTGATGACATGTCAGTGCAACCGAACACAACATGCATCATACAAGCACATGATGACATGTCAGAGCAACATAACACAACACACATCATACAAGCACGTGATGACATCTCAGAGCAACAGAATACAACATACATCATACAAGCACGTGATGACATGTCAGGGCAACAGAACACAACATGCATCATACAAGCACATGATGACATGTCAGAGCTACATAACACAACACACATCATACAAGCACGTGATGACATGTCAGAGCAACAGAACACAACATGCATCATACAAGCACGTGATGACATGTCAGAGCAACAGAACACAACATACACCACAAGCACAAGATGACATGTCAGAGCAACAGAACACAACATGCATCATACAAGCACATGATGACATGTCAGAGCAACCGATATATTGCCTATGACTGCAATTGGGGCCAAAACCTATACCGGGAGATGCTACCAAATGTGTTACGCAATAATTGCACATTGATTATTTAAACACTGGTACGAGAGTGGAGACAATTACTCCTGGACCTACGCATACAGTAGGGTGGGGCAAAGCGAACCCATTTAGAGGCAAACATGATTTGGCCTACTTATTTTCTCTTCAGGCGGAAACGTTTAACGCAGTTACATATACACATGTTACGTAAATATTAATAGCATTGCAGAACCTTAGTAACAACACAATAACAACAACATTACATTGTATTAGTCAATTGACATAAGTGGGTGGTTTATTACACAAATAATCGTGAACATACCGTACAGATTAAACATATTAATTTCTAAAACAACCACTCCCATTGTGATTTACAATGGGGTGCAGTTTGCCCCACGTGGGGGCGCGCTTTGCCCCACTTTGAATGAGTAATTGGAATTACAAAAATAATGTATGCCATATTATTTCTTGTATGAAACAACGACACCCACCATAATAAGATATAAGATATAATAAGATATAAGGGACATGTAAATACGTAGCTATTTAATATTGCTTGTATGAAACAACGACACCTACCATAATAAGATATAAGATATAATAAGATATAAGGGACATGTAAATACGTAGCTATTTAATATTGCTTGTATGAAACAACGACACCTACCATAATAAGATATAAGATATAATAAGATATAAGGGACATGTAAATACGTAGCTATTTAATATTTTTATTTAGTTAAAGAACCAGTGCTATGGGAATGTTTGAAGTTGTTGAATTTGGTATAATAATATGGGTAAAAACCTCAAAACTGTAACTTTCTTGGCGTGATGTTTCTGCTAAATCGAGTGTGTCCAAATTGGTTTGTCATCATGTTGCACCGTTTGATTGGAAGATTGCGCCAATGTGAGTGACATCTGCTGAGACAGGCTGAATGCACTTTGCCATACCGTACTCTATGAAACTTTATAAGCATGTACCAATACACAAACTCAATGTTAATCATATTTTAATTCCCCAAGTTTGATACTTTACACAAGTGAATGCGAACTATTTACGTTCTTGGTCATACCAATTTGTAGTTCCTATGGCATGACTAATTAACATGACTTGTAAAGAAAACTTACTTTATTATATGCATGACTGTTTTCATTTCAGGTTGATGTCCAAATGAATAAGTGGTGAGAAATAAAATAAGCAAATATCGAATATATTTCGTTTCATAATTTAGGCAATGTTTGGATGTTTTTTATAAAATAAATGAAAAATGCATTCTCACCCCATGACACCATGTGCATTCACGTGAAGTGCTTGAAGATGATCCTGTTGCTATGATGACAAATACGTTACTTCCGGGTACTTCGGCTAACGTATAAGAGGATGAAGATACGTGTCCGTTGTGAGCGAGCTGCAGAGAGATCTGTGAACACGTATATTCAACATATTAAATGTCGCGTGTATCTGTCGATGTCATGTAGGAACAGTGGGAACATTTTATATACCCTCCCTGCCTCCTTCAATCTTTCCCTCACACCCTCTCATTCCCTCTCTGTCTGCCTTACGTATCCCTGCTCCCCACACTCTCTCATTACAAGCCTTCTTCGATATTTTCCCGACCATCCTCATACTTCGCTTATCTCCCTCCTCCCGTTGGTTCATTGCTTCCCTTCCACACCCCCTTTTCTGTTTACCCCTATTCCATCAGTGCAACCCTCGAACCCACCACCCATCCCTTCCAAATTCTGCTTTCCCAAGGACGTCAGTGTATGTATATGTTATTATGTCCACCTGGTATTATGCTACATATTATACCACGTGTTATTATTCCACGTGTTATTATACCACATGTTATTATACCACGTGTTATTATACCACATGTTATTATACCACGTTATTTTACCACATGTTATTATACCACGTGTTATTATACCACGTGTTATTATACCACGTGTTATTTTACCACGTGTTATTATACCACGTGTTATTATACCACGTGTTATTATACCACGTGTTATTATAGCACGTGTTATTATAGCACATGTTATTTTACCACATGTTATTATACCACGTGTTATTATACCACGTGTTATTTTACCACGTGTTATTCCGTCCATACCGTTCCCTGCACTCACCTGCCAAAAGTACTGATTGCTAAACTCTTGAACGTTGACACAAGCGGCCTGTTTCATGATGTTTCTCGCCACCAGGTCTCGCGCTATGAGCGGTTCTTTCGTACTGATGTGAACCATCTTGTCCGAGGAAATGTCTTCAAAGAAGTCTCGATGAAGAACTATGAAGCCGCTGATGTCGACCAGGAAACACCTGCAAATGTAATCGTGTGTCGACTCTTACAGCAAATGAGTTTTTTAAAATCGTAATTGAATTTGACCACAGTAATCGGTGAACGCGTTAAATGGTGCAACATATCGTCATATTCATAGAACGGTGAATAGCAGGATTCATCAGATTTCACTTACAACACACAGCTGAAGTTGAATTAGGCTTTGTTAATATTTAACTATTTACCGTTGTGAGTGTGTCCTTTTCTATGAATGGGTTACCTTTATTTATAGTCTTCATACAACCGTGCCACACAACGATAAACAAAAATAGCAAAATAGCACAATCTGTTGCAAGGACGTGGGCCGTGTCCGACGTCACGGACTTACCTGTTTCCGACGGTTTTGCAGGCAGGATACGTATCGATCAGTAAGTAGTGGAGATATGGCAGTGTGAAGTCCATACCCATCACGGCAGTCACCGGGTCGTTGGGTCCGTGTTGTTGGCTGGAGCTGTAGAAGTAAGGTCATCATAGCTAACTACACACGCTCGTGGTCAGGCAACCCACATTATTTAAATATCCAGTTAGCACTAATCATGAAGAGTAGACCAGATATAACTGTAACCCCAATTCCAGTCGACCTAGTGTCTCTCCTAAGGAACGTTATCATCCCATACAATTAGAAATTGCCGTGCTATATCTTCGATCTATGTGTGACCAACAAGAGCGCTCCCACCTAAAGTATTGTTCACCGATGGCTTCTATGCAATGCTGCTTACCGGCCTTGATAGATGGAATGACTGAGTGTGAGAATAGTTCCTGACCCGGACGCGTCTTTGTACGGGGTGGATAACGTTGCCAACCCCTTGAGGTTGATGCCTCGTTTGTACCTAGAACAGAAAGACACGCAATAACATGAACCACCCTCGCCATTTCTACGGCAATAACAATTGTAGTCTGCATTGTTTTGTGTCCATGTCATATCGAGCTGATATGACGGAGCGCAAGGCTTATAAAGACGATAACAAACGACAGCCATGTTTAATCACACGAGTAGCTAAATAATAACGTAACATACACTACGCTTCTGGGTCCAGGCTACACGGTTTATATACGAGTGCAACGACATTATGACACAATAACGAGCAAGTTCGGTGTATTCAATGATGTGATCTTGTTCTTGGTGCTGAATAAGGGCGACTCGCGATCGAGCAAGGTCCGGGTATTTAACGATGTTGTCTTGTTCGTAGTGCTGAATGCGGGCGACTCGCAATCGAGCAAATCCGGGGTATTCAATGATGTGGTCTTGTTCGTGGTGCTGAACGCGAGCAATTCGCAATCAAGCAAGTTGGGGGTATTAAGAAGCCCAGTCTTTTTACTCCATATCTTAATGCTTTTATAAACGACTGTCACCTTATTCCGAGTGATACGAGTGCTGTATTGTTATTGGTAACAAACCTGAGGACAAGACAAATATTCATCCTGTTGTTATCAATAACCATACACTCCCTCACACTGAGAAATGTAAATATCTTGGCCATATTATAAACAGTAACCTTACTGACAATGATGATATTGCCAGGCAGAAAAGATGTATTTATGCGCAGGCAAATGTTTAGCCAGAAAATATTTTACTTCTGCAACAGTACCATTAAAACAACTTTATTTAATTCATACTGTGGTTCAATATATACCACAAGTCTTTGGTGTAATAAAAAAACAGGGTCTGTTGCCTATGATAACAGTTTTAGCCTTGCAAGTCATATGTTTGCTACTAATTATGTAAAATCCTTTAACGAACTCATTCGCTCGTCAATATTTAGCCTTTTATGATCCAGTGTTGTGTTGAAGTCTCCCTTTATGTTGTGTTGAAAGATTTTCATTGGATGTTTTCCTGATCTGCTAACAATCGCCATGCAACGACCTTTATGTCGTTATACTGGCTTAATTTTATTTAATCGCTATATCGTGTATTTTCAAAAATATTTCAGTTGAAAGTGAAACGTCATGATAGTAAAAACTAAAACACCAACTCTAATTCACTTACTTTAAAGTAAAATGTCAGAGTACATAGGCACAGTAAAAGAAATGTGTGACTGAACAACTGTATTTCTAGGTATACTTACCATGGTCGTTGGGTGTGGTCAAATTCTTGCACCATGCGAGTGCCAGGATATATGCGGAAGACCCCAGCCTCGGTTCCAATGTACCGCCAGATGGCGTAGGGGGCAGGACGCGTAGATAAAATGTCCTCTAGCTGGTGAGTTGAAGCCACCGATTCTCTCACTCCTTCCTGTGGCAAATATTAATGTTAACTATTGGTTGTCACTGGCAACAAGGATACTACAAAACATTTAAAGCTACAAAGCTACAGGTCTCATGCAGAAATATTAAAAAGAACAAACAGTAATTGCTACAATTTAATTAGTAAATATGTTGTACCGTTATATGATGTCAACATGCATATTTACCACCGTACAGTATAACACAACCTATACTAGTTATCACAAAGAAACCCAAGGTGAAGGGCCCCTTTCATCCCTCCATCTCTCCATCGTTAAATACTGTACAATAGTGAGTATATTAGCTTCGATTATCCAGGCTCCGCACTGTGGCGCCACCGTTTGTCGCACACATCTTCGTCTGGACGCAAAGTGGACTCTTCGTTTTGACGGAAATCGTGTATTCTTGGTGCATATATAATTAGCTAATTACGATGCCATCCGTGCACTTGGCTAATTCATAAAATAAGATGTGAACCTTTATCAGTTTATACAATGCAATTCGAATTAACTTTGAGTATATTGGCACACCTGTCAGACTGAACAGGTAAATCAGGTAAAATAAATCTCTAGTGCATGATCTCGATGATGACCCTGATTGGCTGCTGGCGCATCACGTGACCGCCTACACAAAATGTAGTGGTGACAGTGAGTAACAATGAGACCACGCCTGTGAGGCCAGACTCTCTTCTCGGCGAATTCACGAAGGCGAGCGAGAGTCGGGTAAGCGAGACTATGATTGAGTATATGTGTATCAGTACACTACTTCACATATGGGTTTATGGATTCGTGTGTTTATTGCCAACTAAATGAACTAATAGAAGCTCCACGAAATGACCCATGACGTACATGGACGTCATAACTTGCATTTATTGACAAAGTGTTCCCAGAATAATCATGTATCCACACTAACGTGGTCAATGTTAATGCTAGCTATTAACTGTCACTGTCAATAAAGGGTAACGTAACGACGTATCAGCGTAGCTTCCAACATACCAATGAAGATTTAAATACTCACCTTAAATCCTACGGGCTGACCTTTGCCCACCATGTACAACTCGTAGCGATTTACAGTATTCTTCGTCTCTTCTGTGTCCAGATACTCGTACGCGTCAACAAAGGCGGTCGGAGCAAACTTCACGGACGTCTTGTCTGAATAGATGTACACATCGCATTCACAATTATACAATGTCATATTTCTCCAATATGTAAGTATTCCTAAATACAATGGTTAGGATGTCATCCAATCATCAGCATGAATGCGAAAGAAAAGGTAATCACGCACGCACGCATCCACGCATGCTCGTACACACATACACAATTACCCAACTCAGAATCTGGTGTGTCGTTCAAACGTTAAAAAACATGTATTTGGGTCTTAGACAATGGGCAAAGCAATTTCAGAACATACAATATTCCTTCTATTTGAGTACCTCGGTATCACTTGCGCGTGTCCTACCTTTGACCGCCACACGTTGTAAGTAGCTGCACAGATTTGACTGAGGTTTCAGGTCGAAGCGATGGTAGATGAACGACTGAGGCAGGTTCATCTCCCACACGTCAGTCGAAGTTTCAGCGCCTTCGGCTAATACAACACACACGGAGAAGTGTGTATGTTCAACCTAACAAAGACACATATACATAGTATTATGTCATCAACGAGTGAGGGCATATGTCATAGAGTATTGCAATCAGCCCGGGTGGACGTCGTGGAAACATTTAGAATTAAACTCCGTACAACGTTGCCGCAAGAACCAGTGACATGTTCTGCTAGAATGCCAGTCGCCTATAACGGGGTCCAGTTATTTCGGCCGTGGACCAATATGGACAGAACATAAACTATGAGATATCCACGTTAGTTGATATGGACAGAAAGCACTGCCAGTAAGAGAATGCCTCTTTACTGGATTCAAGATGTGTTGCAATTATATTAACATTCTAATATATCTCATCTGCAATAAAGTTATGGTCAAGTTGAAAAACAATAATTAAAATACACCCGCACGATTTATTATGAAACCCGCCGAATGCATTACAAAGTAAAGAAGTTAAGCGATACACTTTCTGACCAAATGGCATATAATACTTGCTAACGACTAAATGTAGCAATATATTCATAGCTGATCACGTAACATGTTTGGCGTGAGACCTTCCGGTGACCATTAAGTTGAGGTTGTGATATTTACGTGCGACCAGAAGTACGTTGACAGGATATTGCGGGTTTGTACTCCCTCAAGTCTCGAGTTCCCGCGGGAGGTGACTCGCTCAGAGGGAAAGGTCAGGTTGGCAGTTTCACCCCTGTAGCATTAATACATCAATTACCAAGAATATGGACCAGTTCTTGTTCAAATTCATGGAGGATGAAATGTACTTAATCATAACTTACAACAATAACTTAATCCTAGTGTACAACAAGAACTTAATCATATCGTACAACAAGAACTGAAACCTAGCATAAAACAAGAACTTAATCCTAGCGTACAACAAGAACTGAAACCTAGCATAAAACAAGAACTTAATCCTAGCGTACAACAAGAACTTCATCCTAGCGTACAACAAGAACTTAATCATAGCGTACAACAAGAACTTATTCCTAACGTACAACAAGAACTTAATCCTAGCGTACAACAAGAACTTAATCCTAGCGTACAAAAAGAACTTCATCCTAGTGTACAACAAGAACTTAATCCTATCGTACAACAAGAACTTAATCATAGCGTACAACAAGAACTGAACCCTAGCGTAAAACAAGAACTTAATCATAGCGTACAACAAGAACTTCATCCTAGCGTACAACAAGAACGTCATCCTAGCGTACAACAAGAACTTCATCCTAGCGTACAACAAGAACTTCATCCTAGCGTATAACAAGAACTTAACCATAGCGTACAACAAGAACTTAATCCTAGCGTGCAACAAGAACTTATTCGTAGCGTACAACAATAACTTATTCCTAGCGTACAACAAGAACTTAATCATAGCGTACAACAATAAATTATTCCAAGCGTACAACAAGAACTTAATCCTAGCGTACAACAAGAACAATTCAGCAAGAGGAGTTCATAATATTTTGTTTAAGAAATTACAATATATTTTCTTTAATCCAGACCAACTACATCAGTAAATAACAAAGATATTTCATTAAACTAGTTCTTTGCAGAACCAGTATTTAATAATAAGACACCTTCAATTCAAATAAGTGACAATGTAGCTCATTAAGACCAAAACACAACAAGATACGTTCCAATCAATACGTAACAAGAACAAGGATATAAGTAAGTAATAACAATGGTTCATAAAGTCCATTACTTAAGATGTTTATGATCACGTACCGAACAAGAAGGTCTTATTCAGTCCAGTTCAGCAAATTGCAACAAATGTTCAGTAAGAAAATGCACAGTGAAACATCGTATATTAATTTATACGATTTACCGTAGCATACTGGTCATGACATCGAGGACCTGAGGTGATCGCTCCAGCGAGGGAAGTCGTATGAAGAGCGGGTCGTCGCAAATCGTCCGAGGCCGCGGCAACATCGGGTGCGTCAACACGCGGGCCTGGCCGTCGATGACGAAGGCGTAGTTCAGTTCACCCTTGTTGAAGTAGGTCACGTCACTTAGAAGGTCACTGACGGTGCGGTCAATGCCGACGACACCTTTCAGTTCATCATTGTGGTACACGGGCAGACAGGCGGATATGAGAATGCCTGCATGAAATAATGTCACCGTGTGTTGGATGTGTGCTCCACTTGTGTCGAAGAAATTGCATTATGCACGGTTAGAAGTGGATCTGAATTAGTTTATTTAAACAATATACAAAGCCACTATTGTCGCTTGGGTCCGCTATTATATATTCGTAACAAATGCAATGTTTATTAAGTGGTACAGGGGCAGGCAGCCGGATATGAGAATGCCTGAAGTAAATATGTGTACAACGTTGTTCAGTTTGGCTTCTCTTCTCCTTCAGTTGTACGAACAAGACGGACACAGTGTCTCGAGGATGTCTTCAAGTTACGCCGTCGCACAGATAGAAGTGGATCGGAATGTTTTTAATTGAATAAGTCACAAATAGTAAGTTCGAAATAGTATCAAACGGTGAAACACCCATGTGTGACTGACACAACTAGATGCAGACTGAAGTTATGGTTGATTAAATCATAATTGTTATTTTATATATATATTTTTTAAACCAAGTATCAAGCTTTGTGAGTACGCGACATTTATACTTTACGAGATCTGCCATACGCAAGAAAAATGTGCTTACCCGTTCCAAAATAATCTTTGTATGGAACAGAAAATATTACTGTTGGCCGACTGCCAGTTCTACTGATGTATGTGTAGTATGACCCCATCTTTGACCTCAGGTCAGAGGGGTTACTCACGGGAGTGAAGTGACCTGGCTGAAAAAAAGTCCAACAAGAGATACATAAAATGATATTGACAATTCTGCATACAGACAAGTCTTGTTGGATTGGTTATATAACAGTATATCAGGTGCATAAGCTAGCAAGAATAATTTATTTATTATAATAAAAAATATAACCATTAGACAAGTACTTTATCAGAATGCATTTATTGGAACAAAGGGGTTGTGTGCTAATTTGAATAACGACTACTTGAGCTGTGTGACTTGGGCCACCATAGAAATAGACTCAGCTAGTTCCTAACGCTGTCCATATTTGAGCAGCATTTTAAGGCTAACTTCATTGTGGACTTCCTGCCTTAATGAAACAAGGATTATAGCCTGAACTGGTTATATGTTTGCTTAAGGTTAATTATGGGTTTCTGACAGGGAAACTGCTTTTAGTGAAGTCTTTAGTAATTTTGTTATATCAATCAGAAATAATGTATTTGAACATTTCAGATATTTTATGGAAGTGTTTAAGTAAAAAAATAGTTTCATTCTGTTAACTACACATAGAAATACTACTACCGTATTTAAAATAAAATCATAAATAATTATCAAGCATTATATTAAAAAATACTGACATGTATTAATAAATACTAAGTACATTGAGCATAAATACAAGTACGAATACATGACCCATAATTTCTATGAGTACGAGTACTTAAAAAATATACTCGAGCATACGAGTACACGAGTACCAAGTACATCAGACCAGAATATATAATATATATATATATATATATATATATTATATATATATATATATATATATATATATATATATATATATATATATATATATATATATATATATATATATATATATATATATATATATATATATATATATATATATATATATATATATATATATATATATATGTATACCTTTACTTCGCCTGCTGCTGTGTTAGCTGTTGTCTGCGCAGCCATTTTTCTCAACGTGTTCCACGAGGTACCTATAATGTACAATGAATTGTATTATAAAAAAAAACTAATTATTGTTACTAAACTTAAAGCGAATATTATACGATATGCCCTGGTTGCAATTATTCATGATAATACACAGCGGCGGATTGAGGTGATATATTTTTATGAGGAAACGCTTGCATTCGCAAACCTTTCCAAAAGCCAATCATTCCACGGTATAGAGCCATATACGATATCTTATCATAAGCCAATACGTTTGATTGATACGCTGGATAGCTATGGGATATAAGCAAGTTTAAACAGGTGAGTTTTCAGTTTACGGCGAAATGTTGCTATATTTCCTACAAACTTAACACTAACAGGGAGTGAGTTCCACAGAGTCGGTGCAGCAACTAAAAAAGCTCAAGTTCCGACATTTGCCTTAAAACTAGGAATCAAAAGTAGATTAGAATTGCGGGGGTGAGCAGCGATTTAAATATGTTGGTTGCTTGGATGAAAGAGCTTGATAGGTAATTGTACAGTTCTTAAAAATAATTCGATGTGGACAGGGAGCCAATGAAATGATTGTAGAAATGGTAATGAGTGAGAGAAACGAGGGTAACTACCCTTGCCAAACAATGTTGGACACGTTGAAGTTTCAAGATGTACCGTTAGCGTTAGGGAATAATACATTGTTTGTTGGCGTCACGAGAGCGTCACCAGCCAGATAACATCAATAGTGCCACATGCGCGAGTGATGTTATCTGGCTGGTGACACTCGAGTGACATCAACTAACAGTATGTTATCTGGCTGGTGACACTCGAGTGACATCAACAAACAGTATGTTATCTGACTGGTGACACTCGAGTGACATCAACAAACAGTATGTTATTCCCGGTATGTAACAGCAAATTAACATTTGAGCAGACTTTTTCATTTCTACATTTGTAAATATGCTGCTGGATCGGTTTCACGAAGCATTCCGACCGTTCGAAGGAACAGATGCGGACGTTTGATGCAGATTACACAAATCACAACAATCACAGAAAACACGCAAATCGTTCAAACAATCGCGTGTCTATGCCAACGCGCGTACTCGTTCAAAATTAATCAGCTGGATTCTGAGAACGAGGGTGCCGTGTGTTATCTAAGTACGTATACCACGGTAAAATGCTCTAGACCAATCAAGTTGTCTTATTACCATCATATATCCATCCAGATAATGCACGGCTGTCTCGTTCTGAGAATTCTATGTTAAACATACGTTTGCGAACGTCGAGTGGATATCATCACGGCTAGATATCATCACGGCTAGACGTTGTATAACGAGAGGATTCTGGATGGAAAGATAATGAGGATAGTGGAGTGAGAAATGGGAGAAGAATAACAAGGTTTCAGAAGAGGGAGAGGTACGGCGGACGGGATGTTCACTCTGAGACACTGGTGGAGAAGAAACTGGATTCACAGACCTAGAGAAGGCGTACGACACAGTTCCGAGAGATATGGCCGTGGCCATGTTGAGGTGGATGGGTGTCCCCGAGGCGGAGGTAAGGATGGTCGAAGGCACATATGAAGAGACAAAAGGTACAGTTTTGTGCGGACTGGGCGTAAGGGGGGAATTCAGGGTGGACGTCGGCCTGAGACAGGGGAGTGCCCTAAGCCCACTGTTATTCATTGCAGTAGTGGAAGTGATCAGCAGGAAAGCGAGTACAAGGGACATTCTCCGCAAGTTGCTAAACGCCGATGACCTGGCAGTAGTAGCGGACAGTGAGGCAGATCTTCCAGACCGGTTGGTAGAGTGGAAGGAAATCGTTGGCAGACATGGACTGAGAGTACGTCTAGAGAAGATGGAGGTGCTCTGGGTCGGGCAGCAGAGAAAAGATATTGACATAAGACTGGATGGGAAGAAACTGAACCAACGAGGAAGAGAAGAGGAAGACCGAGACTGAGATGGATGGACTGCGTGAAAGAGTGGGGAATGAGAGCGAGGAATAGAGGGGAGTGGAGACGATTGGTGGAGACGGTAGTAAAACAGGACTAGTTATGAAGAAGAAGGGGAAACATAGATCGACGACCGGTATCGGTGCCAGCCTCACCCCAGACTGCAGGGAAAAGTAGGAGTGTCACAACATATGCACAAACCTTTTCCGAAGCCGAACGTGAACAAGATGACTTTGTTTCCAAGCTTGGCGTTTTCCTCCCGCAGCGTCTGCATGATGCTGGTCTCAGCGTCGTTAGGCTCTCCATCCGTCAGGAACAGAATCAGCTTTTCTACAAGAAAGTGTCGTTAATAGCGGGGACTTCAGAGCGTAACACGTAACACGTAACACACTACCTACAACAAACTTACATACGTGTGTAATAAATTAATTAGTAAATATTATTTTCCACAAATATAAATTTGTGAATGTGCGAGCGTGCTCGCGTGCGTGTGTGCGGGCGTGCGTGCGTCCGTATCAACGTGTGCATGTGCTATACGTGTGTGCCTTATTGCCTTTTAGTCGGTTCACTCTATAACACAAGGAGATGTCATTATGATATCTGTGATAACATCGAACGAACCCTCGACCTTCACCGACCTCTCTCTTGCGTGGTGGCATTATCCGCCGTATTCGTGAAATACTGGAAGGCTTTCCTCAACGCATGTCCGTAGTTGGTTCCGCCGTCTTCCTTCAGATTCTGAGAGCGCCATAGCACGCGACAATTACTATTCAGCCCGGTGTGGGGCGGATAATCGATTGACTTCATATTATTGCTAATTAGCTTGTATTTGCTGAACATTTTTCTATTGTTTATTAAACCTATTTGTCATATATACCATTTTAATATTACCTATTAATAACCTCTTTTGTACCCTGTACCTTCGGAATTAATGAATGCCATGTAACAATACGAATTTTCGTTTAAATGATAGTGCTTTTTATAATAAAAGTACTTTTATAGTGTCAAAAACATCGTGGAGTTAGATTCGTGTAACTGTCGATATCATGTATTGCCATTCCATGCAGTGTTTTAACAAGTATTTCAAAGCTGTTGATATCTAATATATAGTCATATAATGTATAATATATAGTTTCATCAAGTTACTTTAGCAGCATATCTTAAACAGTTAATGACTAAGACATGTTGCTTAAAAAACCGCTATCGAAACTATCCGGGCAACCTAATATCTACCATCGATATTACTCCATGATATGGGGAACAACATGCACCGTCATTATAGAAACACAGCAGGGTTTAGCAAGATTTAACAAGAGGAAGGAAGGAAGACATTGGTTTATTGAGAGTCCAACAATGCTATCATTTATGTATACCCCGCCCTTATCAGATATCTGTCAATTGTGTTTAACATATTCACTCTACAAGCATCAAAATAACCATTTGACAGTCCTAATACTGATCCCTGTGGTACACCACTCAAAACTGATTTCCAATTTGAAATCTCACCGTGTATTATTGCTATCTGCGTGGAGATATAATGAGGAATAACGTATCTTAATCTGCGTTGTTGTATCTTTAGTACACTGTCTTTCGCCGTGTGTGAGCTCAAGGTTGAGTCTCAAACGACCAAAAGATTAGCCCACTTGTTAAACAAAACTTATCGTAATGTTTGTGTCACGTAAGGTACCGGGAACTTCAGTGACAAGGTTAGAAAGAGGAGAAAAACTGACCTGTATAAACTCTTTGGTTAGGTAACGTTTGTTTGTCGGCGTCGCCATGGCCAGGGTGTCGGCGTAGCAGGTGCTGGTCGAAGCGGTACCCGGCGGGGTCTGCGGCCTCCCAGAGAAGGACACGACACCGACCTTCAACAGTCAATGTACCAGCTCAATAGGTAGTGAAAGTAAGGTTTAAAACGCGGCGAACGTGTTACATAATGAAAGTAAAAGTGACCTGTTTGTTCTGACACTGAAGCAGCTGAGCGGAGAGTGGCTGGACCATGAATGTAAAAGACGTATATGTTTTAGTGAGGTAGATGCATTAACATAGCGATGCACATTCTTGTATATTCACTTGATAAAGTGAATATGTTAAAATAGTCATTACGGGGGGGGGGGGAATAAACAGAATAAAAACAAGAAGAAATTCTCAAGATACAACAATATCACAGGATATGGTCGAATAGATAGACACTTGCTGTCCTTATATCACATATAACCGATCAAAAACAATGTATGTGAATAGTTTAACAGAACAATATCATAGCAATGGCGTGTCTGACTTCCACCCCACACGAAGCCCTCACCCTGTCGTTGGGACCGAGAGTGTCAACGACGGTCGTGGCCGCCTCGATGGCGATCTGCATCAATGACCGACCCTTGTGCGTGGTCCTCATCGATCCAGACGTGTCGATGACGACCACCAGGTCTTTCGGCTGCGGGGACGCCACCTCCACGTAGAACGGCCTGTAACGGATATAACACATCCACATTGAACGGCATGTAACGGACATAACACATCCACGTAGAATGGCCTACAACGTACAAAGCACCTCCACATAGAACGGCATGTAACGGACATAACACATCCACGTAGAATGGCCTGACATGACACCACATAGAACGGTATGTATCGGACATATCAATTCCACGTAAAACGGCTTTAACAGACACATCACATCCACGTATATACGGCATATAACGGAAATAGCACCTCCACATTGAACGGCATGTAACGAACATATCATATCCACATAAAACGGCATGTAACGGACATATCACATCCACCTCGAACGGCGTATATCGGATATATCACATCCACGCACAACGGCGGTCTGTAACGGACACACCGCCTGCAACGAACATATTACGTACACGTAGAATGGCCTGTAATGAAAATATCACATACACGTAGAATGGCATGTGACGGAAATAACACCTCCACGTAGAATGGACTGTAGAACACACCATTTATTATAGTGCGTTCGAGATTGTCGCTACTCACTAGTCGTCCTACTTTAATCGCGATGGTGGCTCGGCCCCGCGTCTACCCGCATATATCTGACTGTAGGTGCATTTTCGACCCCGACATCCCCGACGAGCTACAAACTGGTTATCTCGGTTACGGCTTCCCCGGTACGATATGATACATTCAGTACTGTAGGACGGGGTTTTCCTCAATTGTATTTCCTATTTGTAATGTAGATCAACGAAACAATGATTAATAGACATACCAGCTAGCGGGTTTCCATCAACAGATAGCCCAACTCAGAAATGTCATTCCAGATGTCTGTGCGGTGGGTACAGTAAGCCAACAAAACGAAACCAACGACAAATGGTGACCGTGTAAGAGAAAGCTGAACGTGTCGTGTGGCTTGAATAGACCAGGTCAGTGAGTGTGGTGCATGCTCATCGCTGACAGAGGATCGTCCACCCCCAGTCGATGTAGCACACCCCCTGTCTCGTTGTGCACCTCCAAGTCGCTGTAGCACACTGTCTGTCTCCTTGTCCACACCCTGTAGCTGTAGCACACTGTCTGTCTCCTTGTCTACCCCTTGTCGCTGCAGCACACTGTCTGTCTCCTTGTCCACCCCCTGTAGCTGTAGCACACTGTCTGTCTCCTTGTCTACCCCTTGTCGCTGCAGCACACTGTCTGTCTCCTTGTCCACCCCCTGTAGCTGTAGCACACTGTCTGTCTCCTTGTCTACCCCTTGTCGCTGCAGCACACTGTCTGTCTCCTTGTCCACCCCCTGTCGCTGCAGCACACTGTCTGTCTCCTTGTCCACCCTTTGTCGCTGTAGCACACTGTCTGTCTCCTTGTCCGCCTCCCTGTCATTGTAACACACTGTCTGTCTCCTTGTCCCCCCCTTGTCGCTGTAGCACACTGTCTGTCTCCTTGTCCATGCCCTGTCATTGTAACACACTGTCTGTCTCCTTGTCCCCCCTTTGTCGCTGCAGCACACTGTCTGTCTCCTTGTCCACCCCTTGTCGCTGTAGCACACTGTCTGTCTCCTTGTCCGCCTCCCTGTCATTGTAACACGCTGTCTATCTCCTTGTCCCCCTTGTCGCTGCAGCACACTGTCTGTCTCCTTGTCCACCCTTTGTCGCTGTAGCACACTGTCTGTCTCCTTGTCCGCCTCCCTGTCATTGTAACACACTGTCTGTCTCCTTGCCCCCCCCTTGTCCCTGCAGCACACTGTCTGTCTCCTTGTCCACCCCTTGTCGCTGTAGCACACTGTCTGTCTCCTTGTCCACCCCCTGTCGCTGTAGCACACTGTCTGTCTCCTTGTCCATGCCCTGTCACTGTAGCACACTGTCTGTCTCCTTGTCCACCTCCTTGTCGCTGTAGCACATTGTCTGTCTCCTTGTCCACCCCTTGTCGCTGTAGCACACTGTCTGTCTCCTTGTCCAGCCCCTGTCGCTGTAGCACACTGTCTGTCTCCTTGTCCATGCCCTGTCACTGTAGCACACTGTCTGTCTCCTTGTCCACCTCCTTGTCGCTGTAGCACATTGTCTGTCTCCTTGTCCACCCCTTGTCGCTGTAGCACACTGTCTGTCTCCTTGTCCATGCTCTGTCACTGTAGCACACTGTCTGTCTCCTTGTCCACCTCCTTGTCGCTGTAGCACATTGTCTGTCTACTTGTCCATCCCCTGTCGCTGTAGCTCACTGTCTGTCTCCTTCTCCACCCTTTGTCGCTGTAGCACACTGTCTGTCTCCTTGTCCACCCCTTGTCGCTGTAGCATACTGTCTGTCTCCTTGTCCGCCTCCCTGTCGTTGTAGCACACTGTCTGTCGCCTTGTCCACCCCCTGTCGCTGTAGCACACTGCCTGTCTCCTTGCCCACCCCCGTCTGTCTCCTTGTCCACCCCCTATCGCTGTAGCACACTGACTGTTTCCTTGTCCACCCCCTGTCGCTGTAGCACTCTGTCTTTCTCCTTGTCCACCCCATGTCGCTGTAGCACACTGTCTGTCTCCTTGTCCACCCTTGTCGTTGTAGCACACTGTCTGTCTCCTTGTCCACTCGTTGTCGCTGTAGAACAGTGCCTGTCTCCTTGTCCACCCCTTGTCGTTGTAGCACACTGCCTGTCTCCTTGTCCACTCCTTGTCGCTGTAGAACACTCCCTGTCTCCTTGTCCACCCCCTGTCGTTGCAGCACACTGTCTGTCTCCTTTTCCACCTCCCTGTCGCTGTAGCACACTGTCTGTCTCCTTGTCCACCCCCTGTCGCTGTAGCACACTGTCTGTCTCCTTGTCCACCCCCTGTCGCTGCAGCACATTGTCTGCCTCCTTGTCCACCCCTTGTCGCTGTAGCACACTGCCTGTCTCTTTGTCCACCCTTTGTCGCTGTAGCACACTGTCTGTCTCCTTGTTCACCCCCTGTCGCTGTAGCACACTGTCTGTCTCCTTATTCACCCCTTGTCGCTGTAGCTCACTGTCTGTCTACTTGTCCACCCCCTGTCGCTGTAGCACACTGTCTGTCTCCTTGTGCACCCCCTGTCGCTGTAGCACACTGTCTGTCTCCTTGTCCACCCCCTGTCGCTGTAGCACACTGTCTGTCTCCTTGTCCACCCCCTGTCGCTGTAGCACACTGACTGTTTCCTTGTCCACCCCCTGTCGCTGTAGCACACTGCCTGTCTCCTTGTCCATCCCCAGTCGCTGTAGCACACTGTCTGTCTCCTTGTCCACCCCCTGTCGCTGTAACACACTGTCTGTCTCCTTGTCCACCCCCTGTCGCTGTAGCACACTGTCTGTCTCCTTGTCCACCTCCCTGTCGCTGTAGCACACTGCCTGTCTCCTTGTCCACCTCACAGTCGCTGTAGCACACTGTCTGTCTCCTTGTCCACCCCCTGTCGCTGTAGCACACTGTCTGTCTCCTTGTCCACCCCCTGTCGCTGTAGCACACTGACTGTTTCCTTGTCCACCCCCTGTCGCTGTAGCACACTGTCTGTCTCCTTGTCCACCCCCTGTCGCTGTAGCACACTGTCTGTTTCCTTGTCCACCGCCTGTCGCTGTAGCACACTGTCTGTCTCCTTGTCCATCCCGTGTCGATGTAGCACACTGTCTGTCCGCCTCCCTGACGCTGTAGCACGCTGTCTGTCTCCTTGTCCACCCCCTGTCGCTGTAGCACACTGTCTGTTTCCTTGTCGACCGCCTGTCGCTGTAGCACACTGTCTGTCTCCTTGTCCACCCCCTGTCGCTGTAGCACACTGTATGTCTCCAGAAATTCTTCAACGACCCCAGTGAGCTGGTTTCAACGGTGTTTCCTTCCTGTGTTGCCTGACTGACTTCACTGGCCTCTCTGCAAATTGACGCATTTCTTACACGGTCACAGTAGTTCCTTCCTTGCGCTTACTCTACTCACTGGAGTAGACTGTGTAGACGTCTTCGGTTGGAATACAAGATGGCACAAACCCCCTGTACATAGCGCAATCAACAATACGCCAAAGATTATCCCGGGGAGAACGGAGGCAAACATAGCACAGTACAGAACACGCTGTCTGAATGTGAACAAACCGAAAGCGGGGGTCGTAAGTATCGCTGCAGTATTTTAGCGTGGGGTAGCTGAAGAACACGCCCTGTTCGCTGGCGAAGTACTGCCACTTGAGGCTGGCAGAGTTGGCCATGTTGTCTTTCATCGTATTGAGGACGTCGTCGCGGTTAATGTATTTGACCGATGTCTGCTTCAGGCCCTCGCCAACCGCACATATCTCGTCCTTGTTCACCTGCACGATGGTGAGTGTAACAACAAAATCATATATATCTTCCTTTTTCATCTGCACAAGGGTAATTATAGCAACAACGTCACATATATCTTCCTTGTTCATCTGCACAATCTGCACAACATTGAACTAACAACATCACACATCCGCCATTTAAAGCAACAGCCACAACTTATTATAAATGTTCAAAAACTTTTAACTGAATTGTGAGGAATGTAAATTAATAAACTCAACGCCGATGCCATTATTGATAATCACAACCCTCTCTTCAGTGTTCCCGAGATATACAAGATTTTGACGCAGTGAAGAACGAGACTTGCCCTCTGTTTGAATCTGACGTCTTTTTCCCCGAGAGGCGCCGTGCAGCACTCAGGTAGACTCCGCGTGGTCGTCACGTCGCCGTAACCGCTCTCTATGACGTCTCTCAGTCTCTCCACGGCCTTGATCCACTCCGTGAACTTCGCACTCAGACTTTCCGCCGCCTGCAACATAACGGACAGTCTCACACGGCGGCGAGCCGGCTTCACCCGAGAACAGACAACCATTTACTACCGTACTTTGGGAAGTATTTTGAAAAAGATTTTTGAACTTAGAGTCACGGTTTCGATTATTATAATGCTTTAAACAAATTATTCCCCTAATATAGATTCCTTGTTTATACCACTTGTGAAACAAATAAAACAAAGCAAGCGTGGCACAGTGCAAAGACGTAGGCTAAACTTGTCAAATATATCCAACGTTAACCTTGTCTGAATTTTTGGTTTAGAAATAAAAACAGGCTTGTCAGTTTAGACATCAATCGGTTCGCCAGATGTGTTGCTGATATAGGATCGATAGGACAAACAGCAGAACTCTTGGCGTGACGCTTTAAATGAGAACACAAAGTGGCAGCAGCAGTAGCGATTTGTGTTTAGATTCGTTTTGAATAACTGCTAAGACACCTAACTCATGTAATGTCTTTTGAAATAAATAGTGCACATGTGCACACCGAGGTTATATAAACAGTTCGTATTTGTCTATTATAATAAATAGCTTTTAAACGACGAAGAGAATATACACATACACTTCTTGCATACAAAAGCATATGTACATTACCTGCACTATATAACAACGTTACCGCGTCGTTCGCCTACTTACCGATCTTACGAGGTTCTGTCCATTTAATTCTTTTTTCTCGTGACGTACATTCAAATCTATGTATTTCTGTGAAAAAAAAATAATAAAAAATAGTGCTTTTTTACAAGGGACAAGTCATAAAATACGTATTGACAACATAACTGACTGTAGCAATCTAAGCCGGTGTTACAGTTTATTTGTTAAATGCATAGTATTTTGTTAGTAAATATCCTATTCACGTAGCTATGCTTCGAAATAATCTCTGTTGCGTCACACTTTCATCAAGGAAGTGGTATTCTTAACGTTACTTGTACAATGTACCAAGTATTCATTGGAGGATATCTACGCCTAACATAAGTGACATTCGTCTACGTCTAACATACATGATGTTCGTCTACGCCTAACATACGTGACATTCATCTACGCCTAACATACGTGACATTCATCTACGCCTAACATACCTGATATTGTCTACGCCTAGCATACAAGATATTCGTCTACGCCTAACATGCCTGATATCGCCTACGTCTAACATGCCTAATATTCGTCTACGCCTAACATACCTGAAGTTCATCTACGCCTAACATACCTGATACTCAGCAACGCCTAACATACCTGATATTCGTTTACGCCCAACGTACCTGATATTCGTCTACACCGAGTCCATCATTGGCCAGGGTTTGTATTACCGCGGCAAACTGTCGGCCGTCTAACGATTGGCTGAAACCGGTGACAACCGGAAGTAGTATCCAGGCAACAATCAGCCCGGAAGTCAGTTGTGTGATGCATGTATGACTCATTCTTCTTAGTTTCGTTCTGAAATGAAAAATAGGAAATCTAGCACATAAGAGTGTTCTAAAAAGTTATATAATCATAAAATGGGTCACCTTGAACTGCCCAAACATCGTGCATTGGTGCACTGTGATATGCAACCAGTACTGCTGGTTCTACCCGACCCTTTGTAATATAAATACTTTTATTTCAGGTAATAACCCATATATACTAACAAATATGCATTAAAAATTAAGTTAAAAACAATATAAATATGTTTTAAAAACATATCTTTACCAAAAAACATAATATCTTTGCCATGCACCAAATCAACTTTGATATCACTGAACATAAACTTTGCGTCAGACACACGTTTATCGGTCACTTTCATAATGCTGTCCATATATACGCTAGAAGCCATTTTCTCGGCGATTATCCGAACGGGTTTTCTTCCCAATAGAATTACGAACAACCTTATTAAACAAAGGTATTGAGGAAATCCGCTTTCAAAAAGCGTTTAATTAATTAAGTCAAAATATGTTGCAAAGAAACAATTGTGTTGAGTTTTGTCTGTAGGTTCTGTGCGTGTTAAATAGTTAAACAAAAGGAACTTTTCAAACAACAAAGTTCGGACCTAGTGACATCAACCAAAACACGGCATCAGTGTTGCTATAACTTAAGGTGATATATGGCAGTGAACCATGTTGGTATAACTTAAGGTGACATGTGGCAGTGAACCATGTTGTTGTAACTGAATGTGACATGTGGCAGTGAACCATGTTGTTATAACTTAAGATGACGCGTGGCAGTGAACCATGTTGATATAACTTAAGGTGACGTGTGGCAGTGAACAATTGTTGATATAACCTAAGATGACTTGTGGCAGTGAACCATGTTGATACACCTTAAGGTGACTTGTGGCAGTGAACCATGTTGGTATAACTTAAGGTGACGTGTGGCAGTGAACCATGTTGGCATAACTTAAGGTGACATGTGGCAGTGAACCATGTTAGTATGACTTAAGGTGACATGTGGCAGTGAAACATGTTGGTATACCTTAAGGTGACTTGTGGCAGTGAACCATGTTGGTATAACTTAAGGTGACGTGTGGCAGTGAACCATGTTGGTATAACTTAAGGTGACATATGGCAGTGAACCGTGGAACATAGGTTCGCAAAGTAGGCGACACACCTGTTTGAGTTACGAGTCACACGAGTTATGGTTAATCGGCACAATAGTCACCATCCGCACAATAGTTACCGTCCGCACAACAGTCACCATCCGCACAATAGTCACCATCCGCACAATAGCCACGTCCAAAATAGTCCACGGTCTCCGGTCCCCCCCCCCCCCCATTCTGCAGTAAGTACAAAAGCGCAATATTGGTGATGCGAGCAGGGTTATTTTGCTTGTAATTCTGCGCTGACATTTTAATTCCAAGCAGGGTATTCTAAGCAGAGTATTCTAAGTAGGGTATTCTGTTTGTTGTTAGTATTATTTATGTGCGACATTAACCAGGAGAAGCCTGTCGGATTTCAAGGGTTAATGTTTACAACTTTGCGAGACAGTTTCAAAAGCGTAATAAAGACCCTGTCGGCTTCTAGCTACGCTTTAGGTAGATTCGCAAGTAATGCTAAATTATTTGTTACAATATTACTAGGTTCAACGTATCCGAAAAAACTGCATCAGTAATTGTTTATTACTATTTATGTTTCTGAAATGTTCAGACTATACCAATTGGTCTGATTTTGAATTATTGTAATCAACTTTGTTAAATACTGTTACATTATAAACACAATTTGACATAACAACACAAACATAGCCTCTACTATAAATAGCTTTGGAAGGTTATGACAATTCTAAGAGAAAATTTTAAAATAGAGGCAGATGACTTAGAGCCAACCTTTTCATCCATCACTTGGGATGGATTACTGGAAACAGGACGACTCAGCCTGGATAACTCTACAGACTAGAGGGGTAACAACATCGATCCTTGACAAAGAGGAGATGTTAGAGAAAAGATGCAGTGTATGGAGGAGGAAGAGATGCGGATGGAGAAGGAAAAGATGCGGATCATGGAGGAAAATATATGGATGGAGGAACAAATGTGGATGGTGGCAAAGATGCGGATGATGGAGAAACGTTCTCACCACAGCACCACCACACACGTTCTCACCACAGCACCACCACACACGTTATCGCCACAGCACCACCACACACGTTCTCACCACAGCGCCACCACACACGTTCTCACCACAGCACCACCACACACGTTCTCACCACAGCACCACCACACACGTTCTCACCACAGCACCACCACACACGTTCTCACCACAGCACCACCACACACGTTCTCACCACAGGGCCACCACACACGTTCTCACCACAGCACCATCACACACGTTCTCACTACAGCGACACCACACGCGTTCTCACCACAGCGCCACCACACACGTTCTCACCACAGCACCACCACACACGTTCTCACCACAGCACCACCACACACGTTCTCACCACAGCACCACCACACACGTTCTCACCACAGCGCCACCACACGCGTTCTCACCACAGCGCCACCACAAACGTTCTCACCACAGCGCCACCACACAAAAGTAGCATAATTCGAGTATTGTTCCTACCTTAATCCCAGGTTTGCGGATCAGACAATTAGTTTTGTGTGGCTTCGTCAACGACTCTTCTACAGTCGACGTGTGGAATCTGCTTGGTCCAGCGAGCTGCGGTGACGACACTTGCCCGATCAACCAAACACCTCGGCCAAGCGTGAGAACAACATGGATATTATCCGATAGAATAACTGGGACTGGTTCACACGTTATGAGGGTGAGGGTGTTGACCGCGTAGATTATAAGACGTCCACCTTCCCTGTAGCGACGCGTCAACTTCCCTGTAGCGACGTGTTACACACTGTGGAAAAAACCATCGTGAGTCACAATTTACCGACTTCGGCGCAGGGTGGAAAATTACTGCCACATTGAGACGCGGTCAAGCGACGTGCAGTACACCTTCGGGCCTCGTTGACCGACTGGCGAGATCCTGACAGCCGTGTACATGACTACCTGGCAATAGACAGTTGGTGAAACAGTATGTGTCAATCTCGGACATTGAAGGGTGAAGCGGTACGAGACAATCTCGTACTTTGCAGGGTGATGCAGTACGGGACAATCTCGTACACTGAAGTGTGTGTCAAAGTGTTCTACATTCTGATGCCATGGTTGTTCGTGCGGCGGTCTTAAAAGATATAATATGATAATATGAAATTGACATTGGGTAAAGTGTTGAAGTTTGTGTATGTGTTTAGAAATGCGTGTCTTAAAATCTTAAAGTTGACGTATGTTTCATAGTAACTGTTGTCTAAAATATAAATTAACATTTTCTGAACCCGGACGTCTTACTGTGTAGTCTGGTGGTAAATCTAACCGTGACCATAAATGTCGGCATACAAAGGGAGTGACCATAAATGTCGGCATACAAAGGGAGTTTCTAGCCACTAGAAGTCGTTCAAGCGTGGAAGTGTTCCATTCATTACTTTCTGGCAGCCGTTACACGGGCGATGTCATTACTCTCTGGGTTCGAGGGTCGCGGTCTCTCGTTAATAATAATAATAATAATGCACTTTATTTTTACACTCACATCCTGTTCAAGGGTGTTTACAATGACTAAATGGACTAAAATGTGCGTAATAAAATTAATCGTGTATATGTAAGACTTAAACTTCATTAAAAAATGTACTAAGTAAAGATAAGCTAAAACTATCACTGTACATAAAAAAGCATACGCTTGAGTAAATAATTAATTCATTAATAAATAATTAATACATAATTAAAATAATAAATAATTAAAGTAATTAATAGGTGAATGAATAATTAAAATAATAAACTAGTATAATAGTAGAAAATTAAGAATAATGTTAATAATAAATACTATGATATGAGTGGTATTTAGAACTAAACATTAAAAGCAAGTTTGAAATAATGAGTCTTAAGACGCGCTTTAAAAGTGTCCATGCAACCGGTCAGACGTAGGTCTTCCGGTAGAGCGCTCCCTAGAGTCGGCCCAGCGCGAGAGAATGAACGTTACAGGCGGTCTACCTGGTGAAAGTCATTTCTGGTCAACACAGAGGTCATCCGAGGTCACGTTTAGGTCGTTCAATATTAGCTCAGCCGATAGACAAAAAGGGAGCTTCTGACAAACGCCCACATAATTTAACGACCCCTTTATGTAGTAAATGTTACATTGTTGAACACTTTTGGGAGAGTAGTGACGTCGTTTACGAAGTTAGGCATCACTTGAAACACAACACGACCAACACAGCCTACGCAATATAGCGGCGGCGGCGGCGGCGGCGGCGGCGGCGGCGGCGGCGGCGGCGGCGGCGGCGGCGGCGGCGGCGGCGCCGGCGGCGGCGGCGGCGGCGGCGGCGGCGGCGGCGGCGGCGGCGGCGGCGGCGGCGGCGGCGGCGGCGGCGGCGGCGGCGGCGGCGGCGGCGGCGGCGGCGGCGGCGGCGGCGGCGGCGGCGGCGGCGGCGGCGGCGGCGGCGGCGGCGGCGGCGGCGGCGCCGGCGGCGGCGGCGGTGTGAATCGATAACTCTTTCATAAATGCAAAATGTAACTGTTAGTAGTTTCTACAACTAAAACCTGCAAATATGTGTACTCAACTTCACTTATATCACATTTCACATTTAACCCTTCCCTAGCAGGTATTGACAAGAATACACAACGGCAAAGAAATGTTAAAAGTATTGATTTCACTACAAGTGTAGCAAATTCTTATGGCTAAATCCAGGGTCCGATCTACTTAACATATATAAACCAACATACTTTATTATTATTATTATTATACATTTGTAACGCGCGAAACTCTGGGGCAACAACTTGCTCAAACGCGCTTTAGAACAAGATAGTACTACGTTAATTTTGATAAAAATGCTAAAATAAAATATATAACAGCCAAGTAAACATAAGTTAAATTACGCACCATTAAACAATGCCTGAACACATGGGACTTGCCACGTCACGGCGACGCAGTGCCAGTCATAACAATTACTCGTGCTATGCATAGTTTGCTGTGTCCACGAATAGATTTGATGCGACGGGAAAATGTACTAGTGTATCGATGCATTCATCGCGCAGATCATAACATGTCCTCCTTACCTGCAGCGATATGTCGCATACTGGGGGAAAAACCTCTCTGAGTCACCTTCTGTTTACAGCAGCAGCAGACATTAGCATTCGATGGAAAACTACCGAGCGTTCTGAGACGCAGTCAAGCGACGCGCAGCACGAACAACGACACGCCTTCTTCACTAACTGGCGAGATGTGTCAACACATTGACCTGATCGTTTCGACAGTGGCCGGTATCTCCAGGTAAGTCGTGCCGAGGATCTGCCGCGTGTCCGGTTCGTGTGTCCGGCGAGGTCCGTTTATGGTCTCATGGTGGTCCGTTTATGGTCGCACGGAAACTCCGATCGATATAGGCGTAAGGTGGTGTAATCTGTTTTGATTCACTGCCCTTGCAGTGTCGCATTGACGATGACCAGGCACTGGATTTATTATTATTATTACTCGAATGAGTGGACTGCGGTGGAATTTTCCGGTTCCCTGTATTGATTCCAGCCGGTGCTCGCTGCCGTTATGTATAATGCAGTGTTTACGTGAAGTCACTCACAAGGAGTGGTTGCTCTGTTTACGACAAGCCGACAATTGTGTAGACAGTATTTGGACCTTCTCGGCCACGTCGTAAACCCCGCCTTGTCCCAGTTCGTTCAACGATACAAACCAACTACGTGGTCTCCTTAAAACATCGATGTTTGATACTAAGCCAAATTCGGTGCGTTCGCGTGACTGTGACTGTGCGTGTGCGTGTACGTGTGGCTGTGTGTGTGTGTGTGTGTGTGTGTGTGTGTGTGTGTGTGTGTGTGTATGTGTGTTGCTGTGTGTGTGTGTGCGTGCGTGCGTGCATGTGTGTGCTCGAGTGACTGTGACTGTGCGTGTGCGTGTACGTGTGGCTGTGTGTGTGTGTGTGTGTGTGTATGTGTGTTGCTGTGTGTGTGTGTGCGTGCGTGCGTGCATGTGTGTGTGTGTGTGTGTGTGTGTGTGTGTGTGTGTGTGTGTGTGAATGTGTGTGTGTTAGTGCGTGTGTGTTTGTGTGTGTATGCTTGCGTGTGTGTATGTGTTTGTGTATGTGCGTGTGTTATGTGATGGTAGTGTGTTCGTGCCTGTGTGGTATGTGATGATTATATTATTAAGGACGAGGATACACATCCAAATGCAATGTCATTGACACTTTCATGTGAGTTGTTTGAGGTTCAATGACATTGATTTCCTGTCGTGTCAGGAAATCGATGTCAAATTTTTTTATATGTTGACATGTTGAAATGTTGACATGTTGACATGTTGAAATGGCGCCTATCAATAGTGCGAAATTAACATAATTTAAAAAGGCGTGAGAAAAGTCATTAACATTAAATAGCAGTATCCAATATCCATTGGATTTACTCTGCAATTACAGTGTGGCTGAATGACTCCTACAAATGTAATTTTTTTCTGGAGAGGCGATGACGTCTGATATGTTGGGATGATTCGCTGTACACCTACAACTACAATTACAAGGTTGGACCTCTGGAAGAGAGTGCTGGAAATATAATATCACAAGGTTTTTAATGGCGGAAGACCAAAATGGATACTTCAGTTCCGTGTTTACCAAAGAGGATATTAGTTCATTACCAATTCCAGATTAAAAATTTCAGGAGGCTAAATCTGACAACTTAGGGCAGTTAATTGTAACTCCAGAAATGGTTGCTAAGAAAATAAAGGCAACGAATGACAATAAATCACCTGGAGTGGATGGCATCCTTCCAAAACTACTAATGGAAACAGTAGAACAAATTAGAAAACACTTGCAAGAGTGTTCAACTTGTCAATAAAAGAGGGACTTGTTCCTGTTGAATGGGAATAAGTAAACATCAAACCATTATTTAAAAAGGGTTCGAGAAATAAGTCAGAGAAGACCAATGAGCTTAACATCAGTGATTGGTAAAATATTAGAAATGTTAATCAGAGACCATAAAAAAATTATGGTGGACTTCCTTGTTAGGCATAAATTATTAAACCCATCTCAACATGGATTCCTAAAAGCGAGGTAATGCTTAACAAATATGTTATGTGTTTTTTGGAAGAAATCACTAAGTGGCTAGACGAGGGATCACCAGTAGATATTGTATACTTACATTTTCTGAAAGCTGTTGACAAAGTGTCACATCAACGATTACTACTTAACTTAAAAGCCCATGATATCGGGGATGGCATGATCGACTGGATAGAACAATGGCTGACCGACAGAAGACAGCGTGTTGTGGTAGAAGGGGAGGTTTCAAACTGGAAATCAATTGTGAGTGGGGTACCATAAGGATCAGTATTAGGGCCGTTATTATTCTTAATATATATCAATGACTTGGACGATAATTATAACCAGCAACGTACCGAAATTTGCGCATTACACAACATTGTTTAGAAAGATTAACAATGATGGTGACAAACAACATTTACAAAACGATCTAGGCAAATTAGTTAAATGGTCTGAGAAATGGCAGATGTTGTCTAAATTTTGGGAAATGTAAATGCCTACATACAAGACATGGGGACGTGGACGTAAACTATAAAATGGGAGATACTGTTCTAGGTATTACTGTAAAAGAAAAGGACTTAGGAGTTACAATAAGTGCAGATGTGAAAGTTTCAGAGCAGTGTGGCATTGCAGCGTCAAAGGGTAACCAAATGTTTGGGTTGGTTAGGAGAAATATAACATACAAGGAGAATAAATTAAGTATACCTCTGTATAAAGCAATAGTTAGGCCTCATTTAGAATACTTTATACAAGCGTGGAGACCATATCGTAAGAAGGATATAGATAGGGTTGAAAGAATACGGAGGAGAGCAACTAAATTTATTCCAGAACGGAGAGACATTAGTTGTGAAGAACGACTGAAAGAATGTGGTTTAACAACCCTAGAGACAAGGTGATTAAGAGGAGATATAATTGAAGTTTTTAAGATATTGAATGGTTATGAAAATATTGATAGAAATATTGTTCCTTACTCAATAAAGATAGTAGAGGACAACAACATGAGATAACATTAGTAAATGATCAGTGTAGATTGGATATCAGGAACTACTCATTCTCACAGAGGACACTCAATGAATGGAACAAATTATCTACAGATGGTGTAAATGTTAGCAGCGTGAAAATGTTTAAAACCAAGTTTGACACATGTCTCATAAGCCAGTTGCTTCTTTGTCAACTTGCCATCTGGGCCCTTTGCCTTGGATGGCAATCTTTTAAAACTATACTATTACTTCTCAATCAGGTCATCGTCGTAGTTGTTGTTGTTGTTGTTGTTGATGTCGTTGATATTGTTGTTGTTGTTTAATTGTCATAATATTTCTTAAATTTAAGATAAGAATGACTCGTCGATTCGCTCAACTTGTGTTAGCGGCCTGTGTGTTACAACACGTGACCCTGGGTGGTGGCATTCACCCGTTGGACGGCAGAACCTTCGCTGCCGTGTTGGACAACCTCGCAAACGAAGGACTCGGTGTCGACGAATACCAGGTAAATACCGTGGTAAATACCAGGTAGCATCCAGTATTATTTTAGTGAAATTACTTGAGTAACCTGGGATAAGATATGTGCGTTAATCGAGATACGTGCGTTGTCCATATTCAAGTATTTTTCCATCCATCAACTCATATTTTCTTAGATACCAAATATCAAAGTTGACCACTGTGTCTCTAAAATGGCGGACTATTTGTTAAAAACCATGCATATTTCTTCGGTCAAACCCATTCCTCGAGAGCTGTTACATGTCAACCATTACACCCGTGTATTCAACGTTTTAGATAGGTTTTGTGTTGCAGAAATACGTAGATTTGAACGTTCGTCACAATAAAGAAGACTTGAATGGCACACAACTCGTAGAATTGGTAAGTAAATGACAACAGGCGATTAACATGCTTCATTTTTAGAAATTATAAGCATGTACACTTAGGTAAGCAACGTAATGTTTTCAGTCTACGGATAATAATTATTTACAATGTTTTTAATATTGCACATCAGTTAGTGTTATTTTATAGTTTGTATACGTGTATTTATTCCAGTAATTTTGTATATGCTAAAGTAATTTTGTTATTGGTCTGCGTTGTCTACGTTGTCTACGTGTATTTATTCAAGTAATTTTATATATGCTAAAGTAATGTTGTTATTGGTCTGCGCTGTCTACGTTGTCTACGTGAATTTATTCAAGTAATTTTGTATATGCTAAAGTAGTGTTGTTATTGGTCTGCGATGGTTCCAGCACACGCTCTGCCGTGTGTCGCCCTCCGACCGTCCTCGTCTGTCCTCGCTGTCGGCTCCTCTCTCACGCCATCGAAGGTGTATAGGAAGTAATGTAAAAACATTAACAATTTACATTAACAATTAACCCTGTAGTTATTATAATAGCTCCTACACGCAACTCAAATGGTCCGTTTTTGGTCGGCTGCGGAAACGTTTGGAAGATTCATTATGTGAAGAGGTCCGTGAAATGTCAGGTTACTTCAACATTGTGCCAAAAGTACGTTGCCTGCCTTGCACATGAGATAGGAAATATCATGTAATCAACAATGAAATACTGTCGGAACACACACCCAGAGCATGGAACAGCTTCTGATGCAAATATATCTCAGATAAACAGGTCATGTGGCTCGTGTTGATGACAACAGACGTCACAATCAAATGTTATACTGTACCAATTGTCGGAATGAACAAGAAGTAAAGTCGCCCCAAACGTAGATGCAAATATGTAATGAGGCGAACCTTGAAGAAGAATGGTGTAGATTCCAAGCACTGGTTCTCACTTGCTCAAGAAAGACCCTCCCACGGAGGACTCGTGCAAACTGAACCATCGTGCAAACTGAACCATCGCGCAAACTGAACCATCGTGCAAACTGAACCATCGCGCAAACTGAACCATCGTGCAAACTGAACCATCGTGTAAACTGAACCATCGTGCAAGCTTAACCATCGCGCAAACTGAACCACCGTGCAAACTGAACTATCGTGCAAACGCGACTGACAACAAAATAGAGGTGAATGTAATATTCGAAGATACACTTGGATCTAAATCTTCATACGATGTAATCAGGTGTAAACTAGATACGCACGTTTTTTAAACCCGCGAGATTAATGAATATCGAGAAAGCTGACTCAGCCATTAAATGCTATAACTAGCCTTTGTTTAGTTGAATAATTTATTCCAATGATCTGAAACCTTATTGAAAAATGTTGATCTCAACTTGCTTGCCTTTATTATTTTACTTGCAGCTTGATGATTATGACAAGGAATGGCCGCGGGTGGAAGATATGCAAGTGTCACGGTGATCGCCGTCTGACGTTATGTTGATTAGTGAGATTACCGTCGTGTTGCAGATGGCGGAGAGTCTGAGTGCGAAGTTCACGGAGTGGATCGAGGCCGTGGAGAGACTGAGAGACGTCATAGAGAGCGGTTACGGCGACATGACGACCACACGGAGTCTACCTGAGTGCTGCACGGCGCCTCTCGGGGAGAAAGACGTCAGATTCAAACAGAGGGCAAGTCTCGTTTCATAATTGGATTGTCTGTTCACAATCTAAAGTTATTTTTTAAAAATGGAGAGGGAAGGGTATTTCGCTGTTAGGAGCGCGTTGCGAAACCGGACGCTGTCTGTCGTTGCGCGCGAACTCTGGGAGATGGACGACTGGATTTAAATTGAATTTATAATGATAAAGTTTATCAGTAATTATTAACGGGGGCACAGTCATATGATTTAATTATTATTATTATTATTAAGTTAACGCCTGGTAACCTGAACAGTCTAGGGCTGTTCAGACAAAAAGGCTTGTCACCTAGTGACAAATTATTGCACCAGCATCATCCTCTTTTCTGTCATAAGATAATTTTACAAGCTTTGATTGGCCAGTCTTGTTTTTAATATTTCGCCAAGCCGGCCCTCTGTGCGGCCATGCGGAACGAACGCTGTACATGTAAAGTGTACACATGCACGTCGTTTGCAGCACTTTTTAGTCGCCATCATTGTCGTCGAAACCATTTTACCTACAAAATCCTTCATGTCACATGCACGCACGCACGCACGCACGCACGCACGCACGCACACACACACACACGCATCAAGTCAAGCTGTGAAATTGCCCGGACAGCGCATAACTCGTCTTCGACTATGAGTGACTAAACAAAGTTTTGTTAGTCTAACCACCGCAGGACAACGTTGTAAACCTGAATTGCATACTTCTATTGTATGCCTGTATTGTAAAGCTGTATTGTATACGTGCATTCTATACCTGTATTCTATACCTGTATTCTATACCTGTATTCTATATCTGTATTGCATTCGAGCGCCTGGTAGTTGGTAATAGCGTTTAGAATATTGCCAACCACTGAGTAAGATTTTTTCATTTTATTGCATGTCTCACGTGGCATTAATATTCGCACTGCACATATAATGTTGTTTGATTGTTTATTTGTTGTCGTTAAAACATTTGCTGTGTTCTTGTCCCCACGTCGCAGGTTAACAAGGAGTTGCTGTGCGCGGTGGGAGACGTCCTCAACGGTTCATCCGTCACCTACGTCAACCACGATGACGTCATCAGAGTGATGAAAGAAAACTTGGAAACCGCCCCTAGCCTGAAATGGCAATATTTCTCCACCGAGGAAGGGGTGCTGTTCGACTACCCCACGTTTAGCTATTGCCCCGTGACATATGATCCACGATTCAGGTTTGTTCTAGTCTGGCTTAATCTGCTTTGCTTCCATTGAGTTATCACTATCAACTTTGGAATTAGCCCAGTCTGCCAGTTAGTGTCTGTAGGAGTTTGTCGTGACAATTTTACGTGACGCCACCTGAAGGGTTGGTTTAAAACGTTGTACATCAGTAGTTTCCCACGCTACTGTGTAGGCTATAGTGTTTATGTCTCCTGCCAGAGATGTACAGTGACGTGTGGCCGCAGCTCGTTTGATGTAAATTACAAAACACACGACAATCTTTGTAAAGGTCGAAAAATGGGCAAATTTTATTGCCGGATTACCAAATGGTAATCTGCTAATTCATATGGATATATACAAGACAATAACATGTGAATTGAAACCAGCATTAAAATAGTGCTGTTACATGTCTGAAAGTTGTCCATGTAAAAAAATGTTAGTTATGCAAAAGTATGCACACATCAAAGGTGAGGGGTCACCCGCCACTGGCACTAGTCCTTGCGCCCCCCCCCACTCAAGGCCAACATACGTGTGCATAAGAGGCTGGAAGAAAGACACATAATATAATGTTATATAATGTCACCCTATTGTACGTAGTAATACGGACTAATGCAACATTTACTGTCATTGTAAATACGAGTTGCATCGGGCAGAGAATAAAAGATGCTTACCACAGGTAATTAAGAATGGCTGTAATGATATAATTATGATTAGAATGCCGGTGATAGAATTCGTTGCGAATCGGAATCGATATAAACGTATAATACAAGGTACGTTTCTAATACACGACATGTTTATGACAGGTCGTGGTATGTGGAGGTGACGTCGCCATTGCCGAAAGACCTGGTAATCGTCGTGGATACGTCTGACTCGATGAGGAAACTTCATCAGGGTCGGTCGTTGATGCAGATCGCCATCGAGGCGGCGGCGACCGTCGTTGACACGCTCGGACCCAACGACAGGGTGAGGGGACAAGTTTTTAAAATATTGTTGCTATATATGGGTCAGTGTCCCAAAAAGTGTATAATTGATCACAATCGTGTCTTTTGTCTCTTAGAACGTGAATTTTAAAGTTAGGTTCAAATACATTTCAATATGTATTGCCCACACCGAGGGCAGACATATGTAGTTTGCCCGTCTCAGTAATGCTAACTAGCAAAAATGCCCGTCCCCAGGCGGCCCTGGTAAAGCGCTGTACTCAGTCCGTAGAAGCATTCAGCCACGCTGCAATTACTGCACGAAGACTATTCATTAACATATCCACCAGTGTCTATAGATAGCTATTTGTACAGCTACGATAACTGACGCAACGTGGAGTGAACGAAATTGCCAAAGCGTCGAAACGGCAGCAAGAGGATTCGAAAGTGGGTTCTCTCGATTGAGTCCGACGTCCCATCTTTACGCTACAGCATCTTTTCGCATCTAAACATAATTGTGCTGCCTAGTTCAACAACCCCCAAGTCCATTTGTTGGAAATTTATTTTTATTTGATCAACAGGTGTCGCTACTATCTATCTGTACTGCCACATACTAATATTAATGATTTCTATGTCCTATGTCCTGTTATCCTCGTTTTACTGGGTGCCCTGAATGCAAAATACACTGGGTGAACAACCTCTTAACCGACCCACCACGACATGCAACTATGGAACTATTTCTGAAGATGAAAGGAAAGCCATGTTTACACACTTTTGGGTACTGGGGCAGCTATAACCTGCAACAAGCTCATCTGTTTATATATATATATATATATATATATATATATATATTATATATATATTATATATATATATATATATATATATATATATATATATATATATATATGTATATATGTATGTATATATATGTGTATATATATACATACATATATATATATATATATATATATATATATATATATATATATATATATATATACGAAGCACGTTAACCGTGGAATAATACTGTTTAAACTTTGAATGCGTTGTTCTCCCTTATTACAAATATGGACTTAGGGGGTTGTTGAACTAGGCAGCACAATTGTGTTCCTAATAGCTGTTAGAAGAGTTGTTGATAATTATCGGCCAAGAAGACCAAAATAAAAACGCGACTCTGGATTCACTGAATTGATTTATGACAAAACATATGTTTACCTGATGCATGTGGCTGGTGCATGTGCCTGGTGCATTTGGCTAGCAGTAATCACTCGGCTGTTGCAGGTCGGCGTCGTCGCTTTCTCGGACCAGCCACAGACTCCCCCGGGCAACTTGAGAACGAGCATATGTTATTCCAACACTCTCGCCATGGCAACACCGAGAAACAAACACTATCTGACCAATGATTTTCTTATGGTTTGTAGAACTTTAATATATTTGCAGTAGTAATTGTGCATACGATAAACTTGTATGTTGTTGTTTAGATAAGTAGTTGACACATGAGAAAGAAACCTTTGTGTAGCACAGCCTGTGTCGTAGATAAGTAGTTATTTGCATAGATTACTATTTCAATGAAACGTTTTATGGGGGTGAATTTCTTGTTAAGTTTACAGTGACATACATATGTTGTTGTCGTCGTCGTTGTTGTAGTCGTTGTCGTCGTTGTTGTAGTCGATGTCGTCGTCGTTGTTGTAGTCGTTGTTGTTGTCGCCGTCGTTTTTGTCATCGTTGTTGTAGTCGTTGTCGTCGTCGTTATTGTCGTCGTTGTTGTAGTCGTTGTTGTCGTCGTTGTTGTTGTCGTTGTTGTTGTTGGTGATGATTTTTCTTTTGCCTGGTCAGAATCTCAGGGCGGACGGCGGCACTCACTATGCACCTGCACTGAAGAAAGCTTTTGAATATTTTATTAAAACACCGAGTGTGTCAACGGACAGGACAGTAAGAGGTTAATATGCAATCAATTTCTAAAAGAAATTCACCAACATTATTAACATTTTATTTGTAAAACAAATTAATTTGTAAAGGTCTATGAAGATGCCAATATTCAAGAAATTAACTGAAACCGAGCCAATTTGCTATCCACGTGAACACATTTTCACGTGTATAGCCAATTGGCTCGGATTCAGATAGTTAATTTCTTGAATATTGGCATATTCATACTCATACATATTTACAAATCGCAATAACAATATAAGCCGAAACGTTTTACTGCAATAAATAAAAATGTGTTTTAAATGAATTGCCTAAAGTATTGCCCTGGTCTAGTGGGCGTTTCTGTGCTGGCGTTACTGCAATAAGTGTGTCTTTTAATAGAAAAGGCGATTATATTCCTGACGGACGGCGAGCCGACAGACACCCGGGAGGTCGTCATGCAGACTCTACGAGACGAGAACGCCAAGTTAGGAAACAAAGTCACGATGTTTATGTTCGGCCTCGGAGAAGGTTCGTTCTGTTTATTCTGACTAACACGGAAAAGTGCATCAATATTGTTCTGATATAATATAATTTTTTTACTATAAACATGTTGTGCTCGTTTGTGCGTGTGTTACATTTCAAGATAACTACGGTAGTCAATCACACTGTTTCTAATATCAGAACTTTTTTATGGCTACGACCGTAATTTGTGGGTAAAGAGTCTTGCTTTGGCAGCACTACATATGTCGTATCCATCTACTATTTGAACCCACACATCAAATTGACCCTGTATCTGTCAATAAGGCTTCGAGTACATTACGATGACAAGCTGGGCACGAGGTTAGTTCAAAGAACATCTGAAAGACTACGTCAGACTCTCGATGACAAACATAATTATTGGCGTCTCTCATTATGCGAGAAACAAACTTTGTATAAGGTCCGCACCTTTTCTTTTATGTACGTGTTGTGGAATGTCTAATACATGATATATATATATTGTGTATCACAGGCAGTATGTGGCACACTCTGAACGACATGGCGATGCAGACAACTGCTGACGTCAAAGCCGGTGAAGTTAAGGTTCGTTACGTTGACACGATGATATATTATTACATTCTTTACATGTCGGCCATTGTTGTCATGCTCTGATGTTTGCGACGATCTATGTCCGTGTGTTTTTGTCACTGTCGTGCTTAGACCTGCAGGCTCGTGTTCATGCTGTCGCTTAGAATCTCATATAAATTGCATGTGTGCATATGAACACATATTTATACTATAAATGCTATCTAGAATATGGTGATGAAAAGTCTTTGTCTTCAGAATTTATGTAATTAATTTTCATTACAAATAATCGGTGTGCGACGTTATTGTTTGTGGGTGCTCATTTAAGTTGTTTTCCGTTCATATTTGACGTTTCAGCGAGGACATTTCATCCGTGTGAGTGACCCGTCTGACCTCAGGTCAAAAATGGGGTCATACTACACGTACTTCAGCAAAACTGGCAGTCAGCCAAGAGTGACATTTTCAGTTCCGTACTATGACTTCTTCGGTATTGGTGAGTGTGTTGTGACTTTGATCTTCGTCTTCAACAACGTTTTACGTTAAAACATCCATGTTAGATCTATCTGCCATGGTAGTGTTCTGTTTAGCTTATATACTACGTCGCTCAGCCAAGTCATTACTAATCATAATCTCAGTCATCACCTGTATGCTGATGACACACAGGTTTACATATCTCCTTTACAACCAAATGCGCAAGAATCTGTTTCGACTTTAAGTGATTTTCTTACCGATATTTTGTTTTGGATGGAATCAAGTAAGCTAAAGCTTAATCCAGATAAAACAGACCTTATTATTATTAACACAAAACAACAACGAAATAGGGTCATCAACCAGTTAAACTGCTTGGCAGTGATGTTTTCCCATCAGATACTGTTTATAATCTAGGTGTTGTTTTTGATAGTGATTTCAACTTTCGCCAGCATATTTCTCAAGTATGTAAATCTTGTTTCTATCATATACGTGATCTTCGTCGAATTAGGCGTCACATATCTATGTCTACTGCTAAAACAATACCAGCGGCATTAATTAGTAGCCGCCTTGACTGTTGTAATTCATTACTAAATAACATTGCTAAAAGAGACTTGGCTAAACTCCAACGAGTACAAAATTGTCTGGCACGTGTGGTTCTCAGGGCGCCTCGGTTTTCATCATCACTATCACTACTTAAACAGTTACACTGGCTTCCAGTTTCTTATCGAATTAATTTTAAGCTGTCCACTCTTGCATATCGTGCTCTATCTTCACAACAACCACCCTACTTGGCTAGCCTCCTGCATATTTCAAATATCCATAGGCAGCTCAGATCATCAATTTCACAACAACTTATGGTGCCTAAAACAAAACTTAACTTGGGCAAGCGTGCTTTCTCTGTCGCTGCGCCTAGGGTCTAGAATGAACTCTATACATCTGAAACTAGCTATTTTCCGAAACAAAACTCAAGACATATTTATTCCAAATTGCATTTCCACTATAAATCTTCGGTTGTCCCTCGTTCTGATAATGACTTTTGCACGTTCTATTGCGCCTCTGGGCTCAGGTTCCTGAGGGTATAGGCGCTGTGGAAGTTGATTATTGTTATTATTAAGTAGGCGGACGTATTAGTGGTTCGCATGTGGACGAACAACCGTCTTCGTCGTGACTCTATCTGGCCGCATTGTTATCTCAAAGTCAATAGCTGTGTGCATCCTTCGGTACTTAAGCATGTATACTGATAGTACCATCTTTCGTGATGATATTCAACGCGTACGTCGACACAGTTACAATGGGCATATTGTTTTCTAGAGGGACTGAAATCAATACTAATAATTTCACTCCCAGAGGCTAATGGTCTTTCGGTGATCGCACGAAACATATAAATATTCAAAAGAGGGTTCACAACTACAGCGCAGATAGTTAATATCTCATATGAACCTGATATGAAACCACAACTTAATCAGCCTACTGTGCTGGCCGCAGGCGTCGTCATATCCGGCTGTCTGCCTGTCTTCTACGACAGTCAACTAAAAGGTGTCGTCTGCATTGATCGCACCGTCAGTGACCTTCTCAGTGACGTGACCTACTTCAACAAGGGTGAACTGAACTACGCCTTCGTCATCGACGGCCAGGCCCGCGTGTTGACGCACCCGATGTTGCCGCGGCCTCGGACGATTCGCGACGACCCGCTCTTCATACGACTTCCCTCGCTGGAGCGATCACCTCAGGTTCTCGATGTCATGACCAGTATGATGAGGTACATATCGAAGTTTATATTAAATTAGTATATGTCATGTCAAAAAACAAACATACACAAATACACTCACAAATACGCACACGCACGTAAGCGGGCACACACAGACACACCCGTAAGCACACATACACAGACACACACGCACGTAACCACGCACACGCACATTGGCGCACACACAAACACACCAGCCATACACACACACGCCCGCACACACGCACGCACGCACACACACAAATAAAAAATCACGCACGCATGCACGGTCACAAAGATACGCTCTAAAAGAAAAACGGGAATAATCCCGAAAACATTGTTTTTATCCACAATATCCCAAATTAACCTGTATACGTGTACTTAGCTGACTTGGGGTGTTACCCTACAGGGGCGAGTCAGGCACCCAGACCTTCGTGTCTCAACGAGTGACGTCACGAGGAGACACGATGTCTGAGGGAGTGGACGTCCACGATGTCCTGTCACATTACTTCTGGTCATCCGTGAGTATGAGCGCAGTCACTTTCCACGGGTGAACAAATGTCAAATGTCATAACGTATTGAGTCTATGTTTATGACATATCACACTGTGCACGGTCAGTTGAACGTGCAGCATTATTCTCAGGGTGTTCGCGTTGAATATTCAAGAAGGGCGCCACGAATAGTCAATGTGACATTATGAGAACCTGGCAGCAAAGGTAAAGTTGGGGGAAAATCGTATTCAATGAACGGAGAAACGACAGCCAAGTCTTTGCTTGAGACCAACAAATAACATTTGGATATGACTTAATAGTTCATTTAGTAACTCGTTAGTTCATTTAGTAGCTCATTAGTTCATTTAATAACTCATCAGTTCATTTAGTAACTCATTAGTTCATTTAGTAACTCATTAGCAACACACGAAATATCGATGCTATGATGACCTTTTTTAATCTAACAAAAATATTCTCTGCGCACTTTTAGAGCCAAACAACAAGGAATTGGGCTCGCATATATTACGCAGCTAATAGAAATTAAGTTGGTTTCTGGATGCGTAGACGTTTAAACGCTTTACAGTTGACAGTGTCTGAGAACAGTGTCTGAAATAGAACGGTTAGAAGCTGTTAACCTAAACAGTTTTCAAGGATGATATGCAATGATTTATGTTTCTTGGCCAGGTGGCGCTGACGTGGTTCTCTGTGTGCGTCGTTGTGGCCGAAGACACTGAATTCGTTCGTAGCGTCTTCGACAAAGACCACCCACCACTGTTTGTCTACCATCGCCTCGATCTCAGATCTCCACGGAATAAATGCAGACACTTCAACAGGGTGGCTCTCAGAGGTAGAATATTCGTAACAGTTTCACTGGTGCCAAATAAAAGAAATAGGAAGGAGATTAGCTGGAGATGAAATTGAGGAAGGACAGTATTGTGGAAGGGGGATCCCCTCCCAAAATACGGAAATTTATGACAAATTTAGTTCTCAAATGTGCCACTTTATGCATTTGGTAGCAACTTTGCATGTCAAATGTGGATTTTTAAAGAAGAATATTTTAAAATAAAGAATATTTGAAAAAGAAGAGCAGGGGATTGGCAAAACGATATCCTTCCAAAAGCAACAGACTTGGCATATAGCAGTTTGCAATGTGAGGTTATCAGTGAACCCGTAAAAAGACGGGTTTTCTGTTCTTGAACGTTTCATTTTTGTTCTTGACTTTGGTGTAATTTACGAGATACTGAAAACAGCATCCGTAATATACAATTACATCGAACGAAGCGGCTGTTTCTGTGTAGACGTGACTTCAGTGAAGTTTGCTCCGACCGCCTTTGTTGACGCTTACGAGTATTTGGACACGGAAGAGACGAAGACAATGGTGGATCGATACGAGCTGTACATGGCTGGAACGCCGAACACTCTTGACTCCTACTTCAAGGTAACAACACTACAACACTTGCTCAATGTTAGGTTGAATATTGTTCCAGAATGCGTGATTCAACACAACTGAACTACGTCATTGTAAGACCAACTACGTTTAGTGGTTACAATAGGTTTAACAAGATAAGGTTTGTTCAACAAGTCGTAACGCCACGTGGGCTAATTTTTTGGTCGTTTGAGACACAACCGTGAGCTCACACACGGCGAAAGACAGTGTACTAAAGATACAAAAACGTAGATTAAGATACGTTATTCCTCATTATATCTCCACGCAGATAGTAATAATACACGGTGAGATTTCAAACTGGAAATCAGTTTTGAGTGGTGTACCACAGGGATCAGTATTAGGACTGTCAAATGGTTATTTTAATGTTTGTAGAGTGAATATGTTAAACACAATTGACATATATCTGATAAGGGCGGGTTATACATAAATGATAGCATTGTTGGCCTCTCAATAAACCAATGTCTTCCTTCCTTCCTCTTGTTAAATCTTGCTAAATCCTTCCTGCTGTGTTTCTATAATGACGCTGCACGTTGTTCCCCATATCATGGAGTAATATTGATGGTATATATTAGGTTGCCGGGATAGTTTCGATAGAGGTTTCTTAAGCAACATATTGTAGTCATTCACTGTTTAAGAGATGCTGCTAAAGTAACTTGATGAAACTCTATCTTAGAGAACTAGTCAACAGTTTTGAGATACTTGTTGAAACGCTGCAATAAAGGTTTTGTTAAATGACATTAATTGATTTAACAAGATTTAACAAGATTGTCATCCCAGACAACAAGTTCCAGATGGCAAGTGGACAAGGAAGCCATTGGCTTATCGAGAGTCCAACAATTTTATCATCTACATGTAGCCCGCCCTTATCAGATATCTGTCAAATCTATTTTTAAACATATTCACACTACTAGCATTAACACAATCATTTGGCAGTTTGTTCCATTCATTTATCACCCTCTGTGAAAAAGAGTACTTTCTCATGTCCAACCTACACTGTTCCTTAACTAATGCTGTTTTGTGTCCTCTGGTTCTACTGCCTTCTTTAAGTTTGAATAACATATTTCTATCAACATCCTCATAACCGTTCACTATTTTAAACACTTCTATTTGGTCTCCTCTTAGTCTCCTGGTCTCTAATGTTGTCAAACCACATTGTAATAAGCGGCTTTCATAACTAAGATCTCTCAATTCTAGAATCATTTTAGTTGCTCTTCGTTGTATTCTTTCTAGCTTGTCTATGCCCTTTTTACGATACGGCCTCCATGCTTGAATACAAGGTTGGGCGTAGTTGTAGTTGTCTGGTTTATCATTACTATAAGATATTGTTAATGCATTAAATTGCAGTTATTAATAACATAATTTATGTTACAAGTAATGTTTTTATAGTTCACAATGTTATGTGAATCCTAGGACGGAGTCCGTGAATCCGTCGCCGAAACTTTCCGGTTGGACGCCATCTTATCCGCTCGTCCAGCACGCTACGCCATCTGGCGGTACATTGGCACCGAGGCCGGCGTCTTTCGCCAACTTCCAGGCACCCGCATGTTGAAGGAATTCGACCACACCCAACAGCCATGGTGGGTTGGCTTAACCCGCCACGTTCACTGCATCTACGTACAAATCAACCAATATCAATCAGCATTTAAACTCCAGTTTCAAACGTTTACTACTTTCGAGCTGTTTTTCTCACATGGGTAACCTAGTTAAATACCGTGAATATTGTTAGTTAAAATCAGCGATCATGTTGACTACTACACAGCTTAGTCTTGTGAAGCTGCTTAAACCTTCACATGGGGTATCTGTGAAAGTTAACAACCTTTATAATATATTGTTATAAGCCCTAGGAAGGAAGTTAAGGTCAAAGTATTAGTGATGTGTCTATTGTTAATTTTTATATTTTACCCAGTCGTCATCTATTTTATACTAATAAACGGTGTCATTAATACCTACCAAATAAAATATATTATTATTATTAGTTGTAGCGTACCACAACAACCACACCAAAAGGTGGCCTGCGACAATGCCCTCCTTGGTGTTTTAGGTACAAGAGAAGCGTCAGCATGAAAGGAGTGACTACGTTGTCGACTTCATGTGGTGACAAGGCTGAAGCGGGCAGTACTGTCACCCTAAGTCGTTCCATCTACCAAGGCCGGTAAGTGAAAACATTAGTGACAAGATTTAACAAGATTTCCGTCCAAAGCAACAAGATCCAAGTGGACAAGGAAGCCATTGACATGTCGAGAGTCCAAGCAACAAGGCCCAAGTGGACAAGGAAGCCATTGACATGTCGAGAGTTCAAGCAACAAGGTCCGAGTGGACAAGGAAGCCATTAACATGTCGAGAGTCCAAGCAACAAGGCCCAAGTGGACAAGGAAGCCATTGACATGTCGAGAGTCCAAGCAACAAGGCCCAAGTGGACAAGGAAGCCATTGACATGTCGAGAGTTCAAGCAACAAGGTCCGAGTGGACAAGGAAGCCATTGACATGTCGAGAGTCCAAGCAACAAGGCCCAAGTGGACAAGGAAGCCATTGACATGTCGAGAGTCCAAGCAACAAGGTCCAAGTGGATAAGGAAGCCATTGACATGTCGAGAGTCCAAGCAACAAGGCCCAAGTGGACAAGGAAGCCATTGACATGTCGAGAGTCCAAGCAACAAGGCCCAAGTGGACAAGGAAGCCATTGACATGTCGAGAGTCCAAGCAACAAGGTCCAAATGGACAAGGAAGTCATTGACATGTCGAGAGTCTAAACAACAAGGTCCAAGTGAACAAGGAAGTCATTGACATGTCGAGAGTCTAAACAACAAGGTCCAAGTGAACAAGGAAGCCATTGACATGTCGAGAGTCCAAGCAACAAGGTCCAAGTGAACAAGGAAGCCATTGACATGTCGAGAGTCCAAGCAACAAGGGCCAAATGGACAAGGAAGTCATTGACATGTCGAGAGTCTAAACAACAAGGTCCAAGTGAACAAGGAAGCCATTGACATGTCGAGAGTCTAAACAACAAGGTCCAAGTGAACAACATCCTCATACCCATTCACTATTTTAAACACTTCTGTTTGGTCTCCTCTTAGTCTCCTGGTGTTGTCAAACCACATTGTAATAAGCGGCTTTCATAACTAAAGTCTCTCAATTATAGCATATGGCACTTGGCAGCTTGAGCCAGTTAAACGTATTAACATCACTACGTCCTTTGACTTGGTAACTTTGCTTGTACAGAAGCAGCCAGCAACACACGAACAAAGACCCGATATCGGCCGTGATGGGCATGGACATCAAGATGTCCTATCTCTACCGGCTAATGCTCGACACATTCCCAGCATGCAGTTCTCCTAACAACAGGCGAGTCCTTGTTCCAACGTGAACTTAGCGTACATTGTTTTAATATTAACCATCGGCCTTATACACATGTTAAAACATTAATGTGAGCAATTAAACATTTGCTGGACGCCATTAAAAAAAATAACTGAGAACGCAAAGGAATTGTCTTGATGAAGTTGTAAAACTAAGACACGTTGATATAGGCTTATTTCGTTTAGTCAAACCGAACTTATAAATACTTGAATACTTGCTACGTTTATTTATCATATGCGACTGCGTTGTGATGCTACAAGCAAATATGTTTTAGTACATGACCATGATATATCCCAAAATTACGACACAAATGTAACATAATCATTAAACATGTCAAACATGATGCATTATCATATTAAAATAAAATGGTACAACTTCCAACAAGTAGGCCTGGTACTATGGGGCGCGGTGGCTCTGCGGTTTGAGTGCTGGACTGTCAAGCGATTGACTTGGCGTCCAGTCTACATACTTCTATTTCGAAACTTATACTGAAGCTATCTATGACCAAAAACGATTCTTTGCACAGATGCTTCGTCGTTGACAGCAGTGGATTCATAGTTGTTCACAAAAACTTCGTCGATGACATGTCACCAGCACAGGTCAAGCATGTTCACATCAGTGTGAAAGAACCAGTCATTGCACGAGACTTGGTGACGACAAAAGTAATGACTCGGGCCGCTTGTGTCAATCTTCAAGAATTACGTAATCAGTATTACTGGAAGGTGAGCAGAACTGTGACAATGACATCGTCGTCGTCGTCGCTTGTGTACTGTTGCTATTATGTGTTAACTTGACATGTCATATTTATTTTCTACTCCGTAGATAATCTACTATTGAGAAGTAACAAAGCTACACTATGCTGCAATACATCAAATGCTTTCGTATTTCTCTTTTTAAGTTAACTGAAATGTAAATTGTTATTGTTTTATTCATTAATGTCCATTAACATGTCTATTAATTGTACCATGATGCATATGTGTCACACAGCATATTTGTGTCTAAATATAATATGTCGCCTGATGTGTCCGTCTGCGTGCGCGTGCATGCGTGTGTTAACCGTCTTATTTCTGTCTAAATATATTTCACATTTAAGAAAAACGATTGTGATGTAGATAATTCTTCGAATCGGAAATTGAAAGAGAATAGACGCCTAAGTGTGATTATAGAATATCTTCTTGATATAACTATGACGTTAACGGGATTATGCAAACGATAACCGAATGTTGTCGAAAAGTCGAACGTTACTTCGAACGTTACTTCATAACTCGAACAGTCATAGTTGTGTCACGAAGAAAATTGCATAACTTTTAAATTTTCAGCATTTTTACGAATACAAGACCCACATGTGGTATTGTTTTGTACTCATCAATTAATAGAACACTACGTTCGCCGAAGGGTGACAATCTTTAAAAAACTGTTAAATAATTATTTTCTTCATCAGTAATATTAAAGTGATAAATGATTATGTTACAGATTTCGCTGGCACGTGCACACAAAGGGAGCACAGCATCGTTGTTCTACTCCCTAGCTGACGTGCCCGGAACTAACGTGTTCGTTGTTATAGCAACGGGGTCGTCGCCCCGCCTACCGACGGGGTGCAGTTGGTGTAGCACGGTGAGAACGCTTCCTTGAGGTGTTTGAGATGATTTGCTTAAGACAATCCCTAATTATTACACATTATTTGCCAAACTTTACTACAAATTATGTTTAATTTAATACATAAGGATGCATGAAGACTCACAATACTTCATTACTTGTGTTTTATTTCATATTTGCATGTACCAATTGTGAATATAAGACAAATGTAATAAATAAATAAATAAAGCAATAATACATTTGAGGTAATCCGAAAAACTTATATATAACGACGACATACATTATATATATATATATATATATATATATATATATATATATATATATATATATATATATATATATATATATATATATATATATATATATATATATATATATATATATATATTGTTTTTTAATTGTAAAGTGTTGTATTTTGGGGCGACAAGTATCATGGTAATGAATAGTGTACAAAATAATGATTCATTGTGGTACAATTCCCACAATTCGTGTATTCCTAAGCCAGTCTCATTTGACATATTTGTTCTCCAGAGGACGGACCTGCGCCAGTGCAGTGGCCGGGCATGTAATTGTCCCTGCTTCAGTCGCACAGACATCTATGACTACTGCAGCGACATGTTTTCCTTGAAAACGTGAGTATGCTGGCGGGGCGCTCTTCTCGCCGTAACAGTCGGAGTGTTCATATCGTATTTATCGATTTAATTTTTTTTCTCCAAAAAAGTCATTTGTACGCTGGCGGGGCGCTCTTTTTATTGTTTTGTTGAACTGCGGTTGTTGTGGGCGTCTACTTCATTTCAACTCTTCGTTTGTCTACATCTAATGGTTACGCCGGGTGTATAACAGTTAACGCGCTGGCGACTACACAGTGGGAAGACAGTCTGAGTTGAGCCACTGGTTTAGTTGAGCCACTGGTTTAGTTGAGCCACCCATGTTTCCCAGGAAACTAAAGCAGCGACAGTTACATGGTACCACACAGTGACTGAACATGTTAGTAGAATATAATTTATGCACAATAAATGCCATTTGTCACAACGGTCAGAAAATGTGAGTTTAAGGTATGGTTTTCGAAACTGTTAGTGATTGTGATTAGTGTCTACTGGTGTGTAAACTATCAGTACATATGACAAGACTTTATTATCTGTGCACTTACAAATGGTTTAACTATGCACATAGAAGAAGATTATTTACCTCACTTTACATCACTCCGCATTGATGAGAAGTTAATTGAAACGGGGCTAGTTGAGCCACCGAGGCCCCAGGGAGGGTTAGATGAGCCACTGTTAAAGATCGAAGATGAGTGTTCTTTACCCCAAAATACATCAGCGAATTAATTTTTATGCTGGTTGCGATTGTCTATTATAATTAATATTAAAGTGTGCCGATTTATTAATGACTCATTGGGTAGAGAGTTGGCTGAGTTGTTATGAAAGTTTAGTACAATGTCTACGTAAATTATACAAATAAAGCTTACGCTACATCGTGGCTCAAATTACCCCACACCAAGTGTTAGTTGAGTCAGCTTACCAACCCTATTTGAACCAGCTACATATAATTATTCATGCATACTAGATATATTATCTTGGTATAAATTGATCTAAAAATAATCATAGTTTATGTGAATAGAAATAATGTTGTCTTATGAATATGATTGGTCACTACATATCAAAAAGAATGAAAAATGGCTCGATTAACACTGCCTTCCCCTACGTGTGGAACATTTTAGTCCATGATAATTAAACGTACCGCTACATTAAATACAGTTCCTGCTGCTGAGTGCCCAGTGCCATTCTCGCGTAGTTTCAAGTAATTATACTCCAAACACCCCAAGCTAACGCAGGAGTTTGGACCAACGACGTTTAGCGTCTCTTCCGAAAGACACAGGCAAAGTGGGGTGAACGAAATTAACCAGGCTTCGAAATGGCGAAGGTGGAATCGTACCACCGTCCTATATCGACAGGCGGGTGCTCTAACCATTAGACCACCGCTCCCCACTTAGTGTCAATGCCTGCGCGTGTCGTGATGCTTCTGGGCTCACGCAAACATTGTTCAACGACGTTGACACGTTGCTTGTAGTGACCGCTGGCCGGTCTGCCTGCCACAGACGGCTGTGATCAGTCGGGAAGGTCTACGAGACGATGAAAGCGCCGAGGCTGGCCGATTGGACGTCTGCTACCCGTGCGGCCGGGGGTGGACTGAGAGGTAAGAACGGAATAACAAATGACAGTGTACGTGGGCGGCGAGAATTCGTGGTAACAGAAACAGTTCTTTCTCTGTTTAGTGCTGTTCACTCGGTCCATGGTGGTTCCGTTGTGTTGTGCAATGTCGAATAGATGTGTATTGCCGCCTGTCGCCTAATGAATAGTTGTGTATTGTTCCGCAGTCGCCTAGTGAACTGTTGTGTATTGTTGCCGTGTGAATCGTTGCATATTGTTGCTGTGTGAATCGTCGTGTATTGTCCCCTGGTGGATAGTTGTGCATTATCACCTGTATTATCGCCGTGTGAATCGTGTATTGTCCCCTAGTGAATAGTTGTCTATTATCACCTGTCGCCGCGTGAATCGTTGTGTATTGTCGCCGTGTGAATCGTTGTGTATTGTCGCCGTGTGGAATGTTGTGTATTGTCGCCTGTCGCCGTGTGAATAGTTGTGTATTGTCACCTGTCGGCGTGTGAATCGTTGTGTATTGTCGCCGTGTGAATCGTTTGTATTGTCGCCGTGTAAATCGCTGTGTGAATCGTTGTGTATTGTCGCCGTGTGAAAAATTGTGTATTGTCGCTTGTCGCCGTGTGAATCGGTGTGTATTGTCACTGTGTGAATCGTTGTGTACTGTCGCCGAGTGAATCGTTGTGTATTGTCACTGTGTGAATCGTTGTGTATTGTCGCCCGAGTGAATCGTTGTGCATTGTCGCCAAGTGAATCGATGCGTATTGTCGCTGTGTGAATTGTTGTGTATTGTCGCTGTGTGAATCGTTGTGTATTGTCGCTGTGTGAATCGTTGGACATTGTCGCTGTGCGAATCGTTTTGTATTGCCGCTATGTGAATCGTTGTGTATTGTCACCGTGTGGATAATTGTGTATTGTCGCCTAGTAAATAGTTGTGTATTGTCGTCGAGTGAATAGTTGTGTATTGTCGTCGAGTGAATCGTTGCGTATTGTGGCTGTGTGAATCGTTGTGTATTGTCGCTGTGTGAATCGTTGGACATTGTCGCCGTGTGAATCGTTGTACATTGTCGCCGTGTGAATCGTTGGACATTGTCGCTGTGTGAATCGTTGTGCATTGTCGCTGTGTGAATAACATAGTCCAGTAATTAACACGTAATTGAGCTAACAACTAAACAATAAATGCTCTGTTTAGTCAGCACTCCGGCCACGGTACATACAAATAGGATGGCAGAGGTCGTTTGACAGCTATATGATATTATCATTTAGTATCATCATCATTGTCACCATTAATATTATCATCATCATGCGTCATTATCACAACTCCAGCAATACGTGTCTCCTGTTCACCGAGTGTATTCAATGTGATGTGTTACAGCGTGTGCTCTTCCGCAGCGAGTTGCACTTGGTGTCCGCACGGCGTCGCCACCTACAGGACTACTCGCCCGTACTGTAGCAGGCATGGAGCATGCCGTCGAGCGGCACCAGTTGTCACGGCGCAAAAACACACTGAAATAGGTGAGCAGAAGTTTCAACAATAAATTGATCGTTTTGGAATTCATCATTCGTTCAATCGTGTCCTCATTGGTAGATGACAGAACTGACTGAGCCGCGTCGTGGACACTTCTCCCGTGACTGAGAGAGAGTCCCTTTACATTTTTGCTTCTGTATGGGATACTTTAGTTCTCCTGGACCCCAGACATATGGCAAGACTGTCGAATGGAGAGACAGGTGGTAGAGAGATATGCCAGGGAGATAGTGAGACTGCGAGACAGACGGAACAGAGCAGGGACACGAAGACGGATGGAAGAAGTATTATACATGACACATACAAACTGTTATCATTAGTATAATTTCGAGTTTCCTCGTTCATTCTGGTTCAATTGTTTCCCTGTTTCAGGAGGCAGTTTCCTCGTTGGTCTGGTGTGCTTTGCCACATTGCTCATCTTAGGCTTCGCGATTGGCTTACTTCCAGAACCCAGACGTGTAAAATACATGTCATGAGAACGTGTGGCCACCATCTGTTTATTTATTAGAAATACTCATGAATCCCGTACGATGTCGCATTTGTTTTAATGTAGACACCGAAAGAATGCCTGAAGTATTGCGGATGACGCCATTATCGCATCATTCGTGCTTACGTAATTATAAGGTACTTACTCGCAAATAGTGGCATTAATACTCGACGGCCGTTAATCAATCATAAGATTTCTCAGTGACATCGGAATCCGTTCGATAATCGTTTGCTAACTCAGTGATACGAATGCATCTAAAACATTTCCTTCAAGGAAAACAATTACAGTTAATGAGACGTAACTGTAGACGTGCTGTGTGTAGTCGTATCTTAACGAAACAGCATTTTGCATTTAAAAAACGTGTATTTGCTCTTGTCTTACTTTGTATTAAAATAATCGTTATTATAACGATAATTATCTGCGTCATAATAACCGTCATTGTGACGCCATGCTATGATACTATATTTTTAGTGTGGAAACTGCGTGTTTAACCAGCCTAGGCAATCACGAAGATTTGTACATTACATGTACAATTCAATCGTCTGGAATATCACTATACTGTTCATTATGGATTGATCACTAAACCGTACATTATGGATTGATCACTAAACCGTACATTATGGATTGATCACTAAACTGTACATTATGGATTGATCACTAAACTGTACATTATAGATTGATCACTAAACTGTACATTATAGATTGATCACTATATTGTACATTATAGATTGATCACGATAGTGTACATTATAGATTTATCGCTATAGTGTACATTATAGATTGATCACTATAGTGTACATTATAGATTGATCACTATACTGTACATTATAGATTGATCACTATACTGTACATTATGGATTGATCACTAAACTGTACATTATGGATTGATCACTAAACATCATGGCATCGTACAAACTTGTCCAAAACCAGGAGGGATATAGTATGTAATAAATAGGGACATACAATAATTATGTGTATACGTAGTGTATAATAAATATGAATAAAGGTATAACTAGTATTTAATGTGTATAAGTAGTGCATAATAAATATGACTAAAAGTATATTTAGTATTTAACGTGTAAACCAACGCTGATTGGTCAGACGCAGACCTATGCCAGTGTCATAGATCGAGTATGATTAGTTGTTATATTAACATTTATTGCATTTTGTATGTTATTAATACTATAACGCGATGAGTAATATCTCGGTTGTAGAGGTTATTCAACCAATAACAGTTTGAATGTGTTGGTTGTGAACTTTGACCGATATTACTACCATCGTCTTCATTAAACAGAAATGGAGCCAGTCGCCTCATTTGTTGTGTTCGTTATACACACCAATAATTGCAACCTATTCGATTCGCCTATTTAAAAACATTCGACGCGCTAAAAAAAATCATCGTACGTCGAAAGCTCTATATATGGGTATTTCAACCGCTGATGTCATATGGCGCCGGTGCATTCAGGGGTTCCTGGTTGTTGGAAGCCTAAACATTAGCCATACTGTAACCGTCTCTGTGCGTGAGGACATCACTAGTAAATGCGCCTTTTTTGGCGAGAACTCAGTGCATTGTGCGACAGAAGCTTCGGCGGGAAGACCACACAACGATTTCCATGTTGCAGGTGCAAGCGGCGGCGGTGGCAGTGACGGTGGAAGTAACGTTGGCATCGTTCTGCCGGCGGTGTTGGCGCCTATCGTCGTCCTCTTGGCCGGGGTCACCGTTGTCTTTCTGTGGAAGGGTCGTCGCAAGACCCCCTGGCAGCCAACCACTGGGACGGAGGCACGTGACGATGCTTTCTCGCAGCCAACCACTGGAACGGAGGCACGTGTCAATGCTTTCTCGCAGCCAACCACGGGGACGGAGACACGTGTCGATGGTTTCCCGCAGCCAACCACTGGGACGGAGGCACGTGTCAATGCTTTCTCGCATCCCACCACTGGGACGGAGACACGTGTCAATGCTTTCTCGCAGCCAACCACTGGGACGGAGGCACGTGTCGATGCTTTCTCGCAGCCAAACACGGGGACGGAGACACGTGTCGATGCTTTCTCACAGCCAACCACTGGGACGGAGACACGTGTCAATGCTTTCTCGCAGCCAACCACTGGGACGGAGGCACGTGTCGATGCTTTCTCGCAGCCAGACACGGGGACGGAGACACGTGTCAATGCTTTCTCGCATCCAACCACTGGGACGGAGACACGTGCCAATGCTTTCTCGCAGCCAACCATTGGACCACAGACAATGAACGCGAATTACGGTCTCCAGGTGGACTCCACCCGCCCGTCGCCCTCTGCACCTTCTTTCTACGACATATATCCACCCCCGTACACTCTGTATCCGAGTGTGTGACCGATGACATGACTGGAGTGGGCAGCGTTTGACGGAAGAGAAGACTGTCTGTCTCCAAGGGAACATCCCTCCTAATGTCAATTCACTTTACGGGACAATTATAAGTATTGGCGTTTTGTGGGAGGGAACAGTTTGTCATACCCACGATGCTAGTTTATACAATAAAAACATTATTACTAAACTAAAGGTACTTCCCTATGGCCAACTGAAATATGGTCATGTGGACAAGGACATAGTCAGCCTTACTAACGCTATCGTTCGTGCGCACTGAAAAACAATCAACACATATACAGCTAGCCAACGATGGACAATTAACTATAAACTGTATATAATATTAGACGACACACGCCAGTGCAGTCAGGTGTGAGGAAACATTGCATAAATATTCTTATAACGTTATGTTGTACTTTATTAAATATTCTAGGGTTTGGCGCAGCCACACAGGCTAGAGGCGTTCCGGGCTTGCCTGGTAACTTCTACTGTGTTTGAGGTATTGCATTCTGGGCAAAAATTGGGGTATGCCCCTCGACCCACCACTGTGTCGACCCGCCACTGTGTTGGCCCGCCACTGTGTCAACCCGCCACTGTGTCGACCCGCCACTGTGCTGACCTGCCACTGTCTCGACCCTTCACTGTGTCGACCCGGCACTGTGTCGATCCGCCACTGTCTCGACCCGTCACTGTGTCGATCCGCCGCTGTCTCGACCCATCACTGTGTCGACCCGGTACTGTCTCGACTCGTCACTGTGTCGATCCGCCGCTGTCTCGACCCGTCACTGTGTCGAACCGCCACTGTCTCGACTCGTCACTGTCTCGACCCGCCACTGTCGACCCGTCACTGTGTCGATTCGCCACTGTCTCGACTCGTCACTGTGTCGATTCGCCACTGTCTCGACCCGTCACTGTGTCGATTCGCCACTGTCTCGACCCGTCACTGTGTCGATTCGCCATTGTGTCGATTCGCCACTGTCTCAACCCGTCACTGTGTCGATTCGCCACTGTCTCGACCCGCCATTGTGTCGACCCAACACTGTGTTGACTCGCCACTGTGCTGATCCGCCACTGTCTCGACCCGTCACTGTGTCGATTCGCCACTGTCTCGACCCGCCACTGTGTCCAGGGTTGGCATGTAACGAAGTAAAAGTACTTTGCTTGAGTAGTTATTTCAAGTAATTGGCATGTAACGAAGTAGAATTTTGACTAAATACTTTTATTTGTAACGAAGTAGTTTTATCTAAAGTAAGGCGACTTTTTACTCCGTTACTTTTATTTACTTCGCATCGCAATATATTTTCGTAATTTTTTTTGGTGAAACCGCTGCTGCCGGCGGTGGCGCTCCATCGTCAACGACATTTCAAAAACTGTTCATAGTCGCCAGGCCAAAAGCTATTAATATCATTCAATCGCATGCCAGTTCGCGATTATATTTGCATGCATATACCTCTGTTCGGGAAATCGACGCAACCACTGTTTTATATCTACGTCAGTGAACGAAGGATATGTATACGCTTGAACGCATACAAAGGAGAGCAACTAAAATGATTCCAGAACTGAGAGACCTTAGTTATGAAGAACGCCTGAAAGAATGTGGTTTAACAACTCTAGAGACAAGGAGGTTAAGAGGAGATCAGATTGAAGTTTTTAAGATATTGAATGGGTATGAAAATATTGATAGAAATATGTTTTTCTCACTCAAGAAGGATGGCAGAACTAGAGGACATGAGGTAAAATTAGTAAAGGATCAATGTAGATTGGACATCAGGAAGCACTCGTTCTCACAGACGACAATAAATGAATGGAACAAATTGTCTACAGATTGTGTAACTGCTAGCAGCGTCAATATGTTTAAAAATAAGGTAGACACATATCTCATGAGGGCGGGTTATAAGTAGATGAACATTGTTGGACTCTCGATAAGCCAATGGCTTCCTTGTCCACTTGCCATCTGGGCCTTTGGCTTGGATGGCAAATCTTGTTAAATCTTGTTAAATCTGAACGAAGTCTGCCAAATATTGGCATAGGTCAGGTCAAGGCCGTTGACATGAAATGTCACTTCGAGCGCACAACGCTTGAACGCCATCTCAAACCACGATGCAAATGTCTCCGTTGCACCATATAAACTACTAATCAGTAAGTTTCCAATACGTATTATAAATATTAAAATTTGCAATTTCGACAATGTATTGATAATCCCCATACCCTGACACAATTCTGATATTCGTGAGCGAACACGCATCGTGGATCGAGAACCGATTTTCGCCCATTGGCATTGCCGGCAACGGCCTTACCTTACAGCGGTAAAGGTGCATTAACCTGACCGAAATTATTAACGCTATTAAATTACATATAGCAAACCACAGGAATGTCAGTTCAGTGGGGAATGATGCAAAATCTGCCTACACTATTCTCTTAAGTTCTTAATTTTTGCATAGATCACTAGACGTGCCTTAATTACCCCATTAATACAAACAGTCGTTTTTATTAAAGAGCGTAAACTTTTGTTACGATCATCAGGTAATTTGCAAACGAGTGAATAGTCTTATGTTATAGTATAATTACAGAGGTGCTATATGTACTTTTGCTCTTTTTTCATCAAATTTTGGCTAAGCAGAACCAAAGTTCATTTCATAGTTTGTCAGATAAGTTCATGAAAACTAAAAAAAAATGTGCACAATGAACTAGGATGTTCAAGCCGATACTAAATAGATTAGATGTTTGGCTCTGGTGCTTGTATCCTTCGTGAATTGATGATTTGATGCTGCAATGCCTACCTGCTGTTGGGATGTCAGGCAGCATGGGGGCAGCTGAAAATGAATAAACAAAGTGACAATATCATATGTTCATTGAACCTGTTTTTTATGTCAATTTGTTACCATTGGGAAAACGTTATTCAGAAATCCAGTAAGTGTTTGGAAAGAAAACAGATGAGTATAGTTACTATCCTAATTAAAGCTGCCTCTACAATTCATTCACAGTCTGTTTCATAAAACTAAGAGTGTGCACTTTTGTTAGATCATCGAAAGATCAGTAAATTGCAAAACGATTTAGCTGTATGGTTGTAAATCAAATAAACTTGTTATATGGGCTTTGTGAAGCCATCTACACCTGACTTATTAAAATTATATAGATTTATTATTATGTAAAGATTTTTATGAAACCATTTATATATGAAGCTTGTGTGCCGTATGAATGACAGTTCATACAGTATGAATGCTTCATGAACATGGCATCCTGGAGAACCCCATAGCAAACAAATCTAAACAATTCTATAGATGTGTACATCTTTCTATAGAATTCTACAGAGCATAGTAGAATATTGTAGGGAATACTATGCAATACTACCAATTCTATAGAAATGTCTGCCAAAATCCTTTAGAATATTCTATAAAAAGTCCTATAGAATATTCTTTAACAAATTCTATAGAATTCTACAAAAATGTCTCTGCAAAAATTCTACGGAATATTTTATAAAAATTCTAGATTTTTTTGCTAAGGGACTGCATGAACAGTAAAGTGACACAGCGATAGAGACTCACTGTCGACAGGATTGGCAGGCAGATATTTGTTGCAGCCATAGCCCTGGCAGCAGTACACGCAGTACGACTGGTCATTCTGTCCAGGACAGTTATTCACATTGCCAGCTACATTGTTCTCACAAGCCTGTAGCTGCTTACGCCCTTTCATGATGTGAGCCATACCACTGTGTGTCGCAGCCCCGACTGACAGGACTCCTGCAAGTGACGAAGGTTGTGTAAAAGTAAGTTCTTATATAGGTCGGTATCCAGTCTGTATGACCGTTCAAAGCACTTTACATTTCACCCCCCTGGCAGACCTGTTCATTCCAACACCAAATGGATTTCTCTGGGAAGCATTCAGCCTCGATGCAATTACTGCACAAAGACTATAGTATGATATTCTAACCACAATGCCACCGCACCCCACATAAAATAGTTCAGTTATATACGGTGAATTCAGAACTGAACCAACAGCCTGGTGGTAACAGAGATACATAAGACCGCAAATGAACCCATACACGATTATCTATTCTTGATGATTTACCTCACACGCTAAGGAGCTCGCTCATCTGGATGCAGTGTTTTGAACTGAGGGTCACAAACATATCCCGTAATACAAGTTGAATACTCTTGCAAGTGGTATACTGATTTGTTCTACTGTTTCCATTAGTAATTTTGGAGGAATCCCATCCACTCCCGGTGATTTGTTATCCTTCATTGCCTTTATTTTCTTAGCTACGAATTCTGGAGTTACAACTAACAGACCTAAATAGTCAGATTTAGCCCCCTGAAATTTAGCATCAGCAACTGGTAATGAACTAATATCTTCTATGGTAAACACTGAACTGAAGTAACCATTTAGGTCTTCCACCATTAAAAACCTGTGATATTATATTTCCAGCACTGTCTTCTAGAGGTCCAACCTTGTCTTGTACGTTTTGTTTACTCCTGACATATGCATAAAAACTCTTGCTGTCATTTTTTATGTTACATGCCAGTTTTTGCTCATAGCTTCTTTTAGATTGTCTGATTTCAGTTGTAGCTGCATTAAGTGCCTCGTTGTATTTTGCATAGTCTTCTTCCTTTCTGGTACACCTATAAACCCTCCACATAGTTTGTTTTAGCATTATTTTTCTAATTGCCTCTTTTGACAAGTGTTTCTTTCTACACCGTTTTCCTTGTTTTTGGAAGGGAACAAATTTATCGATGATACTCTCAATTTCATATTTTAGAATATTCCAACATTCAATTTTGGTCTTATTCATCAGCATTTTATTCCAATCTAGCTTTGCTAAGTATTTTCTCATATCTTTGTAGTTACCTTTGTGGAAGTTTCTCTTGTACATTTTCTTATTTTTACTTTCTGATTTTACATTGATGTCAAAATGTATTTGATTATGGTCACTATTACCCAATGGTTCAAATATTTTTACATTGTCCACTAATTCTTTTTGTGATGACAAAACTATATCTAATACATTTTCTCCCCTGGTTGGTTCTAGTATGTGCTGAGTAAGAAAACTATCCTGGATTAAGCATAGAAATTGTTGGTCCTCAATCCCTGTGCTCTCTAGAGAATTCCATTGTATGTGTCTATGGTTAAAATCTCCCATTATGATACATTTCCCTTTACTAACTTCCTTTATAGCGTTTTTATTTTTGTGTTGTTCTCTTCGTTTATGTTTGGACTTCGGTAAACTAATCCAATAGTTAATTTTGAATTTCCTGAAACAATTTTGCACCAAACAGCTTCATCACAATCTGCTTCCCTTTCTAGTTTTATTTCATAAGCCTGTATAGATTCTTTAACATATAAAATAACTCCCCCGCCTCTTCTTCCTATTCGATCTTTCCTAAACATTACGTATCCTGTCAGTCCTAATTCAGCATCTGTTATATCTATGTTGGCCCATGATTCAGTTATACCAATTATGTGAGGGTCAATATCTTCTACCATAATGTTTAATTCGTTTTTCTTATTTACTATGCTCCTTGCATTTAAACATACGCATCTATAACCTTTTTCAGAGATGTTTTTCGGATGATTTGATATTGGTTTATCTGTGGTAGTGGCCTCTTGTTCTGCTTGAGACAACTCTAGGTAACCCCCCTGCACTTCTAGTTTACAGAATGTTTACTTCCAAAAATATTTGTCGTTGTACCCAAGTCACTATCTACTGCTGCTGAAAGTTTGTCCGCGAATACTGCCGCCCCCTTTCCATTTAAATGAAGCCCATCCTTCATGTACATATCAGCCCTCCCAACAAAACTTCCCCATAAATCCAACTTCCTCTTCCCAACATAGCTTCTGGACTAACATGTTAATTGCCATCCCCCGACAATTTTGATATTTGTGACCCCTCCTGCCCATTACAGGTAAAATCCCTGACAGTATTACCTGCTCAACCCACGTCTGTTTTAGTGTTCTGACCAACTGCCTATATTTCCTACCTATGTCAGTTGTACCCTCCCTCTCTACATTATTTGTCCCTACGTGTACTAAAACAGGTCCACCCTTACCCAAGCCTACGATGTTTTTTACCCTCTCAGTTATCGCCTCTATTTTGGCTCCAGGCAAGCAGACCACCATATCATCTCCCTTGTTTAAGACTCTGTTGGTCTTCCTAACTATCGAATCCCCCACAAACACCCTCGCTTTCTTCCTCACCCCCTCTATCACTGCTGCAGAACAACTCTTCCTTTCGATCCCCTCCATCACATTCAGTCCTGACCCCTTCCCTCCTGTCTCCCCCACTTGCCACTCCTTTGCTCTTGTCTCTCCCACTCCCCTCTCCTTCACTCTGGTTGTTTTCCCTCCCGTCTCCCCCACTCCCTTCTTCTCTCCTGTATCCCCTACTCCCCTCTCCTTCACTCCGGTTGTTTTCCCTCCCATCTCCCCCACTCCCTTCTCCTTCCCTCCTGTCTCCGCTACTCCCCTCTCCTTCACTCCGGTTGTCTTCCCTCCCATCTCCCCCATTCCCTTCTCCTTCCCTCCTGTCTCCCCTCTCCTTCACTCCGGTTGTCTTCCCTCCCATTCCTTTCCTTCCCGTCTCCTTACGTCCTGTCTCCCTATGACATGTCACCTTCCCTCCTCTCAGCTTCCTCCCAGGCTGAGGTGAGCTCTCCCTAGCATCTCTTGTGTCTTTCCCCACTTTATCGTCTACTGTTCCCCCACCGGAACTACTGGCACAACCCCCCTGTTCCCTTCCCACCATTGCCACAACGAGCAGCCTCAGCTCTTCCAACTCCACCTCTAGTTCCTTCATCTTCGTGCATCCCCTACACTCAAAACTAAAACTATCTGCCTGGACCTCAGCCCAGGACTTCTCACACCAAATTATGCGATGTCCTAGCTCGCTTTTGTTTCAAGTTCATCTTTCTCGTCGTAGTTGTTGAAAGTTCATAAATATCCATTCTTCAAGTACGTGTGTAAGTAGTAATTGATCTATCTAACTATATTATCGTGTTGCAGTGTATGTTTGAAGTTCTGGAGGGTGTTTTGCTCATTTTGGGGGGAGATAAAACATGTAAACAAACTTGCAAAGTGACGGCGTGACTGACCAGACAAGACGAAGAAAGGCATCCATTACTCACATTAGTTCAAAGCTGACAATCTTACACTTGGAATGTTAATATGATTTACACTGTGCTTTCTGATTGTTTTTCAGTATAAGTACTATCATAACTGTGGATACAACTTATGTATAGTGACTATAATGACTAGTAGTAATGTAAATATTTGTTTATGCCAAATTGATCTATTTTGGATATGACGATGGCCTAGATGATGGGTGAAGGTGTACGAAACTCTGAAAATGATGTACAACTGATAGTTGGTATGCAATATTGTGTCGGAATGGTTATTCACTCAAAGATCCACACATTGTAATGACGTACATATTGATATGATATACTTGTAATGACGTACATATTTATAGTAGTTGTTTCTTATTTTAACTACTAATACACCCAGATAATGCAATAAGTATGACAATAAAAGCTTACGTTTCATCCTACATGATACTGCTGTGGAAAGGCTTCTGTCAAAATCTGCATAATAGTTTGCAGTTAAAACCTTGTAAACAATATTTTCATATACATAATAATGCTAATGACCTATACATGTCAATCATGCTTAGAACTAGACACCAAGTTTTAAAATGTCTGTAGGGTATATATTGTTTTTTTTTTCTTTTTACCAACTGCCTCTGTATAAATGTGCAAAATAAGTGAAAAATATCACTGTTTACAAATTTCTTGCGACCAAAATAATGGATGCACTGGTGTGAATGACCCCCACACAGGTTGAGAACATTTAGTACTTCCACAGTATGTAAAAAAATTACATTAACATTAATAATTTTTTAAGCCAGGTACACTTTTAATCAAAATAGAAAAAAACGTGTTTTGGAAATGTTGACGGGGTGTCTTTAAAGTGCTCTAACATGAAAACTAATTAACATACAGCCACACAACTACTTCCATGATGCATCTTAATAATATATCTTTCCAATGATCATCATCCTACATGATACACATGTCAAATATTCATCTTGCATCAGCATGTCTTCAGCTGTGAACATGCTTCTGTAAAGATACATAAAAGTTTGCAGTTTAAAAAAATCTTGTCAAATCTATTGTTCACATATATAATAATGCTAATGACCTATACATGTCAAACATGCTTAGAAGTAGATACTGAGTTAAAAATATATATCTGTAGGGTATAAACTGTGGTTGTTTTTTTACTTTTCACCAACCGCCCCTGTAAAAATGTGCAAAATAAGTGAAAAATAACACTGTATACAGCTCTCTTGCAACAAAAATAATGGATGCACTGGTATGAATGACCCCCACACAGGTTGAGGACATTGAGTACTTCCACAATATGTAAAAAAAATACATTAATATTAGTACATTTTTTAGACCAGGCACACTTTTTTGATCAAAATAGAAAAAAAACGTGTTTTGAAAACGTTGACGGGGGTGTCTTTAAAGTGCTCTAAAATTAAAACTAATTAACATACAGCCATACTGATACCATGATGTATCTTAATAATAGGCCTTTCCAACGATGTATAATACTTTGCAATAACTTAATTATTTCAAAATGGTCCAGCATTGCTAACCAATGATTACTCTGCAGAACTAAATAGTAAAGAATTGATACTCTGCCATTTGGCAGCATCCTTTCCCAGCAGTGGCTTATTCAGGCTGACCCATAAATAATATCAAGGACAGGGACAGGGGCCCTGACAGGTCACTTTTAATTGCAATTAGCAACAGCATTCCTATGTTGCACTGGTCTCTCTTCTGGTCAATTCTAGCTCCAGCTGGTACCAGGTAGCCAACCCAGCTAGCTGCTAAAGCTTGTTGTTTCAATGTTTGTGTGAGCTGATAAGACATATCTGGGAAGACATGAGAAGGTGGGAGTTCACAAGCCAGATGGCTTGATCAGCTACGCCTCAAATGTCTTTGTTAATTTTACTATGGGCAGTGCTAGGTTGTATTACCTCTGACCAGTTTCCCTGAGAGGCTACTACTAGTACCTACTCAGATACAATCACACCTGCCTATACATATCCTGTTGTACAATCTAGCTCCTCCGATACCCCAGTGGAACAGGTCGATAAAAAGACAGATTGTGCCTCATCATTAATTAAGTTCTGTATTTAACTGAATTTATTTAATGTTGTGAGCTCTCATTAAAGATAATGTAATTTTTTTAAATACTTTTTATTTTTACTTCAAGTACTTTTGAAAAGTACTTTTACTTTTACTCAAGTAGTTTCAAAGTGAATTACTCATACTTTTACTCAAGTACAAAATAAAAGTAATTCAGTCGACACAGTCTGTGTTGACCCGTCACTGTGTCGACTGCCACTGTCTCGACCCACCACTTTATGTAATGTAAGAAAAGAGAAACGCAAAAGCTAAGTAGAAAGGTTTAGTTTGACGACATGTTCCTAGAATCTCTTACAATACAAACCAACAATTTACTAATGTGCAGGTCGTTCTCTCTACAGGCGTGATCAGTCATTCCTCTACAATCAGGATATATCCTGATTAGAACTGGATGATACTGGACACAACCAAAGCTAGCAGCAATTGGTTAGAGCATATGTAAACTGTAACCGAACACGTTACAACCCACCTACATCAATCATGATAACAATAGATAATAAATTGAGAACACCATATACAAATTAGACATGCATATATACGTAACAAATCTGCATAGCTGTCACCATGGCAATACAATCATTTCTCCACAGTTCCTTTCCCTGATCAATTCTTCTGTGTATATGTTTCAACGTTAGGGCATTGTTAATGTTACTGAGTAATATTGAAGGAACGTTGTTTTACACAAACGAAAACCTAAATAAATCATAACTGTAAGACATCATCTCATGCTCTAATATATATGAATACATTATATCTTACAGAAAAAGATTAGAGTTAATATGTGGTATATCTATGATGTCATACATAATTTAATCACGCCAGTCAAAATCAACATAAACGACGTCAACTGTTCCGTCTTTGCTGTCCATTCCTGACCTGTTGACAGCAAGACAAAGACATGCAAGAAAAAGGCACTCGTTTTATGAGGACACAAGCTGACAATCCATCACCATGGCAACATGACAACAATGATCCAATCATTGATTGGCGATCATTACTAGATGTGTTTAAGTTACGAGGTTCTATATTGCGACCGTAGTTGTCACTATTTATTTCACGTCCCATGTCATCTCATATCACAGATTTGTATGCAATGGCGCCAACTGAGTAAGCAACCACAACGTCACAATAACCCCATTGCTCAAGCACGCACATCACGCAAACACAGTCACAATGGAACATATCCTTTCTATTCAGCCCTAATGTATGCTTGGCCACATTGAAACATAAACACAATGAAAAGTGTAACCTGTATCTACACCTAAAGTAACTGTCCTGTGTATGCCTTGCTCAATGCTACATAGCAGGATTACTAGTATCTTAAGAGCATCACTGACCCATTTCTCCTGTTAGTTTCACGAGGATGCCAGCAATGTGGGCAATCAAAGAGAGGTTGGCTTAAAGTGGTGTATCTGAAGTGTCTGGTCCCTCAACACCATATCAAATGTAGGTCCATTTACGAATGTTCTCTTTTATACATTGAGATACGATAGGCAGGCCTATCGTAATACATGGTTATACTTACACCTATATCATTATGATATTGTGATGGTACAACTAATGCATGGTCCTACTTACACCAACATCATAATGACTCACTCAACTACAGATGTAACATATTGACTCACTCAGCTACAAACGTAACAGACTGATTCACTTAGCTACAAATGTAACAGATTGACTCACTCAACTACAAATGTAACAGATTGACTCACTCAACTACAAATGTAACGTATTGATTCACTCAACTACAAATGTAACATATTGGGTCACTCAACTAAAAATATAACATTGACTCACTCAACCACAAATGTAACAGCTTGAATCACTCAACCACAAATGTAGCAGATTGACTCACTCAATTACAAATGTAACATATTGATTCACTCAACTAAAATGTAACAGATTGACTCACTCAACCACAAATGTAGCAGATTGACTCACTCAACTAAAATGTAACATTCAACTCACTCAATTACAAATGTAACAGATTACCCGTGTTGTCACATAATGTGTATATCTCAGTTGAATGCAGCCACTAAACTGCCCACTCAGTTGAATGCAGCCACTAAACTGTCCACTCAGCAGTCCTGGACATTCCGGTCACTCTCTATGCAGAATCATAAACTTAATTACCTCAAGTTTATTGTGTTTTAACTCTGGTTTTCTCTTTTTCAACTAAGATGCTGTTTGCACATTTTTAAAGTTGCATTTATAAATAAGATCATCATATTTTGTTTTAGAAACCTGAGTTTCAAATGTCCTAGTTGACTCAACAGAAATGTAGAATTCGTTCTAGTTAAGTACTGACTTATGATATGACCTCCTTGTCATATGTCCTTTGACAAAACAGAAATGTAGAATTCGTTCCAGTTAAGTACTGACTTATGATATGACCTCCTTGTCATATGTCCTTTGACAAAATCCATGAAGCAATTTGGGACTCCAATGATACAGTCCTTCAGTTGAACTTTTTTGATACGGTCCCTCAGTAGAACTCGGAGTCAGAACTCTGGACTGAGGACTGGTCACGTGAATCCTGTGGACTTGAGTCAGCATTGTTCCGACTGTTTAAACTTTGATTACTGTCTGCAAGACCAAACAAACCATTAGGGCAGATTGTTAACAATAATAATGTCTGTTTATTTAAGAAACATTGTCAGGACAGTATAAAATACATGAATAATAGTAAAACTTATAATTACATTGGGCAGATGTGGGGAAGGGCACCAGGATGTGGGGGGGGGCAACGGGATGTGGGGAGGGGGGCACCAGGATGTGGGGAGGGGCACCAGGATGTGAGGAGGGGGAACCAAGATGCGGGGAAGGGGCACCAAGATGTGGGTAGGGGACGACAGAATGTCAGGAGGGAGCATCAGGATGTGGGGAGGGGGCACCAGGATGTGGGGAGGGGGCATCAGGATGTGGGGAGGGGATGCATGACGAATTTGTGAAAGTAAATTTTTTTAATGAATTATAATAACCAATGTCATTAATCTGATGCTGCTGATGCAACCCAACACACATTGTGAATATGAAAATTACCCATTTGCAAACCACGCCAGCATTTTACGTATAACACTGAGCCACAACTTTGTTATTATTCTATAAAAGTTACTGTAGTGTCTCAACAGATATTAATATGTGTGATTGCAGGAGAGAACATTGCATGTGACACCACTGACCTAGCGTGATGGTGTTACTGTTGACTCTTCCCTGGATCTTGGGCAGCCCCATGGGCGTCTGCGGCATGAGTCGGGCAAGAATCATCGCCAGACATTCCGCAACACGATTATTGGCTGCACAGCTGAGCGCAGGTGTATAGCCTGAAATGTGTGCCCCAACATTGTAATTACTTTAGTCTGTGATGCATTGTTTTAATAAACAAAAATCCAAATTGTCTTAAAAGAATCAGGCTTCATTTACCGTTATTCACATTAACTTTGGCAAATATATACTTCTTACAAGTAATGTATACTAGGTGTACATAATTCATCTACAGTCGCTGAGTGTGCAACATATTATTTTACTAAAAAATACTCTTTTATGTATGATTTGTCATCCAGAGATGGAGGACTTCCTACATCATACACATTTCACACACAAGCCACCAACTAAATGTTAGTCCTTCACAGATAAAGCTCTTTCAATATGAACTCCAACAGAGCATGTTATTTTGTACAAACTTTATAATACCAATAAACCACAACTTCCTTCTGACCACAGCTACTGATTAACTTACTCAACCTCTTAGTGGCCATCAGTGGGCTTCATCAGGAATTCTGGCGAGCAACAGAACTAGTCGTCCTGGAATTCCTGATGAAGGCTGCTGATGGCAGCCGAAAGGTTGAGTAAACAATAGCTGTAGTAAGAAGAAAGTTGTGATTTATTCTACCTAATTTGCATTATTTTGTGTAAACACGTAATCTGTGTGTTATATACAGTAAGACAAGATGACACAGACCGTTTTCGTCACGTGCCAGTATGTTGGAGCCCTTCTCCAGCAGCAGTTGTACAGTGGATACCATGCCATTGCCTGCCGCCCAGTGGAGAGGTCTGTAACAACAACCTTGTCTTAATGGCTGCCACATATATCACAGACAAACTAACAATACCCTTGTCTTAATGGCTGGCACATATATCACATACCGAACTAACAACACCCTTGTCTTAATGGCTAGCACATATATCACAGACAAACTAACAACACCCTTGTCTTAATGGCTAGCACATATATCACAGACAAACTAACAACACCCGTCTTAATGGCTGGCACATATATCACATACCGAACTAACAACACCCTTGTCTTAATGGCTGGCACATATATCACAGACAAACTAACAATACCCTTGTCTTAATGGCTGGTACATATATCACATACCGAACTAACAACACCCTTGTCTTAATGGCTAGCACATATATCACAAACTAAACTGCCCAGACTGCCCGCTTATTGCAGCAAATATGAGTGGAGTGTGTCTGTGGTCAAACATGAGTGGAGTGCGTCTGTGGTCATCGCGGGCGTCCACCTCACTGCCATTGTTGAGCAGAAGTTTTCACAATTTAGAGATAAGCCTGGAAGATGCCCTACGTTGGGAGTTGATATACTAGAAAGTCCTGCGAGGTACGTACGTCTTGAGCTCGGCATTGGCCGAGTTCACAGTGTCGCTATCTTCTATTTTGTCCAGCAAAAGCAGTGCAACGCTGTCGTGTTTCTGCAAGTGTCGCCATGACAACCAGTGTTAATTATTGACATAAACAACTCACAAAATGCAACTGTTTAAATATTAAAACTCTCACACCTGTACTTTTGACAGAGTAACAAATTTAATTATGCACATCCTTAATATTTGTATTTTGCCGAATGTTTGGCAAAAGGCATTTAATTTAAGTATAATCCAGAAGTGTGTTTCCTATGAGGAATGTCAACAAATGATACTAACGTTGATACATGCGTGATGTAGCGGCATATTCTTCTCGTTGTCAGTGGCACACAACTCCGCTCCATTGTCTAGAAGTAACTCTACAAAAACCCACTGAATGACTGCAAGGACAGGCAAGGACACAGACAAGACATGTCATTGTAGCATGACGTTACAGCATTGTAACATGACATCACAACATTGTTGCATGATGTCACAACATTGTAGCATGATGTCACAACACTGTAGAATGACGTCACAGCATTGTAACATGATGTCACAACATTATAACATGATGTCACAACACTGTAGCATGACGTCACAACATTGTAGCATGACACCACAACAATGCACCATGACATCACAACATTGTGGCACGATGTTACAACATTTTAACACGATGTCACAACATTGTAACATGACGTCACAACATTGATGACAGAAAGTCACAAATATGATGACAGCCATTAACATACAATAAGTTAAAAGGGACAATATTGTGCATGACTTTTAGACACGTGCAACCAGCGGGACTGGAGACTTGTGTAACCTGACACCAGATAAAGACTCTACTGTCTAATGTAGAGGTTCACACAACTGACAAGAAATTTATCTATTGATATAATTTATTGATTTGATAAAAGTTTCAACTGTCCTGTGCTGGATTGAACAAAAACACCTGAATTTTCAACCATGAACTCAGTGACCTACCCAGACTGCCACACTGCCCGTTCATTGCAGCAAACATGAGTGGAGTGCGTCCACGGTCATCGCGGGCGTCCACCTCACTGCCGTTGTTAAGCAGAAGTTGGAGGGACTCACAGTGGTTGTGGAAGGCGGCGGCATGGGACGCCGTTCTGAACAACACATTTATTTACACATGTAAACTATTGTGGGGGACAACAATAATGAAGGGTGATTTGTTTACACATATATAAACTACTGTGGGGGACAACAATAATGAAGGGTGATTTGTTTACACATATATAAACTACTGTGGGGGACAACAACAATGAAGGGTGATTTGTTTACATATATATATCAACTACTGTGGGGGACAACAACAATGAAGGGTGATTTGTTTACATATATATAAACTACTGTGGGGGACAACAACAATGAAGGGTGATTTGTTTACATATATATAAACTACTGTGGGGGACAACAACAATGAAGGGTGATTTGTTTACATATATATATAAACTACTGTGGGGGACAACAACAATGAAGGGTGATTTGTTTACATATATATAAACTACTGTGGGGGACAACAACAATGAAGGGTGATTTGTTTACATATATATATATATATATATATCAACTACTGTGGGGGACAACAACAATGAAGGGTGATTTGTTTACATACATATAAACTACTGTGGGGGACAACAACAATGAAGGGTGATTTGTTTACATATATATATCAACTACTGTGGGGGACAACAACAATGAAGGGTGATTTGTTTACATATATATATCAACTACTGTGGGGGACAACAACAATGAAGGGTGATTTGTTTACATATATATATATAAACTACTGTGGGGGACAACAACAATGAAGGGTGATTTGTTTACATATATATAAACTACTGTGGGGGACAACAACAATGAAGGGTGATTTGTTTACATATATATAAACTACTGTGGGGGACAACAACAATGAAGGGTGATTTGTTTACATATATATAAACTACTGTGGGGGACAACAACAATGAAGGGTGATTTGTTTACATATATATAAACTACTGTGGGGACAACAACAATGAAGGGTGATTTGTTTACATATATATATATAAACTACTGTGGGGACAACAACAATGAAGGGTGATTTGTTTACATATATATAAACTACTGTGGGGACAACAACAATGAAGGGTGCAATGAGGGTTTGTTTACATATATATAAACTACTGTGGGGGACAACAACAATGAAGGGTGATTTGTTTACATATATATAAACTACTGTGGGGGACAACAACAATGAAGGGTGATTTGTTTACATATATATAAACTACTGTGGGGGACAACAACAATGAAGGGTGATTTGTTTACATATATATCAACTACTGTGGGGGACAACAATAATGAAGGGTGATTTGTTTACATATATATAAACTACTGTGGGGGACAACAATAATGAAGGGTGATTTGTTTACATACATACAAACTACTGTGGGGGACAACAACAATGAAGGGTGATTTGTTTACATATATATAAACTACTGTGGGGGACAACAACAATGAAGGGTGATTTGTTTACATATATATAAACTACTGTGGGGGACAACAATAATGAAGGGTGATTTGTTTACATATATATAAACTACTGTGGGGGACAACAACAATGAAGGGTGATTTGTACATACATATATATCAACTACTGTGGGGGACAACAACAATGAAGGGTGATTTGTTTACATACATATAAACTACTGTGGGGGACAACAACAATGAAGGGTGATTTGTTTACACATATATATCAACTACTGTGGGGGACAACAACAATGAAGGATGATTTGTTTACATACATATAAACTACTGTGGGGGACAACAACAATGAAGGGTGATTTGTTTACATATATATATAAACTACTGTGGGGGACAACAACAATGAAGGGTGATTTGTTTACATATATATATAAACTACTGTGGGGGACAACAACAATGAAGGGTGATTTGTTTACATATATAAACTACTGTGGGGGACAACAACAATGAAGGGTGATTTGTTTACATATATATAAACTACTGTGGGGGACAACAACAATGAAGAGTGATTTGTTTACATATATATATCAACTACTGTGGGGGACCACAACAATGAAGGATGATTTGTTTACATACATATAAACTACTGTGGGGGACAACAACAATGAAGGGTGATTTGTTTACATATATATATAAACTACTGTGGGGGACAACAACAATGAAGGGTGATTTGTTTACATATATATATCAACTACTGTGGGGGACAACAACAATGAAGGGTGATTTGTTTACACACATATAAACTACTGTGGGGGACAACAACAATGAATGGTGATTTGTTTACATATATATAAACTACTGGGGCGACAATAACAACCAAGGGTGATTTGTTTACACAGCCCACCCAGAGAAATGAAAACCTTAATTTACCAGCTGTACAGAATAATACAAATAAAAAATGTAAATGTAGAAATAAATAAATAAATATATAAAACATGGTAGAGTGACACTCACCTGCCTTTGGCATCCCGTAAGTTTGCAATCGCTGGACCGCGACTCTCAAGGAGTGATTCTGTACATATGTCGTTTCCATTGATTCTGGTGAAGACACAATCACAGGGGAGATTATTTCAGTTATTGGGCCCACTTTTTAACATACAACTTCATTGCACAGACATCAAGAATGTAATTAACCACAACTAAAGAAGTTGTCATTTTACCAGATATAGATATATTCAATGAAGTTGTGATCACACTCAAATGTTTGTAATCATAATAAAAATGTCCTGTACTCATAACCGGACAATTTGGTGAAGTCCAAATAACTTCTTTCATCCATTTCCATACAAAACAGAATCTTTACTTGAGCATCAGGTTCACCGAGGATAGCATTAATATGTGCATTGTTGTTTGTAGTGCACCCATGACGAGACAGGAGAATGGTTCACTGAGGATAGCATTAATATGTGCATTGTTGTTTGTAGTGCACCCATGACGAGACAGGAGAATGGTTCACTGAGGATAGCATTAATATGTGCATTGTTGTTTGTAGTGCACCCATGACGAGACAGGAGAATGGTTCACTGAGGATAGCATTAATATGTGCATTGTTGTTTGTAGTGCACCCATGACGAGACAGGAGAATGGTTCACTGAGGATAGCATTAATATGTGCATTGTTGTTTGTAGTGCATCCATGACGAGACAGGAGAATGGTTCACTGAGGATAGCATTAATATGTGCATTGTTGTTTGTAGTGCACCCATGATGAGACAGGAGAATGGTTCACTGAGGATAGCATTAATAATTTTATGTGCATTGTTATATGTAGTGCACCCATGACAAGACAAGAGAATATAGTTAACATCTTAAGAGGCAGTAAGACTTACGCGGCACAGTGCAGAGGACTGAAGGGGTTGCCAATAAAGTCTTTCCTCTCGTCAATGTCCAACAGCAATTCCACACAGCTCTCGTGACCTAACAGACAAACACAGCTCTCGTAATCTGACAGACAAACACAGCTCTCATGACCTGACAGACAAACTCAGCTGTCGTGACCTGACAGACAAACACAGCTGTCGTGACCTGACACACAAACACAGCTGTCATGACCTGACAGACAAACACAACTGTTGTGACCTGACACACAAACACAGCTCCCGGGACCTGACAGACAAACACAGCTCTCGTGACCTGACAGACAAACACAGCTGTTGTGACCTGACACACAAACACAACCCTCGTGACCTGACACACAAACACAACCCTCGTGACCTGACAGACAAACATAATTCTCATGACCTGACACACAAACACAGCTGTCGTGACCTGACACACAAACACAACTCTCGTGACCTGACACACAAATACAGCTGTCGTGACCTGACAGACAAACACAGCTCTCGTGACCTGACACACAAACACATGCACACACGCATGCACGCACGCACGCACGCACACACAAGGGAGTGGCATTGGGCATCCATCTGTCTGTCTGCGTTCAATCCATCTGGCTGTGTATGTTTGTCAGTCCATGTTCACCTGTCTCTGCGTTAATCCACGTTCACCTGTCTCTGTGTTAATCCACGTTCACCTGTCTCTGTGTTACTCCATGTTCACCTGTCTGTGTGTCAGTCCATGTTCACCTGTCTGTGTGTCAGTCCATGTTCACCTGTCTGTGTGTCAGTCCATGTTCACCTGTCTGTGTGTCAGTCCATGTTCATCTGTCTGTGTGTCAGTCCATGTTCACCTGTCTGTGTGTCAGTCCATGTTCACCTGTCTGTGTGTCAGTCCATGTTCACCTGTCTGTGTGTCAGTCCATGTTCACCTGTCTGTGTGTCAGTCCATGTTCACCTGTCTGTGTGTCAGTCCATGTTCACCTGTCTGTGTGTCAGTCCATGTTCACCTGTCTGTGTGTCAGTCCATGTTCACCTGTCTGTGTGTCAGTCCATGTTCATCTGTCTGTGTGTCAGTCCATGTTCACCTGTCTGTGTGTCAGTCCATGTTCACCTGTCGGTCTGTCAGTCCATGTTCACCTGTCGGTCTGTCAGTCCATGTTCACCTGTCTGTGTGTCAGTCTATGTTCACCTGTCGGTCTGTCAGTCCATGTTCACCTGTCTGTCTGTCAGTCCATGTTCACCTGTTTGTGTGTCAGTCCATGTTCGCCTGTCGGTCTGTCAGTCCATGTTCACCTGTCGGTCTGTCAGTCCATGTTCACCTGTCGGTCTGTCAGTCCATGTTCATGTCAAAACAAACTGGTCACTTAAAACTAAGTTGACACCAACGTTTTATGTTTCCGTGTAAGAAATACAGAGATATCTACTGTTGTAACAGGCCCAGCGTAAGACATACAGAGATACGTACTGTTGTAGCAGGCCCAGCGTAAGAAATACAGAGATACGTGCTGTTGTAACAGGCCCAGCGTAAGACATACAGAGATATGTACTGTTGTAGCAGGCCCAGCGTAAGACATACAGAGATACGTACTGTTGTAACAGGCCCAGCGTAAGACATACAGAGATACGTACTGTTGTAACAGGCCCAGCGAGAGACATACAGAGATACGTACTGTTGTAGCAGGCCCAGCGTAAGACATACAGAGATACGTACTGTTGTAACAGGCCCAGCGAGAGACATACAGAGATATGTACTGTTGTAGCAGGCCCAGCGTAAGACATACAGAGATACGTACTGTTGTAGCAGGCCCAGCGTAAGACATACAGAGATATGTACTGTTGTAGCAGGCCCAACGTAAGACATACAGAGATACGTATTGTTGTAGCAGGCCCAGCGTAAGACATACAGAGATACGTACTGTTGTAACAGGCCCAGCGTAAGACACACAGAGATACGTACTATTGTAGCAGGCCCAGTGTAAGACACACAGAGATACGTACTGTTGTAGCAGGCCCAGTGTAAGACACACAGAGATACGTACTGTTGTAGCAGGCCCAGTGTAAGACACACAGAGATACGTACTGTTGTAACAGGCCCAGTGTAAGACATACAGAGATACGTACTGTTGTAGCAGGCCCAGCGTAAGACATACAGAGATACGTACTGTTGTAACAGGCCCAGTGCAAGGGATGGTAGTCTTTGTTGTCCAGTAAGTTCTCTGTCGTCACTTTCTGAAACACAGTGTACATAACTCAGAACACGATGACAGGAAAGTTTGCTAGAGCTGACTGAGATCAAAACAACATGGACATTTATTTTCTTGTATTATTCTACAAAACAAACATTGATTAGGCTCAGATCATAGTGTGTACAAACAGAAACATACATCATAGTGTGTACACACAGAAACATACATCATAGTGTGTACACACAGAAACATACATCATAGTGTGTACACAGTGCTACACACAGAAACATACATCACACATAAACATCCATCATAGTGTGTACACACAGAAATATACATCACAGTGTGTACACACAGAAACATACATCATATTGTGTACACACAGAAACATACATCATAGTGTGTACACAGTGCTACATACAGAAACATACATCATAGTGTGTACACACAGAAACATACATCACACATAAACATACATCATAGTGTGTACATACAGAAACATACATCACACAGAAACATACATCATAGTGTGTACACACAGAAACATGTAAACATCATATGTTCAACAGAAAGTTTAGTTTGCCAGTTAATACTTCTGACATGTTGTTCTTATACCAGGGCATAAAACAAATAGACTGGCTCAGGTCAAACTGTCTACAGAAAGACAATGAATCTAGACACTTGAATGACCTCTGACCTGCAGCAGGATACCGAGAAGTCCAACGTGGCCACACATGGCGGCCATGTGGATGGAGGTACGACCGTTGATGTCTCGTATCAATACATCGGCTCCATTCCGTAACAGTGCTTCAATGCATTCCTCGTGTCCGTTGGCAGTCTGTGGAAACAGGAACACAAATTAACATGTCTGCTGGTAAAGTCAAAAAGTATTATTAAGATTCCCTGGTAGCTAGGTTCTTGAATTTGGGTTGTGCCACTTGTAGTAGTTTGTAAAATCTTAATTCTTGGATTAAAAGCAACCCCACAATAGAATCTCAGCCTGATATGTAATTTATAGGTAAGTGGTTTATTGTGCAGCATTAATTTATAATATATATATATAATTAATTAATTTATACAAATATAATTTAATATATAATTTATTAAAACATGTTTACTTCCAATCATTGCACAATTTTTCATTTATGAGTGAACTGTGTTAGTGACCATATAAGGGCACGTATCAGTGACTATATAAGGACATGCTTGACTGTCACCAGCCCCTACCCCTCGATGGAGCGCTGTCCGTCGGTAGATATCGACAGCGTTGACATTCGCCCCTAGGTTGAGTAGCAGAAGCGTGGCCATGATGTGTCCACCGGCCACAGCCATCATCAGAGGCGTCCTGCAATAGCCAATGGGAGGTCACTACTGACATAGAGCTCCTGCTATATAGACTTGACCAATGGTCATTGGGAGGTCACTACTGACATAGAGCTCCTGCTATATAGACTTGACCAATGGTCATTGGGAGGTCATTACTGACATAGAGCTCCTGCTACAGACTTGACCAATGGTCCCTGGGAGGTCACTACTGACATTGATCTCCTGCTACATAGATTCGACTAATGATCACTGGGAGGTCACTACTGACATAGAGCTCCTGCTACATAGACTTGACCAATGGTCACTGGGAGGTCACTACTGACATAGAGCTCCTGCTACATAGACTTGACCAATGGTCACTGGGAGGTCACTACTGACATAGAGCTCCTGCTACATAGATTCGACTAATGATCACTGGGAGGTCACTACTGACATAGAGCTCCTGCTACATAGACTTGACCAATGGTCACTGGGAGGTCACTACTGACATAGAGCTCCTGCTACATAGACTTGACCAATGGTCACTGGGAGGTCACTACTGACATAGAGCTCCTGCTACATAGACTTGACAAATATAACCATAAGTCAAAGTTATCTAAATCAACAATATACTCTTAACCCCATAATCATGTTACACATTAATATGTAATTTGTAACCAAGATAAAGGACAATTAACAAAACTATTTGATTTACTGAATTTGATAATTAATAATACTGAATTATATAATTAATAACATGACTTACTTATCAGCTTCGTCTCGACAATCCACAATGTCCGTTGGATCTTTGATATGTTGAAGCAGCACGCGGAGACAATCAGAGTGGCCATTATTGGCTGAAACATACAAGTTATGAGTACATATTGGGAGTGATATGACTGGATGAAGTAGACATGACTATATCTTGGGGGTGATATGACTGGATGAAGTAGACATGAGTGCATCTTGGGGGTGATATGACTGGATGAAGTAGACATGAGTACATCTTGGGAGTGATATGACTGGATGAAGTAGACATGAGTACATCTTGGGAGTGATATGACTGGATGAAGTAGACATGAGTGCATCTTGGGGGTGATATGACTGGATGAAGTAGACATGAGTACATCTTGGGGGTGATATGACTGGATGAAATAGACATGAGTGCATCTTGGGGGTGATATGACTGGATGAAGTAGACATGAGTACATCTTGGGAGTGATATGACTGGATGAAGTAGACATGAGTGCATCTTGGGGGTGATATGACTGGATGAAGTAGACATGAGTGCATCTTGGGGGTGATATGACTGGATGAAGTAGACATGAGTGCATCTTGGGGGTGATATGACTGGATGAAGTAGACATGAGTGCATCTTGGGGGTGATATGACTGGATGAAGTAGACATGAGTGCATCTTGGGGGTGATATGACTGGATGAAGTAGACATGAGTGCATCTTGGGGGTGATATGACTGGATGAAGTAGACATGAGTGCATCTTGGGGGTGATATGACTAGATGAAGTAGACATGAGTGCATCTTGGGAGTGATATGACTGGATGAAGTAGACATGAGTGCATCTTGGGAGTGATATGACTGGATGAAGTAGACATGAGTGCATCTTGGGGGTGATATGACTGGATGAAGTAGACATGAGTGCATCTTGGGGGTGATATGACTGGATGAAGTAGACATGAGTACATCTTGGGAGTGATATGACTAGATGAAGTAGACATGAGTACATCTTGGGAGTGATATGACTGGATGAAGTAGACATGAGTACATCTTGGGAGTGATATGACTGGATGAAGTAGACATGAGTACATCTTGGGAGTGATATGACTGGATGAAGTAGACATGAGTACATCTTGGGAGTGATATGACTGGATGAAGTAGACATGAGTACATCTTGGGAGTGATATGACTGGATGAAGTAGACATGAGTACATCTTGGGGGTGATATGACTGGATGAAGTAGACATGAGTACATCTTGGGAGTGATATGACTGGATGAAGTAGACATGAGTGCATCTTGGGAGTGATATGACTGGAGGAAGAAGACATGAGTACATCTTGGGAGTGATATGACTGGAGGAAGAAGACATGAGTACATCTTGGGGGTGATATGACTGGAGGAAGAAGACATGAGTACATCTTGGGAGTGATATGACTGGAGGAAGAAGACATGAGTACATCTTGGGGGTGATATGACTGGAGGAAGAAGACATGAGTACATCTTGGGGGTGATATGACTGGAGGAAGAAGACATGAGTACATCTTGGGAGTGATATGACTGGAGGAAGAAGACATGAGTACATCTTGGGAGTGATATGACTGGAGGAAGAAGACATGAGTACATCTTGGGGGTGATATGACTGGAGGAAGAAGACATGAGTACATCTTGGGAGTGATATGACTGGAGGAAGAAGACATGAGTACATCTTGGGGGTACTATGACTGGAGGAAGTAAAATATTGATTGCTCCAAAAGCATGACAAAAAAAAATCTTCAAGAACTCAATTTGACTCAGCAACAGTTACTAGTGCTAGATCTCGAACACTCTCAGTCCAGCAACACAGAACTACAAAACAAATTTTTATTATACGCTTTTAAAACGTGTTATCTTATGTTGACAGTAAACAGTGATGCGCAAGACCACACACATTTCACCTGGACTATTTTACTTACATTATTGATATTATGTATTTTATCAATATATATATCTTAAATGAGTAAATACATTTTACTTAACATATCTGAATACTTTTTATTATCGAACCTTACTGTTTTTTGGATATACTCTCATTTGTTATTATTATGTTTTAAACTCACGACCCTTTGTAAGATAAATGTACACTTCATAAGTTTATTGTGAATTTTTATTTACTGACTTACCAGCGACGTGAAGAGGTGCAGCCTTGGTAACATTGTCAGCCACCATCACATTGGAGCCCTGACTGAGCAAGGCCTCACAGCAGCTGCTGTAGCCCTGACTGGCCGCTAGGTACAGGGCTGTCTGACCTGGGGCATGGGGAGGCAATTTCCGATGTATATACAAAATGATATTATAATAAAATGTAGAGAAATGACCGAAGTTCCTGTGTCGCATTAAGTAATTTACAAAGTGTTTTACTTGACCAGGCCAGTGTAAATAAAAACTAAAGTTTAGGTAAATCATAGACTATGATCACATTTGTGCAAATGGACAGTCGCTGAACACTGAATATTTACTTGATTAGTCTTGTGTCTACTCAGTGTGGCTCATCTTTGCACTGATATAAAGTTTAGATAAACTTTACTTGTTTCCCATGTTGCATTGACAGGTTCATACCAAGTAATTTTACAGTTGTTTTTAGTTTTTAGTCTGTTTTGTCACCAACACCCACTTCAGAGAGTTGATGTTCATTCATTCAGTTCCCTCCAGCCCAGTTATGTACAGTTATGTACAGTTATGTACAAGTCTTGGTGGTATAGAAATGAAAAGGCAAGAAAAGCGCTGTAGAATCATGGAAGTATTTCTGATGGATTTGTTCACAGTAAATGTACTTGGCGTAAAAAATACTCAGAGTCATTCCATATTAATTGCAAATATCACATGATTTCGAAAACATTTGTCTTTTGGACCACTCTTCCATGTGATTGAGAGATTTAACACGTCTGGGCAAAGAAAATCTAGCAAAAACTCTACTAAAACCAACTAAATTTTTTATTCGTACAAAACGGTCATCACGCATTTTTCCATGGAACAATCCATCACAACCAGTTCATGGCACTTTTCTTGGCGCTTACTTGGCGCTTACTTGGTGCTTACTTGGCGCTTACGTGGCGCTTACTTGGTGTTGACAAGAATAATGCTAGCAGTGCTGAGTGGACACTTGGCTTACCTTGGTCATCCTTCATGTCCAGATTATTGATGTAACAAGTGAGTATATTCAGTGCGTCCAGATGTCCACTGTAGGCCTGAAAGTTTAACACAAGATTGGTTAACTGTCATTAAAGGACAATTTAAGGTTTTAATTCAAACCTATGTGAAGTGAGGTTATTTGGATATGGCCACGTCACCCTGTGTGATAGCTTTACAACTAGTTACACATTACATGCATGATACATTTACAAGTAGTTACACATTACCTGCATGATAGTTTTACAACAAATTACACATCACCTGCATGATAGTTTTACAAGTTACACACCACATGCATAATAGCTTTACAACAAGTTACACATTGCCTGCATATCTTTACAACTAGGAACCCATTACCGGCATGATAGCTTTACAGCTAGTTACACATTTCCTGCAACATAGCTTTACAACTAGTTACACATTACCTGCATGATAGTTTTACAACTAGTTACACATTACCTGCATGATAGCTTTACAACTAGATACACATTACCTGTATATCTTTACAACTAGTTATACATTACTTGCATGATAGCTTTACAACTAATTACACATTACCTGCATGGTAGCTTTACAACTAGTTACACATTACCTGCATGATAGCTTTACAACTAGTTATACATTACCTGCATGATAGCTTTACAACTAGTTATACATTACCCGCATGGTAGCTTTACAACTAGTTATACATTACCCGCATGGTAGATTTACAACTAGTTACACATCACCTGCTTGATAGCTTTACAACTAGTTACATATCACATGCATGACAGTTTTACAACAAATTACACACCACCTGTATGATAACTTTTACAACTAGTTACACATTACCTGCATAATAGCTTTACAACTAGTTAAAAAGATAAAGATGACGATAAAGAATACTTTATTGATCCCTGCAGGGAAACTGTGTTTCTGCCTGTGCAACGTATACAATTACAAATATAAACATAAATATGCAAGGGTAAAAACCACATTTATCACACATAATTATAGATACAAAATATTAAAAACACCCATATACGCCCACACTCATTTATTATTTTTTTCCTTCCCAGTTTTTCCTATCTTCTGATTAACAACGCTGATCGCCGAAGGCACAACGAACGGGCATATCTTGTTGTTCTAACCCTAGGCACCCTGAATCGTCCGCTACGTTCAATGATTCTGTTGTCAAAGTCTGCCTTCAATGGGTGCGTGTCATTATGAAGTATGTCTGTCAGTCGTCCCTGGTGCTATGTGTCAAACTTGTCCTGTCTCCTGCCTAAGACACTTTCCACCTTCTAGCATACTGTTTCTACTACAATTGTGTTCTATATTAATATAGCTATCTCACTAGTCTAGCATCCTGTTTCTACTACAATTGTGTTCTATATTAACATAACTATCCCACTAGTCTAGCGTACCGTTTCTACTATAATTGTATTCTATATTAATATAGCTATCTCACTAGTCTAGCATACTGTTTCTACTACAATTGTGTTCTATATTAACATAGCTATCTCACTAGTCTAGCATACCGTTTCTACTATAATTGTATTCTATATTAATATAGCTATCTCACTAGTCTAGCATCCTGTTTCTACTACAATTGTGTTCTATATTAACATAACTATCTCACTAGTGTAGTGTACCGTTTCTACTATAATTGTATTCTATATTAATATAGCTATCTCACTAGTCTACTGTTTCTACTACAATTACTGTTGGGATAGATCTTTACTGTTTTGCTGGGGACGATACTTTCAACACAGAAATTAATGTATTCTCACACTGTGTCTGCCAGTTAAACATAACCTGCATAATAGTTTTACAATTAATTACACATTACCTGCTTTACAAGCATTAAAAACTTGATGATGAAGACACATTTGTTGACTTACTGACAGATGGAGTGGACTGACAATTGACCCAAAGTCTTCTTGATTCAGCAACTCCCGGGCTCCAACGTCCAGTATCTGGGAAAGAGAGGAAATGTCCCCAGTTACATATGGTCGACAAACACGCAGAATTCACCAGACATTGTTTTCTATATCAACATAGCTATCTTACTAGTCTAGTGTACTGTTTCTACTACAAGTGTGTTTTATATCAACATAGCTATCTCACTAGTCTAGCATACTGTTTCTATTACAAGTGTGTTCTATATTAACATAACTATGTCACTAATCTAGTGTACCGTTTCTACTATAATTGTATTCTATATTACCATAACTATCTAACTAATCTAGTGTAGTGTTTCTACTACAATTGTATTCTACATTAACATAACTATGTCACTAATCTAGCGTACCGTTTCTACTACAATTGTATTCTATATTAACATAACTATCTCACTAATCTAGTGTAGTGTTTCTACTACAATTGTATTCTATATTAACATAACTATGTCACTAATCTAGTGGACCGTTTCTATTACAATTGTATTCTATATTAACATAACTATCTCACTAATCTAGTGTACTGTTTCTACTATAATTATGTCAATAAAAATATGCAAACTAAATTAGCATAAATCATCATTACAATGACTCGTGCATTTCTCACTATATCTTGGTACATATTTACCTTAAACTTTCTATCAATGCACACAAAAAGCAGGTGTTCACAACACTAGGTTACAATCATTATTACAAAATTTGTAAAGCGCCATGATACACCCAGGACCCATCATTCATAGGAGCGTAGTCATTGTAAAAACATACGTGCAATTATAAAAATAAACTGTCTCCCAAAAGTGCTATCACTTAGGAGCCTCTTCAATGAGGAATACTGCTTGATGTAGACACGCCACATCAGTGATGTGTGAACAACATAACAGGCTGTCTCACTGTCTCTTACCATCTCCAGTGTCAGTTTGTGCCCATTCAGTGCCGCGTAGTGCAATGCACTGTAGCCCTGGTGGTCCAGTTGGCAAGGATTTGCGTCATTCCCAAGCAAGTGCTCAACTACTCTGATTGGATAAAACAGTCAGAAACAAAATAAACATATATTTATCTACCAAAACCTATTCATCTAGAAACAAAATGAACAGATATTTACTTACCAACATACATTTATCAAGCAATATAACAAACACATATTTACCTATTAAAATATATTTATCTCATCAGGTCGTGGTGGGGTGGTCACAGGTTTGTGGGTGACCTTGTGGCGAAATGGCCCCACCTGTTTGTAATTAAATTTGTGTATTGGTGGTGGAATGTCTGTATTCTTTGCATTACATGTTCACGACGACTTCTTGATGTATATATGTTATCGTGATGCCTGTAGGAATGTGGGCTCTGAGAAACTTGCCGGACGGGGCTGTACATGTGTTCAGTTCCTGTCTGGTTTGCTTTGAGGAGCTCACATTCCTGTTAATGTTCTTCCCAAAGTGGCTGCGTGATAAAAAACGTCATTTATTTGGCCTGTTTCCATTCACTGCTACATCGGACTTGTGTTGGTTATTGCATAAATGAATTTATGCAACTCACCAGGTGCATAACAATTTTTATGAAATAACCAAGACAGGTCGTCGTTAAACTTGCCCTGGGTGTCCGAGACTACACCGGAACTATTTGGCCAAATAAATTGTATTACTCCGCGCTAGCCAGCCAATCACGGCTTAGCGGAAACCAGTTCAAACCAGAGCCAGTAGCTTGAATCTTTCACTCCTGATTCAGTCTCTGCATTGCGAAGTTGTGACTAAAATTTGTCTCTCGAAATCCGCCCTCCTCCCCACCTTTCTTCCTTATTCTCAATGCTTAGTTTAAATGCGATTGTACATCGTTGATGAAATAGGAAGTTGGAAGATGTCGAAACCGCTTTCCCCACTTTTGGCCTTATATAAGATGAACACGGGGGTTTGTCCCCTAGTATTTGGTGTTCATGGGGTTTTCTGCGCAGACAGGCTTCCTGTTTCTTCATCGGTATTCTTGGCTTATGTTTATATAGGTTAGCGAAATGGCCCCACCTGTTTGTAATTAAATTTGTGTATTGGTGGTGGAATGTCTGTATTCTTTGCATTACATGTTCATGACGACTTTTTGATGTATATATGTTATCGTCATGCTTGTAGGAATGTGGGCTCTGAGAAACTTGCCGGACGGGGCTGTACATGTGTTCAGTTCCTGTCTGGTTTGCTTTGAGGAGCTCACATTCCTGTTAATGTTCTTCCCAAAGTAGCTGCGTGATAAGCAGTCCACTTTGCAATAAAAAACGTCATTTATTTGGCCTGTTTCAATTCACTGCTACATCGGACTTGTGTTGGTTATTGCATAAATATATTTATCTCAGTCCTGTCTAAGACCAGCAAGCAGGTGGAGCCTGGGGGATTACTACCCCCCGCTTTTATGTTTATTGAATTGTAAATAGTGTTGCTGGTGCTATGCTTGTGCAGTTTTGTATTTGTGGATCTTTTCCCTTGTATTTCATATGCTGGAACCTTATTGAGCAGCAACATTGGTTTTTTGGTCAATTCAATCTTGCAAACCAGTTTGTTCGTTAACGTTATTTATACTAATTAGTTATATGTATCAGCTTATGTATGTACATTCATTGTTATTTTAATGTACTTCTTGTGCACACTGCCGTAGGCGCTGTATGTTCAAGTCAGTGTGCACAATGTGCACATCCTTCTCCTGTCATAGTCAATGAAAATAAATTGGACATATTGCCCATTTTTTACCCTACATGGTAGTTGTGTTTTTCACACAAACAGAGAAAGGGCTGCACAGGCACACAAAATATATCTATCTAGAAATATCTAGTAATGTAATAAACACATTTATCTACCAAAATCTATTTGTGTAGCAAGATAAAAAGCTCATATTTATTCATTAGTTTTAACTGTTTGCATATAAATGAACAAAGCCCTTGTACAGTTGTAGACTGTAGTGTAACATCATCATATATCTCGTGTTCTTAGTCAATTAGAGCAGGACAGGTTGTAGTCTGCAATGTAACATCATCATACATCTCGTGTTCTTAGTCAATTAGAGCAGGACAGGTTGTAGTCTGCAATGTAACATCATCATATATCTTGTGTTCTTAGTCAATTAGAGCAGGACAGGTTGTAGTCTGTAATGTAACATCATCATATATCTTGTGTTCTTATGTAGGTATGTATGATTAGTGCTTCATATTGGATGATGTTACTGGAAGCTGCTGTACTTGTGGCTAAGTCTAAGTCATCACTAAGTCATCATTAAGTCATCACTGTTAGGGTTTAGACTGGTGTGATTTATAATCTGGTGTTTTGTCTTACTTGGCGTCAGTGTCGGAAGCTGCAGCGTAGTGCAGGGGCGTACACCCTCGGTTGTCAAGGACGTTGATATCTGCCCCTGCCGTCACTAGGGACACTACGCACCGGTAGTGCACGCTGCCAGCTGCGTAGTGCAGGGGGGTCCTGTAAGAAAGATAACACAATTTGTGTGTAGTGCATGCTGCCAGCTGTGTAGTGCAGGGGGGTCCTGTAAGAAAGATAACACAATACATGTGTAGTTCACACTGGTAGCCGCATATTTGTATTCATACATTTCTTTCAAAGTGATTTCTGAGATACATATTTCACTGAGAGACTCACTTTCCCTCGCAGTCCACCAGAGAGTGATCCGCATCTCTCGACAAGAGAAGTTGAACGACGTCTTCATTCCTACAGAGTAACAAACGATAGCCCTATATGAGTGGAATGAAAATTTTACCATTCACATAAACACATCTTCTCAGTTGCTAGTTCTCAGGAGAGCACTAGGTAGCGCTGTGTAATCAATTGACGTTAAGCGAACAAAATAACTTTGCTAAAGGTTTCAATTATTAAATGTAATTATAAGAACTGACGTTAACTGAACAATAACTGTTTAGATTACTGATTCCAATTTGTTAAAATGTTCGCAGATGGTGCTACGTGGCAACAGACCAAGTCACTGGAGGTTAAATCTAAGTTTTAATTCCCCAAAGTAAGTTTCCTGTGTAAAGTTCAAGTATCTAATGTGTGAGTCTTACCCGCCACAAGCCGCGGCGTGGAGACAGGTGCGACTGAAGTCGTCAGCGGCGTCTATCTGCATGCCTTCCATGTTGTTGAGCAGCTTGTTGACGCAGTCTAGATACCCCTGGAGGGTGGCCAAGTGTACAGGATACATGCCACTGCCATTGCGCCTGCAAGCACCAACTCACTGTCACATAGAGCACCTATAGGGTACATACCACTGCCATTGCGCCTGCAAGCACCAACTCACTGTCACATGTAGGCTGCCTAAGTAACATTGCTGAAGGAACAGTGTAGATTAGATGTCAGAAAGTAAACATGTACCCTGCTGTAGACTTAGAGCTGGTGGTCTCTATCTGTAAACACCTGACAATCTGGTCCTCCACGATACAACACCTGATAATATGGTCCTCCACGATACAACACCTGACAATCTGGTCCTTCACGATACAACACCTGACAATTTGGTCCCCCACGATACAACACCTGACAACCTGGTCCTCCACGATAATAATAAAGAAGAAGAAGAAATGAGAGGTTCTACTGCATCAAAATCAGACATGTTTATAGAAAACTCGTCTTACATCACTTGACAGAGACAATCATATTTGACCACACCAGTTTGGTATAACTGTCAAGTGACCAATGAGGACCAACCTTTTAGGGTCCGCACCATAGTTGAGCAGAGTCTCCACCAGGAGTTCGTGGCCGTACCGTGATGCTATATGCAAGGGGGTATTACCCTCTTTGTCTGCGTGGTCAATCAGTGCCCCTGTTGGTAGAAATATGAACCATTGATGACAACATTCACCAGATGTTTTTAATAACATACCCTATTTTAATAACACACCTTATTTTAATAACATACCCTACTTTAATAACACACCCTACTTTAATAAAATATTTAAGACAATTTTTGAGTGAAAGAAAAAAATGTATATTTAAAATTTACGTGTGAGAGTGTTCATGCATGTGTTTATAAGCAGACCACCCACCATGCTCTATGAGGGTCTGGACCCTAGAGAAGCATGTGTGCGTGCATGAATGTGTGTGTGTGTGTGTGTGTGTGTGTGTGTGTGTGTGTGTGTGTTTAAAAGCATAGACCACCCACTGTGCTCTATGATCTGGGCCCCAGAGGTGTGTGTGTGTGCGTGCGTGCGTGCGTGCGTGTGTGTTCATAAGCATAGACCACACACCGTGCTGTATGAGGGTCTGGGCCCTAGAGAAGCGTGCGTGCGTGCATGTTCATAAGCATACATCACCCACCATGCTGTATGAGGGTCTGGACCCTAGAGAAGCATGTGTGTGCGTGTGCGTGCATGCATGCGTGCATGTTCATATGCATACATCACCCACTGTGCTGTATGAGGGTCTGGGCCCTAGAGAAGCGTGCGTGCGTGCGTGTTCATAAGCATACATCACCCACCATGCTGTATGAGGGTCTGGACCCTAGAGAAGCATGTGTGTGCATGTGCGTGCATGCATGCGTGCGTGCGTGCGTGTTCATAAGCATACATCACCCACCGTGCTGTATGAGGGTCTGGGCCCTAGAGAAGCATGTATGTGTGCGTGCGTGCGTGCGTGCGTGCGTGTGTTCATAAGCATACATCACCCACCGTGCTGTATGAGGGTCTGAGCCCTAGAGAAGTGTGTGCGTGCGTGTGCGTGTTCATAAGCATACATCACCCACCGTGCTGTATGAGGGTCTGAGCCCTAGAGAAGTGTGTGCGTGCGTGTGCGTGTTCATAAGCATACATCACCCACCGTGCTGTATGAGGGTCTGAGCCCTAGAAAAGCGGCCATGAAAGGCTGTCATGTGTAGGGCTGTCTTGCCATCATGGCCCTACAGAAACAGAACCAAACTACAGGCAGAGCTTCACAGTTGAGTGTCCAGTGACCTCACAGACTCGACAGACCTAGTGGTAAGTTGAGTGTCCAGTGACCTCACAGACTCTACAGACCTAGTGGTAAGTGCTTCCATTAAGTAATCTTTTGTTTTTCTAAAATTTTAAGAAATAGTAATCATACCAACTATAATTGTATTTTTGTTGTAATATATATTATTCTACTTATCGCACATACATATCCTCTTGGGAGAATCATGAAGCCGCAGTGATTTGATTTTCGTGCAGAGAATTGACAAAAAAGCATGGAATATCTGCTAGAATAAGTATTACTATTGCATATATATTATTCATAAACGTATTGTAGACATATGTTAGGAAACATTTTTTGTGAATAATTCGTCAAAGGCAGTATTTTAGCGTAAGTTAGTTCCGGACTCCAGCAGGGAAGTCAGCGAGTGATTGAAATTGAGATAGCATAGTGAATAGTCAGAAAGAGTGAAATATTGATTAGAATAAGTATTACTATTATACATATATTAAACACAAACTTCTTATAGACATATATTAAGGAACCGTTTTTGTTAAGAGGCAGTATTTTTCCAGTACTCTTATGGACATATATTCATATAAAGGGGGTTTGTTTAAAGGTCGTGAATTAAACTGGTGTATCAAACTATCGTTTACACTGTTGAATATATATGAGATAAAGTGTTAAATTTACATAAATTACATACAAAAGGTAATATCTGACACAGTTGTAGTAAACGTTTTCAATAAAAAAGGAATTAACAGCAGGATCTTAGCGTAAGTTGGTATACACCGAGTTCATTGTTTTGTTTACACAGTGTTCTCTGTATTTGCTGGTGGCAGGCATTTTTTGGTTCATGCGTGCTTAGTAGAAAATACATAGTTAGGAAACATATTATTGTCAATATTAAATTAAATCCTAAATAACCCAGCCTAAAGTGTTCTTTTGAACACAAAAACAGGAGGCGAGAGTGAAGGCAATGGGAGTGAGGGAGATGGGAGGGAAGGTGTCAGGAGGGAAGGCGACGGGAGAGCAAGTTAGCCAGGAGATGGGAGAGAACGGTGACAGATTGAGGCAGTGATAGAGGGGGTGAGGAAGAGAGTGAGGGTGTTTGTGGGGGACTCGATAGTTAGGAAGACTGACAGAGTCTTAAACAAGGGAGATGACGTGGTGGTTTGCTTGCCTGGGGCTAAAATAGAGGAGATAACTGAGAGGGTAGAAAACATTGTGGGTTAAGGCAAGGGTGGATCTGTTTTAGTACATGAAGGGACAAATAACATAGAGAGGGAGGATACAACTGTCAGTTAGGGAATACAAGAATTTGGTCAGAACACTAAAGCAGACGCAGGTTGAGCAGGTAATACTGTCAGTGATTTTACCAGTAATAGGAAGGAGGGGTCATAGATATCAAAATTGCCAGGGGATGGCAATTAACATGCTAGTCCAGAAGCTATGTTGGGAAGAGGAAGTTGGATTTGTGGGGAAGTTTGGGGATTTTTAATGGCGGAAGACCTAAATGGTTACTTCAGTTCAGTGTTTACCAGAGAGGATATTAGTTCATTACCAGTTCCAGATGTTAAATTTTAGGAGGCTAAATCTAACTATTTTGGACTATTTATTGTAACTCCAGAAATGGTAGCTAAAAAAATAAAGGCAATGAAGGATAATAAATCACCTGGAGTGGTTGGTATTCCTCTAATGGAAACAATAGAACAAATCAGTATACCACTTGCAAGAGTATTCAACTTGTCATTAAAAGAGGGAGATGTTCCTTTTGAATGGAAAGAAGCATACATCATACCATTATTTAAAAAGGGTTCAAGAAATAAGCCAGAGAATTACAGACCAGTGACTTTAAAGTCAGTAATTTGTAAATTATTAGAAAGGTTAATTAAAAACCATATGGGGGACTTCCTTGTTAAGCATAAATTATTAAATTCATCTCAACATGGATTCCTAAAAGCGAGGTCATGCTTAATAAATATGTTATGTTTTTTTGGAAGAAATCACTAAGTGGATAGACGAGGGATCGCCAGTAGATATTATCTACTTAGATATTCAGAACACTTTTACAAAGTGCCACATCAAAGATTGCTACTTAAAATAAAAGCACATGGTATCGGGGATGGCATAATTGACTGGATAGAACAATGGCTGACTGACAGAAGATAGCGTGTTGTAGATGGAGAAGTTTCAAACTGGAAATCAGTTTCGAGTGGGGTACCACAAGGATCAGTATTAGGACCTATATTATTCTTAATTTATATCAATGACTTGGACGACAATATAAACCAGTAACATACTGAAATTTGCAGACAACATAAAAGTGTTTACAAAGGTTAACACTGATGGTGATAAACAACATTTATAAAATGATCTAGACAGATTAGTGAAATGGTCTGAGAATTTTGTTAAATTTTGGGAAATGTAAATGTCTATATACAAGACATGGGAACTTGGATGTAAACTATAAAATGGGAGATACTGTTCTGGGTACTACTGTAAAAGAAAAGGACTTAGGAGTTACAATAAGAGCTGATAAGAAAGTTTCAGAGCAGTGTGGTATTGCAGATCAGATTGAAGATTTTGAAGACATTGAATGGGTATGAAAATATTTATAGAAATATGTTTTTCTCACTCTAGAAATATAGCAGAACCAGAGGACATGAGGTAACATTAGTAAAGGATCAGTGCAGATTGAATATCAGGAAGTACTCATTCTCACAGAGGACAATAAATGAATGGAACAAATCGTCTACAGATTGTATAACTGCTAACAGCGTGAATATGTTTAAAAACAGGGTTGACACATATCTCAGGAGGGTGGGTTACACATAGATGAACATTGTTGGACTCGATAAGCCAATGGATACCTTGTCCACTTGCCATCTGGGCCTTTGGCTTGTATGGCAAATCTTGTTAAATCTTGTTAACTATCTTTTAATTATTAGAATGGGGCCTAATAATGTACAAAATAAATGTGACATTGCACATTTGATACCCATACAGTGCAATGGTAACAATGTGACAGATAATGTACCTGGAATGAAAAGTTATGTATAAGAATTGACCCGTATACATGGGTCATTGTGTGAAAGTAACAAATGTCATCTTTACACAACAACCGTCGTTACCTGAACATGGCAGTTTGCCCCTTCGTTGACAAGCAGCTCGAGACACATCGCTCCGTGGGTGGAGGCCGCGGCGTAGTGCAGGGGTGTCTGGGAGAGCGAGACAGGGAGAGAACAGTGTAATGACCGTCATCCAGCCTTCAATTCTGAGAAAATGTCTTATTACAGCATCGCTTTATTTCATATAGAAAATGTTGTAATCATAATAAAATGGTAATCAAAATCATATTAATAAGATGGCACTGGGCAGAGTCTAATGCTGTAGGCCGTATTTGTTATATTTCTGGATTTATGTAATTTATGGTCTCGTTTCAACACCGATCTGCTTAAATGAAGAACGCCTAAAAGAATGTGGTTTAACAACCCTAGAGACAAGGAGGTTAAGAGGAGAACAAATTGATGTTTTTAAGATATTGAATGGGTATGAAAATATTGATGGAAATATGTTTTTCTTACTCAAGAAAGATAGAACTAGAGGACATGAGGTAACATTAGTAAAGGATCAGTATAGACTGGATATCAGGAAGTACTCGTTCTCACAGAGGACAATAAATGAATGGAACAAATTGTCTACAGATTGCGTAACTGCTTACAGCGTGAATATGCTTAAAAACAAGGTTGACACATATCTGAGGAGGGCAGATTACATGTAGATGAAAATTGTTGGATTCTCGATAAGCCAATGGCTTCCTTGTCCACTTGCCATCTGGGCCTTTGGCTTGGATGGCAACTGTGTAAATTTTTTTTTTAAATAGTGGTCAAATAGTGATGTTACATTAACTACATTTCAATTACTGTCTGATTGGTCAGTGTGAGCGGTCAGTGCCCCCACCTGGCCCTTGCAGTTGGCTGTGTTGAGTCCAGCACCGTAAGCGATGAGTTCGCCAACCACAACGTCTTGACCGTTGAGACAGGAGATGTGGAGACTAGTGTTGCCGTAGCTGTTGACTGCGTCCACCTCCACGCCCATCTCCAGCAGCAGCTTGACCACAGAGATCTGACCACTGGCTGAGGATGCATGCAGGGGCGTGTACATCTAGAGGGGCAATGTCAAAATAACAGAGGTTGAGGGATAGTTTCAAAAAATTTTATGTGATCTTAAACTGAGAATAATTATTAAGATCTAACTGATGGCATGCGCGCATGCACAAATATGGCAGATTTTACATTGAAACACTTTACCAGACAAGTAATTTTTGTTAATTTTCATTTAATGAGTTATTTATTTTATCGAATCTCATTTACGTAATTATGATATCAATGATTAATTAGTCTACAATGTAATTATGATATCAATGACTAATTAGTCTACAATGCAATTGTGATATCAATGTAATTATGACATCAATGATTAATTACTTTACAATGTAATTATGATATCAACGATTAATTAGTCTACAATGTGTTAGAAGTGACCAACACTTGTTGCAACATAGATGAGGCAATTTCAAAAAACGATAATTTTAAACAATACTGAATAACGTTTATTAACATTATTATTTAAAAAACACATATGGTACAAATACAATACACATACAGTATACATACAGTACACATACAGTACATCAATACAATGTCATCATGATGTGTGATGACAAGCTGATCAAGTTCTTGTACTGAACTATGAACATCTGCTCCCTATACATTTTGTACTGAACTATGAACATCTGCTCCCACAACAATTTGTACTGAACTATGAACATCTCCTTATACATTATGTACTGAACTATGAACATCTACTCCCTATACATTTTGTGCTGAAATATGAACATCTGCTCCCTATACATTTTGTGCTGAACTATGGCCATCTGCTCCCTATAAATTTTGTGCTGAACCATGAATATCTGCTCCCTATAAATTTTTTATTTAATTATGAACATCTGCTCCCTATACATTCTGTACTGAACTGTGAACATCTGCTCCCTATACATTTTGTACTGAACTATGAACACCTGCTCCCTATACATTTTGTACTGAACTATGAACATCTGCTCCCTATACATTTTTTACTGAACTAGGAGATTATTCAGTCTAACGACTATTTTTGACTGGCCTTAAATGTGGTCTTATTTCAGGGGTTTAATTGTACACTTTTATAATGAATTTATTTTTTCTTCAACCAATATCTTGTTATGATGTTGTTATTTGAGTAATTCCGACATCATGGACATACATTTCAAAGAATATTGGACGCTTTGTCAAGATGTGCAATAACGCACAGATGGAACAGGTGGATTTTTAAATGGGCATAATGTGTAACCTACCTAGTGCTATTAACATAATGTGTAACCTACCTAGTGCTATTAACATAATGTGCAACCTACCTGGTGCTATTAACATAATGTGTAACCTACCTGGTGCTATTAACATAATGTGTAACCTACCTGGTGCTATTAACATGCCAAATTATGACCCTCCAGTTTTACCCATTTTTGAGGAATGTTCCAAAAATAGTCGAGTTATGGAAATACTCAGAGAAAATTATTTTTGAATGTTGCTTCAAACATTTCTAAAACGTAGTATGAAGTATGAATACATAAAAATATAACAAGACTGTGTTTGTACATTAGACTTTAAGCTTCCAAATAAAGTAGAAATTAATTAATTTCCTGTGAGTATCTAGGTCACAGGTTCATGTGTATGTTGCTAAGGATATACACTTTTACTGCTATGGATGTACATATCTGAATGTTATGGATGTACAGTTCACTTTTCACAATTTAAAATGCATAAATTACATAATATCAACTTCAAAACATTACTGACTGACATAAAGCTGAAAAATGCATATAATTATGAAGAATCAGAATGAACATAATTTTATTTAAAGGTGCTTAATCATTAATTTTTTTGCTAGTCTCATTTAAAATTATGTTTGCAAAAAACCAAACCTACCTAGTATCCACTGCAACATGCTAGCTCTTTGTGCAACTTTTGTATGTAGTTTTTGTGAAAGCATCAGACAAACTACTAAATTAGTTAAAGCAGAGACTTGTCTGTGAGTACATTCATAACAGAGACTTGTCTGTGAGTACATTCATAACAGAGACTTGTCTGTGAGCACATTCATAACAGAGACTTGTCTGTGAGCACATTCATAACAGATACTTGTCTGTGAGCACATTCATAACATATACTTGTCTGTGAGCACATTCATAACAGAGACTTGTCTGTGAGCACATTCATAACAGATACTTGTCTGTGACCACATTCATAACAGAGACTTGTATGTGAGCACATTCATAACAGAGACTTGTCTGTGAGTACATTCATAACATATATTTGTCTGTGAGTACATTCATAACAGATACTTGTCTGTGAGCACATTCATAACAGAGACTTGTCTGTGAGTACATTCATAACATATATTTGTCTGTGAGTACATTCATAACAGATACTTGTCTGTGAGCACATTCATAACAGAGACTTGTCTGTGACCACATTCATAACAGAGACTTGTATGTGAGCACATTCATAACAGAGACTTGCCTGTGAGCACATTCATAACAGAGACTTGTCTATGAGAACATTCATAACAGAAAGACTAATTTCTAATGCATTGTGCTGGGGCAGTGTAAACACTCTCTAATGCATGCCATTGCATGGTGCTGGAGCAGTGTAAACACTTTCTAATGCACTGTGCTGGGGCAGTGTAAACACTTTCACACAAAAGCAAAGGCATGATAGTAATTTGAAGAATCAAAGATGCACAAATGTTATATTAAGATTTTTTTACTTTTATAACAAGAACAATGCTCACAGTTAAAATTAACACACAAATACAGACACACACATATATACATTAACGCTAACAAGCATAGACAATGGGTTAATTAATAATTAAAACTCCTTTTTTATATGGCTTATGAAACTACAACTAACACTGTGATAGGTCATGTCTGTCACAATGTTAGTGAAAGTTTGTGACCACAGTGGTGGGTCATGTCTGTCACGATGTTAGTGGAAGTTTGTGACCACAGTGGTGGGTCATGTCTGTCACAATGTTAATGGAAGTTTGTGACCACAGTGGTGAGTCATGTCTGTCACAATGTTAATGGAAGTTTGTGACCACAGTGGTGGGTCATGTCTGTCACAATGTTAATGGAAGTTTGTGACCACAGTGGTGGGTCATGTCTGTCACAATGTTAGTGAAAGTTTGTGACCATAGTGGTGGGTCATGTCTGTCACAATGTTAGTGAAAGTTTGTGACCATAGTGGTAGGTCAAGTCTGTCACAATGTTAGTGAAAGTTTGTGACCATAGTGGTGGGTCATGTCTGTCACAATGTTAGTGAAAGTTTGTGACCACAGTGGTGGGTTCATGTCTGTCACAATGTTAGTGAAAGTTTGTGACCACAGTGGTGGGTCATGTCTGTCACAATGTTAGTGGAAGTTTGTGACCACAGTGGTGGGTCATGTCTGTCACAATGTTAGTGAAAGTTTGTGACCATAGTGGTGGGTCATGTCTGTCACGATGTTAGTGAAAGTTTGTGACCACAGTGGTGGGTCGTGTCTGTCATGATGTTAGTGGAAGTTTGTGACCACAGTGGTGGGTCGTGTCTGTCACGATGTTAGTGGAAGTTTGTGACCACAGTGGTGGGTCATGTCTGTCACGATGTTAGTGGAAGTTTGTGACCACAGTGGTGGGTCATGTTCTGTCACAATGTTAGTGGAAGTTTGTGACCACAGTGGTGGGTCGTGTCTGTCACGATGTTAGTGGAAGTTTGAGACCACAGTGGTGGGTCGTGTCTGTCACGATGTTAGTGGAAGTTTGTAAAACTCTACAATGTTCACCAACATATCTTTAACTCTAATTGGTCTCCTACTTGTAAACAATAATGAATTTAAGGACAAATAACAAACTGAGGAACTAAGATGTTTGGTGTGAGACAAGTCTTGCCTATTTCTTAATGACACGGTACATTTAGAGAATGCTTAGGCAGAAAACCTTATGTTTAGGCAGATAACGTTATGTTTAGGCAGAGAATGTTATGTTTAGGCAGAGAATGTTATGTGTTTACGCAAGGAACGTTATGTTTAGGCAGAGAACGTTATGTTTAGGCAGAGAACATTATGTTTAGGAAGAGAACACTAGGATCATAAAGAACTTAGAGAAATGATTAATTCACACAATTATAACTGCAAAACTTCACAATTTTCATTTGATGCTGACTACATTTTAGGAAAGCATTAGTCATTCATTTTAACAGATTCTTCAGTAACGAAAAAGTTCCTCCAAAGAAAACACTTCTTTGTGGTTTATCATATTCCGGGCGGAGACTCACAGAGCCAATGGTTCCTCCCGACCGTTGCTCAAAGCGGCCTCGGTGGCTCCCGTACTGCGGAGTTGTCTGGTAAACATAAACTTTAGAATAACTGTAAATTCATTTTGAAATAGTAACATTACATTCACTAAACTGACATGGCACATGGGTCTTTGAGCAGATCTAAGACCTTTTTACAGCCTTCTTAAGACGAACATCTAAACAAATTTAAGACCTTTCTCCATGACAAATTCAATAACAAATTTGGTAAGCAAACTGTATAATTTGATATTAAAAAGCGTATCGCTCAGTGATGTGCGGTCTGTTCCACCCTAGTTGAAATCAAATTTCTGACTGTTTTAAGGCCTTTTTTGCCATCTTAACCCTTTTTATCCAGAATACGCACATGTGTGCACCTGTTCGGAATTATGTGAGGACATGTGTGAGTTCACCTTTTAGAAGATCAGTGCCAGTCATCCTATTCGGTAGTGATGACGATATCAACAATTTCCAATTGATGATGTATCATAGTTTTTAAACTGATGTTTGCATTATAAATGCCACAGTTCCTATTGTAATTATGTTAGAGATCTAGTGTTTGTTGTAAGATGTAAATATTGTATTTGTCTTGAACTTATGTACTTACATTTTACATTTTTACGCAACAAAAAAAAACATGTTGAAATGCGAGAGGATATTTTGTCTGCACAATTCTATTTTATTTTTTATTTCAAGCATTCAAAATATTTTTATTAGGCAAGTCAAAGTTATTTAAATTATACATTCAGAAAGACATATATCTTAGCTTTCTTTCAGTATATGGTACATTGTGTAAATCTTTTCATTTAGCTAGAACAACAGGGCAGGATTTTGAAAATATGCCTCGCTTGTGACTGGAACACGAGTAACACATTTGACTGACTGTTCAGGATTAAAAAGAGTTAAAGACCTTTTCAGTGCAAGATCCCATTGAAGACTTTGTAACATGCAGCATGCTCCTGTATCTAACTCAACATTACACCTAATTCCAAATTGTGTTTTGCATTTGCCCCAACATTGACTAGCGAAGAATGTCGGGTGAAATGTCCTCAAACTGATTAGAGAAAGCTCTGGTAAAATACATTTTTTTGCATGCTGCTAATAACTGTGGAAATGACAACACTATCTTACGGGTACAGCTATGACAACACTGCAACAGGTGTCTTATAGGTACAGCTATGACAACACTGCAACAGGTGTCTTATAGGTACAGCTATGACAACATTGCCATAGGTGTATTATCACTACAGCTATGACAACACTGCAACAGGTGTCTTATAGGTACAGCTATGACAACACTGCATCAGGTGTCTTATAGGTACAGCTATGACAACACTGCAACAGGTATCTTACGGGTAGAGCTATGACAACACTGCAACAGATGTCTTACGGGTACAGCTATGACAACACTGCAACAGGTGTCTTATAGGTACAGCTACGACAAGAGTTATGAAGTTGTTTTCAGTAATGAACTCCCAGCAATGACTGCTCCTTTCGTTGCACACTCACCTGCTTGTCCCTACAGTTGATCTCAGCGCCGTAGTCTATGAGCAAGCGCACCACGTCCACATGGCCCATGAAGGCAGCCCAGTGGATCGCTCGTCTGTCCTTCTTGTCAAACGCATTGATTGTTGCACCCTTGTCCAGCAGCAGCTGTGTCATCTGTCACATAACGTCAACACTGGTGACAAGTTGTGGCATTACCTCCCTATTATGACCAACGTGAACTCCCTATTATCACCCACACTACAGCTGTCCGCCCGTCCAGAGACAATTTAAACTTACACTAACAGAATGAAGAAAACTCCCTATTATCACCCACACTACAGCTGTCTGCATGTCCAGAGACAATTTAAACTTACACTAACAGAATGAAGAAAACTCCCTATTATCACCCACATTACAGCTGTCTGCCCGTCCAGAGACAATTTAAACTTACACTAACAGAATGAAGAAAACTCCCTATTATCACCCACATTACAGCTGTCTGCCCGTCCAGAGACAATTTAAACTTACACTAACAGAATGAAGAAAACTCCCTATTATCACCCACATTACAGCTGTCTGCCCGTCCAGAGACAATTTAAACTTACACTAACAGAATGAAGAAAACATACTTTATAATCAGTTCAGTGCTTCATTTAAACTTGTGTTCATTTGCTTGGGACAGACCACCCCTTGTTACGAGTCTCAAGACAACCCTCCTTTAACTTTGAGGTTGGTCTAAAATGAAGTGTATACTGAATGACCTGACGAATGATGGCGGAAATTTGTATCAACAATAGATATTACACAGTTTGATTGAGTAAACTGACAACTTAGGCTTTTTAAAAACAGCAGATATTTCCATATAGGAATAGATGACAGGTTATTATAGTCTGGACTCAAGAGATCCACAAGGAACTGTTTGGCAGATCTTTCCGCACAGTGACGGTGATACAACTGAACAAAAACAAGAATGCTGAATTCCATTTTCCACACAAACAACGTGACAGACTGACTTCATACTTTAGGCGCTCAAATACACACAGTGGAAAATGAATGATGGAAGCAACGGACAGCAACAACGAGGTCAGATCAGATAACGAGACATCTCCCTATTATCACCTACTTCTAAGTGTCCGTTGAAGGCCGCATGATGTAGACTCGTGCGTCCGGCACGGTCCGACACGTTCACACTGCTCAGCAAGGGTATGATGTAGTTCGCACACTTGACCGCGTTGTTCGCTGCAGCAACGTGAAGTGGCGTCTGCCAATTCTTGTCCCGGGCATTTACGTCTGCCTGGTGGCGTAGTAAGATTTCGACGGTGTCCTGCAAAAGTTGACAAGACTAGACAACTAGTTTTGGACAAGAAGAACGGATAAATGTGGACAAGAAGAATGGATAAATATGGACATGAAGAATGGATAAATATGGACATGAAGAATGGATAAATATGGACATGAAGAATGGATAAATGTGGACACGAAGAATGGATAAATGTGGACACGAAGAATGGATAAATATGGACAAGAAGAATGGATAAATGTGGACAAGAAGAATGGATAAATATGGACATGAAGAATGGATAAATACGGACACGAAGAATGGTCAGTAACAAAGCCTTTAACTGAATAAGTTCTCTCTAGAATTGTAGTTAAATAATTGTAATTTTTAATTGTAATCAAACATGTCATGGTTACAATAAAAACTAACCAAGCAACCGAAATGACGAATACCACGCCTATGGTTTGCTCAGAATGTGATCTAAAAGTGGGAGATTCTGGTCACTTTTCCAAATGACTCACGTTAATCAGCGCGACCGATAAGCGCATGCGCAGTTCTATGAAATTGGAGTAACCGAGACTAAAAGTGACGTAATAAGGGAGGCCGGCATATACAGAAACAACACAGTCTCAAACAAACATGTTATTTCGCCAGAAATAGGAATAGTTCAGTTAACAAAGGCCAAGATATGTTACATAAGTTGAGTTTGGATGCATATAGCATAGCCATATCCCATTAGCAAGTATAAGAAAATTTTAGTAAGTCACTGGCATGATATTCTTAACCACTTCAGTCCTACAGCCCTGATCTGCTGTGACCACTGAATACTGCATTCCCAGTAAATAAGAAGAAAATCGACTGCATCACTTCAAGTCAAAATCTCAGCAACAATAATACATATATATTATACATATTCTGAAAATACAATAATCAGCAAGTAAAATGAGCCATATAATTTTACATTTCATCGTCATGGTAACCAGCAATCCAAGATGGTTGCCACGATTTCACCATTTTTGCAGTTGCTGAACGCAGTTGTATACCAATGTACATATTTAATGTAAACGTCTCATGCTGATCATGCTACAGGAGTGTACTATGATATAAAATACAATATCAAGTACATTTTGTGGAGTATAACAAAGTGAAAAACAAGTCATTTATCTGTATTTTAAACATATATGATATAAGTGTTTATTTGTATATTTGCAAACACAATTCCATCGCTACTGGACCGATTCCAATCAAACTTTGTATGTTGACGGATTCACACACACACCTTTTCCTTCTTTCAAAAATCTAACTATGCATCATCCAGCATCGATAGTACAGTGATAGTACAGTGATAGTACAGTGTGCAGCTCATCCTCAGTGTTTACACCGTCACTTTCATCATCACTGATGTCCGAGTAGCCATCGAAAATACTCCACCTGTCAGTGTCCGTTTCGCCTCCGGCTCTGTCGCTAAGTTCGCCAACATCATCATTGTTTCGAGCGTCAACATCCGACAAAGATTTGTTGCTAAAACTATCAAATAATCCGTCTAAAACATACGGCGGTAAATTGTCAGTTGAAGTAATGCCGTCTGCCATTGCGGCCATAGCAGATTTTGATAATCCATCATTAAAAACCGTGAAAATCTCTGTAAAATGATACTGAGTGATAATAAACGCTTGCAGTTACTGAATAACTAATTAATTTGCCATGACAACCGTATATAACAAGTAGCTCCACGCAGTGGATAGTTATGAGCAAAAGCGATTTAAATGATGAACGTGGCCAATGCCGGAATTCCGGCCTGTCATACTGTAGTGTCACACACCACGAGGCCGGAATTCCGGCCTGTCGTACTGAAATGGTTAATTGTAGTTACAAATGGGGCCGAAAACCATGACTTTTGTTTCGCTTTAACATCACACACCATACAAAGAAGGACAGAGTATAAATGAAATCATATAATATAAGGATCATCTTTCACCCCGTTTATACAGGCTGAATTATGCATAATTCCACCCTTCGTGGCAAGTATGGAGCTATCAGACATGGGGCAATTGGTAGTCACCCTGGTGCTGTTGTGTGGGAAGCATGGACTTCAGTCTTCAAGTACATACTAAAAAGTTATAATTTACTATCCTGCACTTTGTAACATCATCTCCCAAGGTGGGGTGATCTAAAAACGTTTGTATGCATAATACATTTGTGCAGTTCAGGGTTAAAATGGACTTCTATAATGACTTAATCACTCCGTGGGTGGCTTTCTGAAATGCTTCTGCCGTTGATGCCGTGACTGCTTCATGGGTGAGGGAATTGCACATTGGGATAGAGCGAGCCCAAAATGAGTGCTGGGGGAGGGTGCAGGAGGCTGGTAGTGTTTGGAGTTTATACTCGTGGTGGCGTCTAATGCAAGCATTTGCTGTGACAATGATGGTAGGCAAACTGATGTGAACTAGTCCATGATGAACCTTATAAAACAGAGTGGCATCTCTGACGCAACGTCTAGTATGCAATGTATCCCACATGAGGTTAGCACACATAGAAAATGAGTAATTTAGGACTTCAAACAATGATTTAACGGTACGTGTCGCAAAACCAATAAATAAATAAGGATATAGATGATAATTGCGTAGTTTTGCTTTGGTCCACAGAGAGATTTCATAGCACTAATTTTTAATAATAACTCATTTTCACCCAACATCTTGCAATATTTTAGTCTGTAGCTCTGTTTCCACTTTGTAAAAATGTCTCATTTTGGTATGTCATGTCACATACCCACTGCTGCAAGATTTTATCCTAATGTATTGATGTTTAGGGGTAATCTCAAAACACCAATGTCCTACCACAGATGAATAACTTTCATCTGGCCTCAGCCCCCCCTCTCAGATGAAAATTGGTAAATAATGATATCAATATATGAAATTATTGGTTGATCTACATCAATTCACGCTCTATCATTTGCATATGTCACTTTTGGTGATAAAAAAATTGTAGGTTGACTAAGCGTTTTCTTCGGTGTCGCTATTTTTTTTATCACGTGACGGCATAAAATGAAGAATGAAATGGTGCGACCATTTTCTCTGCGTGCACGAACAACATGAGGAGGCGCGAAAGTATGAAGCATAAATATCAATGTCCTCTGATCCCCTCTCCCCCAAAAACGAAAGTAATTTCTTCTAAAATCCGACATCGATGTTCTGAGATGACCCCTTACATTGAATTTTTTGTTTTATACTCAACCTAACTTATTTTATTCTACAACATTATATATGATTATTTAAAAACAAAATATATAAGTTTATATATAAAATATAAGTTTATCTATGATATTACAAGTATTATTTTACTACAATGTGCTATTTTAAAGATATTCTCTGCAAAGTGTTGTGAACTGTACTGGATGTGGCGATGTACAAGATATGTCTACTCACGTCACTGCGAGAACAACAGGCCCAGTGCATGGGCGTCAGCCAGCGGTTGTCCTTCGTATTCACTCGCGCTCCGTTCAACAACAGCAGGTCGCCAATCTCCGCCTCGCCACAGTAAGCTGCGGCGTGCAGCGGACTTCTCTTCTCGGCATCCTGGCCACAACGGCAACAACACAAAAGGTGAGTATATGTGAAGTTTTGTGACATGTATATAATATATTGCCAACATAACAACAACTAATTGCTGAGTTAGATTCTCAATGACTGGGCAGAAAGACGAAGTATTATTGATTTGTTGAATTCAATGTTTCACAGCATGTGGTCTGTAGGGAATTGGGACAAACTGTCCAGATTTGTATATATATATATATATATATATATATATATATATATAATATATATTTGTATATTTTCCTGCAAACGTTTTTAAAACATAGCGCAATACAGTTGATGTGAATACAAATAATGTTAAGTTGTCAAGTTGAATAAAAACTTTCAATGTGCCAAATGTTTAGGGTAGTAATAAAGTTTCAGTTTAAATGAAAATTGGACCCTTAGTAAATGTAGCCTGACATGACATACAGGCCACAGCAAGAGCTACAGGACAGAGATAGCATTAGACAGCACTAGATTAGATAGCCTCATTCCACAGACACAACTGTGCCTCAAGTCTTCCTCTCAATACACCCTTTCAGGACCAGCTGAGATTGAGATAACAAGTTACACAGACTCAACAGTGTAACACAAGATCTTTAGGTGTCCTATAAAACTGGATTCAGCAGAGCTATTGATAACAGTCATTGTTATAACAGACACAATAAACATCTGAGAACCCATGTACATCTATGAGGTATCTAAGGTAGGAAGTTAATGTAAGGGCAATTCAGGTGTTATAAATGGACAAATATTTGCTGGGTTTTTCAAGAAGCCATTACAATCAGGCTTATGCTTGATAATAAAGAGAGAAACAGGAGAACTGTTTGGCTGAGATGTAAAATAAAGAACAGTGAACAACTGCAATATTCAATAAAACATGGATGCATCCAACTATACATTCAATTACAAAAATTGCCTCTTATCAAAACTCTGGCAAGTTGACTTTGATGTTACCAGAGAACAAAATGATGCCCCTGTATTGGAGTAGTATGTTCTTTACTGGAGTAATATGTTCTTTACTGGAGTTGTATGTTCTTTACTGGAGTTGTATGTTCTTTACTGGAGTAGTATGTTCTTTACAGGAGTTGTATGTTCTTTACTGGAGTAGTTTGTTCTTTACTGGAGTAGTATGTTCTTTACTGGAGTTGTACGTTCTTTACTGGAGTAGTTTGTTCTTTACTGGAGTAGTATGTTCTTTACTGGAGTAGTTTGTTCTTTACTGGAGTTGTATGTTCTTGACTGGAGTAGTTTGTTCTTTACTGGAGTAGTTTGTTCTTTACTGAAGTTGTACGTTCTTTACTGGAGTAGTATGTTCTTTACTGGAGTTGTACGTTCTTTACTGGAGTAGTTTGTTCTTTACTAGAGTAGTATGTTCTTTACTGGAGTTGTATGTTCTTTACTGGAGTTGTATGTTCTCTACTGGAGTAGTTTGTTCTTTACTGGAGTAGTTTGTTCTTTATTGGAGTTGTACGTTCTTTACTGGAGTAGTTTGTTCTTTACTGGAGTTGTATGTTCTTTACTGGAGTAGCATGTTCTTTACTGGAGTTGTATGTTCTTTACTGGAGTTGTACGTTCTTTACTGGAGTAGGTTTTTCTTTACTGGAGTTGTATGTTCTTTACTGGAGTTGTACGTTCTTTACTGGAGTTGTACGTTCTTTACTGGAGTTGTATGTTCTTTACAGGAGTATTATGTTCTGTACTGGAGTTGTATGTTCTTTACTGGAGTTGTGTGTTCTTTACTGGAGTTGTATGTTCTTTACTGGAGTTGTATGTTCTGTACTGGAGTTGTATGTTCTTTACTGGAGTTGTACGTTCTTTACTGGAGTAGGTTTTTCTTTACTGGAGTTGTATGTTCTTTACTGGAGTTGTACGTTCTTTACTGGAGTTGTACGTTCTTTACTGGAGTTGTATGTTCTTTACAGGAGTATTATGTTCTGTACTGGAGTTGTATGTTCTTTACTGGAGTTGTGTGTTCTTTACTGGAGTTGTATGTTCTTTACTGGAGTTGTATGTTCTGTACTGGAGTTGTATGTTCTTCCTCTCATGGAATGCTTTGTTTTGTTAATTTTGCTTTGTTCATTTGTATCTCTTCAAAATAATTAGAACAAACTATTTAATTTTAGTTTGTCAGATCTAAAAGCACTTTTTCAGTTCTTCCAATTAATTTTTTTATCCCAAATGGACCAGATTTGCTAAGGTAACAAGACTCACGAAGATAAAGTGCCTTAGGACTTGGAACACACTCTATTTAAGATATATCCTTGGTCAATTAAATTCCTTTGTTAGGATGTTGTAATTGTATTTCACATCCATGTTTTTCTTTATATGTCAATACTGATACTCACAATGTCGTATTCAGTGAAAACAATGGCTTTAGTGAGTTATATATGGTATGTATCCAGTGCAGTTCAAATATGTGACAAAATGTGGGAGCCCTATCAACTTTGCACTGTGCGAATTGTGTTATGGACGTACCGCATTATGGACAATAATGAACCATAAACTATGATGAATAAAATAAAGTTAAGTACTTATGCACAATCAGGATTAAAAATGTACTTCGCATATTTTTTTTATTAAGCAATTACTAGACAATACAGTAAAAAGTTTATTTTATGTTACGGACGTACATGCCTGATGTGACCCAAATTGGAACCAAGATTCCTGTAATCATGCTGAACATAGAGAAATGAATTATTACAGACTATTATGCCCCTCTATCTCATTACTACATTAAACAAATCAGTAAAAAAAATTATGAAAAGCTGTTTTTCAGAAAGTTGAATTTTTCTGAAAAGTTGCATAGTGAATACCACCATTAATCACAGCACCTGTAACTGTAACCTGATGTAAAGATTGTAAATGACCTGTGTAATCATAACACATGTAACTGTAACCTGTTAACAATTTTATCTTTAACCTGTGTAATATGTTAACAATTTTAACTTTTTAGAATGACCATTAATAAATAAAATTTGTTGAGTGACAACAACAAAAAAGGTTATTAGATGTGCTACTTGATGAACTTGTAATCTTGTGTCTTATCCCACACACAGTACATTAAACCTTGCTAATCCACCCAACCAGTGTACATTAGAACATTGTTAACCCACCCGACAAATGTACATTATAACCTTGTTAACCCACCCGACAAGTGTACATTAGAACATTGTTAACCCACCGACAAAACATTATAACCTTGTTAACCCACCTGACAAGTGTACATTAGAACATTATTAACCCATCCAACAAATGTACTTTATAACCTTGTTAACCCACCCGACAAGTGTACATTAGAACATTGTTAACCCACCGACAAAACATTATAACCTTGTTAACCCACCTGACAAGTGTACATTAGAACATACAACATGCAAATCGGATTTTAAAAATTTAAATCAGATTTTTTTATTTATTAGATTTTTTAATTTTTTTTAAATCTGGTATACACAATGTCATAAAATATTTGACTATCAGGCTATTTGGTGTCAATACAGCTACACAAGCGTGAGCACTTTGTGCTTTTGTATTAAAAAACACACAAAACTTTGTTGATCTTGATGCTTGTAAACAATTATTTGTGTTAAATTCATACAAATCAGCGATTAAAAAAATCGGAAGTCAAAAAAATCATAAATGAATGATTTTTTAATTTTTTTGGAGTGATTTCAATCATGATTTAAATGAATGATTTAAATCAAATGATTTAAATCAAACAACCCCCTTAGGTACATGAAATCATTAATATTAGTATGTGGCAGTACCGATAGATAGTAGCGACACCTGCTGATCAAATAAAACTAAATTTCCAAAATATGGACTTGGGGGTTGTTGAACTAGGCAGCACAATTGTCCTGGGCACACATTTGTACACTAGGTGGTCAGCTTGACCTGCACTGACCGTCTGTGACAAATAATGAATGATCCCTCCACCTTACCTGGAAGTTGATGTCTTCCTTCTTGTAGAGCAGACTGCGAACTTCATCCGGGTCACCATGGAAACATGCCTGCACCAGGGGGGGCTGTGAAGAGAAACAATCGACATAGAGGTCATCATCCTCCTCGTCAACATCTTCCTGCCACTCCTCGAGATAATTCAGAAACATCTGCAGTGCCATTGTGCAAGTAATGGATGCTCCCTTTCACCAAATAATGGATGCTCCCTTTCACCAAATAATGGATGCTCCCTTTCACCAAATACACAAGTTTGGCACAGCATGCAGTAATTACGAACACCGTTCCAACACAAGAGTGAAACAAGCACACAGGTTTTTTTTCCAGTGTGCTGCCAATAAACTCGATCAATGATATTCCGCCGGAGAACTGACACAAGTTACTGTTTTCATCGCGCTGTCAAGTGGCGGCGTCTATGACAAGGTCTTGTTTTATTCTGAGTCGCCAGTGGGAATATGTTGAATTATATCACTTTGTGAATTGCATGTTGATGTGCCACTGACTGTAGTTGAACAAGAGACACCTCAACATCAACCCCTGCACTGGCGGGGACACATCCACTGTACACAGTATATCACACACCTGGTGGTCCACTCAATACTCGACTCAATACTCCACTCAATACTCCACTCAATTCTTCCGTCATGAACTCCACACTACAGCTGAACTTGAATCGAGGATCAAGCTAGAAGGTTTGGCCTTGAAGTTGTATCACAAGTCATAATGTCATCGGGAGATTAGACCAGCGCCTGCTGCTGTCACTGACTGACCCAGACGGTCCCGTCCTATGGATCAACTGCCTATGTCTGACATATGTTGACCCAGCCAGGCCAGGAGCTGCACACATAGATTAGACCAGAGGAGACATCCAAGTCAGAGTGCAGAAGATTGCTATCAACAACATTCCATTCACCGGTCATGGTCGGCCGATCACAGGTGGCTACTGCTCAACAATGTTAACTGTAGAATTACACCACTCCTAGCTGATTGCTAGTGGACAGATTAGTGCACTGCATACTTGGCCCTGGAGCGTGTCCAGGCTTGAACGTACAGCAGTCAGTCTGTGACACATGTCAACTAGCAAGGGCGGGCGGTTATTGCATAGTTATCACCTGGAGTATCTGTGACAGTGCATGATAGACAGAGATGACTTCACAGTGGCACTAGTGACCCACAGTGTAATCCGACAGGACAGTCTTCTGTGAATCTTCCACTCAGTGAGGCCCAACACAGCTCTACTGCTGCACCGGTCACGGATCAATAAACACACACAAGCACCAATACTGGTGTGTTTACTCAAGCGTGACGGGCTCCCATACAGAGGTCAGTGTGTTTACTCAAGTGTGACCGGCTACCTTACTGAGGTCAGTTCATGTTGCTGCATGCTGCTAACTGGTGCCATCTGGGGGGAATTTTAGGAACATTAGAAGTAGCTTGATGCATAACGAGATACTCCCTCCACAACTGATCACATCTATACTGGGAGGTAATATAGTGAGTTTAGAGATCAAGATCACCAACTCTATGAGGCACACTTGAGTCCACAACAGGTTTTTTCCATTTCCCTGTGTGGGATCTTTTACTTCCCCTGCCACAGACACCAGATAGAAGGGACCAACAGTTGTAATTGTTTCTCTTCTGAAAGACACAGGCAAAGTGAGGTGAACGAAATTGTCCATGTTTCAAAATGGCAGCAGATGGTTTTGAACCCCGGTCCCCTCGACCAAAAGCCTGACGCTCTATCACACGTCCACCGCAGCATTTGAGAATACACACCAGGGTTACAGCGGTCAGTGCTGAAGGCTAGGCTTCTACAGCGGTCAGTGCTGAAAGCTAGGCTTCTACAGCGGTCAGTGCTGAAGGCTAGGCTTCTACAGCGGTCAGTGCTGAATGCTAGGCTTCTACAGTGGTCAGTGCTGAAGGCCAGGCTTCTACAGCGGTCAGTGCTGAAGGCCAGGCTTCTACAGCAGTCAGTGCTGAAGGCTAGGCTTCTACAGCAGTTAGTGCTGAAGGCCAGGCTTCTACATCGGTCAGTGCTGAAGGCTAGGCTTCTACAGCAGAGTGCTGAAGGGCAGGCTTCTACAGCGGTCAGTGCTGAAGGCCAGCCTTCTACAGCGGTCAGTGCTGAAGGCCAGGCTTCTACAGCAGTTAGTGCTGAAGCTTCTACACCACAGGTTGGGTTGACTAGTGTTCACCGAGTCAACCATGCCCCCAGAGAGTGGGTAGACCACTCCCCCTGAGTATGGGTTGGTCATGCCCCCAGAGGGCGGGTTGGTCACGCCCCCTTAGGGCAGATTGGCCACAACCCCAGAGGGTCTGTAGGCCATGCCCCCCAGAGTATGGGTTGGTCATGCCCCAGAGTATGGGTTGGCCACTACCCCAGAGGGTGGGTTGGCCACTACCCCATACATTAGTTCTCATACTTAATTCTTGCACCAACAACAACCAATATTATTTTACTGTCAGCTTTACAAGATATATAATTAGTGTAGTCACATTTCGTTAATTGTAATAAAAGTTATGGTATTTTTTTTCATGTGGTGCTCCCACAAATTAATTAACCTTTCACCTAGGCCTTGTCCATCCATTGCAGGATATGGCCACTGCTAGACATTTCCATATTTCTGTTTTGGGGATACATTCCTGTCCAAAGTTTTCCTGCATAATTTGTAATGTAATCGCACCACCATATTTTTGGCCTGACTGTTGCTCTTTTCTGGGTTTTTATGAAGTAATTCTGATGGTCCACCTATTGTCCTGCATCCTCGTTATCTCACCTGTCCATTTCTACTTTGTTTGCATGATATATTTCTTTTTTTATATCTAACGTTTGTTCTCCTTCTGGTATTCCTCTGGCATTCTATCCTTTAGCCTGATGTTCAATATTGTTTCTTCCATGGCCCCTTATGTTGATCTAACTTATTTTTCAGCCATTCTGTCATTGACCATGCTTGGCACCGGATGTTATAGTTGGTCAGATGCAATAATTAAAAACTTTATTTTTAAGGCATATTGTCCTGGAATATTTTGCAGTATCTTCAAAAACAGCTCGAACCATATTTTCTGAAAGCAAATCATTCAGTTTATACTGTGTTCTCCAAGGTCCAATATGAACCACCCTCACCCTCAGTACCAGCATACAAACCACCCTCACCCTCAGTACCAGCATACAAACCACCCTCACCCTCAGTACCAGCATACAAACCACCCACACCCTCAGTACCAGCATAGAAACCACCCCCTGTACCAGCAAATAAACCACCCTCACCCTCAGTACCAGCAAATAAACCACCCTCACCCTCAGCATCAGCATATAACCACATACACCCTCAGTACCAGCATACAAACCACCCTCACCCTCAGTACCAGCAAATAAACCACCCTCACCCTCAGCATCAGCATATAAACCACATACACCCTCAGTACCAGCATACAAACGACCCTCATCCTCAGTACCAGCATACAAACCACCCTCATCCTTAGTACCAGCATACAAACGACCCTCATCCTCAGTACCAGCATACAAACGACCCTCACCCTCAGTACCAGCATACAAACCACTCTCATCCTCAGTACCAGCATACAAACCACCCTCACCTTCAGTACCAGCATATAATTATAAACCACCCTCAGTACCAGCATACAAACCACCCTCACCCTCAGTACCAGCATATAATTATAAACCACCCTCACCCTCAGTACCAGCATATAATTATAAACCACCCTCAGTACCAGCACATAAACGTCAGCTCGATGTTCTGAAAAAGGCTTGACTAATCGAATGATGCTTTAAGACAATCTGGTGACCACAACATATCTTCTGAGACTAGTCAGTTAACCACTTCAGTGCCAGTGAGCAGATATAGCTAGTAAACTATTTTATAATGGAATGCTCATGCAGCCGATTTCGCCAATTCCATTTTGTAACATACAGTCGAGCCTCGTTATTACGTGGTGGTCGGGGTCCACGATTTCGGACCGCATTGTAGGTGTTCCCATATCTGCCACCAGGGAGCTACTAAACAACAACTATCGCTGCCTGCTGCAAGAACGCGGTCAAAGCCACTGTGTGCTTGCAGCACTGTCTTGTGCCCCAATACGCAATTTTTTTTAGAGCTTATTAAACAAGTCAGCTAGCGTCAACGTGTATTATTTTTAAATGTCACACCCTGTTGAATCTTGAACTGAATAAAATACACATATGTATACCGTTATTGAATAGTTCTGTTACGACGATGATGTACTGGATTAACAGGCCTACAAATCGAAAATAATAACCTGGATCTGAGCAGCCGAAAACGTATGACTTGACACATGTACTATGTAAGCTGATTAAACCTAGAAAACAACAATAGGTAGAATTAATAATTGTTTCACTTAATTTTTCAACCGATCTCGACCAAAGCATAAATTTATGACGCACCACTTAACATTGATTCATCGGTTCATATGCAGATGAATTCATATCTTCGTGCAACGGTGGCGCCCTGGGTTAGACATTTGGCATGTTGGTTTCACGTTGCGAAAACGATTATATTTATGATGCAATGGAAGCATGCCATTTCACCCCAGTGTTATATAGGTATTGCATACTAAATTGCATTTAAGACTTTTACCTGATTCTTAAGCAAGGCGTATTTGTGAATCTCGACTGCAATTTAAAAACTGCCAAGCGAAGCCAGAGACATCGATTGATGTCGGCGGCAGTTGACACTCGTTCATTGACATTGTTCACCTAATGTTTCTTGATAATTGTCAGAGCAATTCTAAGTAGGTTTAATCTGGCATTTCCCCCTGGCGGCAGAAAATTGGGGTCTACGACGAACCGCCTTATATCTGAATCCACGTAATAACGGGGCACGCAATAATGAGGTGCGACTGTATATTGCCATTGGCTTGAAGCAGTGTCACTGGTGACAATTAGTCAATGAGATTAAACATTACAAAGAGTCTACGCATTTGGTTGCTATGTCTGAAGCTTATATTTGCATGCATTTCAGTGTAAAATAAAACCAAAATCTTGTATGTTTCAGCCAAATGTATCGGATGAGTCAAAGTGCAGATTTGAGTGAAACTGAACCCTGTTGTGTTACCTCACTATTAATAATAATAATAATAATAATAATAATTGACTTCTATGGCAAACATGCACAAACAATTATGAATCTAGAAGAAATGTGCACAGTAAACACATCAAATACAATAAGTTCAGATCAATGTGTTATTTTAAAAAATGGCATGGCATTTATTGTGCATCATTGCAATTTTGGCTGACACTGCCACAGGATTGGTTTAACAGAATGTGCCAGCCCATGCCACAATGGGCTTAGAAATGTTTAGCACTTTTCAAGGTTTTAAGTTCAGCCATATTCATAGTACAAAGCCTTTTTTGACAAACGGATTTGAAGCGTATGTTTGAATGACTCATAATCATCAGACAATCAGTCATTATCATAAATAACTCATTGTCGATGTCAATGACATCATTCATCTTTTGACATGCCATGTGTCACTGGCTGTCAGGCATGTATTCGCTACCCCATCTGTAGACTGTACTATTAAGAGCACAATTCTACCACAAATGTATGCTTGCAAAACACTATTATTAGATGTGCACATGGTGTCAGTTTGCAACACCTATCAGCGTCACGCGTCAAGTTACGGCGATTCAGGCAACTTCATTCCATCACAGTCACACAGCCACTGCTCGCACAACGACACCAACCGTTCTGTAAAATGCCCACCTGATCTTGAAACTGCAACATCACCATCTTGCTATTTGTGAGCGCGCCAGTTTACGATTTCAACTGAGCGACGGTTTGCTGAGCTAGACGGGATAAACGTAACGTCATTAGGGTTTAGGCAAGCTGCAACGAAACACATCGCTTCTTTACCGCCATGTCAACTGTCTGTGAGTCGTTCCTTCCGGTCACGGCGATGGCTAGATCGGGCGATGACAGGTCGGCATACACATGTCATACTGACACAATACTCATGTACATCAGTAAAACCGTTCTTTTACGTTAATTAGTAACTAACTGTAAATTAAATGGTTCGCTAGCGATTGTCAAAAGTTACCGACGACAACTGAAAGTGGCGGGCCAAGGCTTGTTTTCGCATATTATCGCTCAACATTTTGTAACGTTTTAACATGTTTGTTTACCCAGCAGTAGGAATAAAACGGACGCAGGTTCAGGTGACTTTGGTCTGTTTTATCTTTAACAAGATTTAACAAGATTGCCATCTCGAACAACAAGTTCCAGATGGCAAGTGGACAAGGAAGCCATTGCCATTGGCTTATCGAGAGTCCAACAATTTTCTCATCTGTGTGTAGCCCGCCCTTATCAAATATCTGTCAATTCTATTTTTAAACATATTCACACTACTAGCATTAACACAATCATTTGGCAGTTTGTTCCATTCATTTATCACCCTCTGTGAGAAAGAGTACTTTCTCATGTCCAACCTACACTGCTCCTTAACTAATGCTGCTTTGTGTCCTCTGGTTCTACTGCCTATTTTAAGTTTGAAGAACATATTCCTATCAACATCCTCATAACCGTTCACTATTTTAAACACTTCTATTTGGTCTCCTCTTAGTCTCCTGGTCTCTAGTGTTGTCAAACCACATTGTAATAAGCGACTTTCGTAACTAAGGTCTCTTAATTCTGGAATCATCTTAGTTGCTCTTCGTTGTATTCTTTCTAGCTTATCTATGTCTTTTTTATGATATGGCCTCCATGCTTGAATACAATATTCCAAATGTGGTCTAACTATTGCTTTGTACAGGGGTACAATTAGATGTTTCTCCTTATACGTGATAGTTCTCCTAATTAGCCCTAGAATTTGATTTCCTTTCAAAGCAGCAATCCCACATTGCTCTGAAACTTTCATGTCAGCATTAAATGTTACTCCTAAATCCTTTTCTTGTGTCGTTCTACCTAGTACAGCATCCCCCATTTTATATTCCTTGTCCATATTTCCATGTCCTATGTGTATACATTTATACTTCCCAAAATTGAATAACATTTGCCATTTTTCTGACCATTTAACTAATTTTTCCAGATCATCCTGTAAACTTTGGTTATCTGTATCATTAGTAACCTTTCTGAATACTTTTGTGTCATCTGCAAATTTGAGTACTTTGCTAGATATGTCATCCTCCAAATCATTTATATATATTAAAAACAGTATAGGGCCTAATACTGATCCCTGTGGTACCCCACTCAAAACAGATTTCCAGTTTGAAATCTCACCATCTACTATTACTCTCTGTCTTCTGTGTGTAAGCCACTTTTCTATCCAGTTGATTACATCATTGCCTATACCATGGGCTTTTAGTTTAAGTAACAATCTTTGATCTTCCTCGATCCCTTCTTAAATAGCGGCGTAATGTTTGCTTCTTTCCATTCTGAAGGAACTATACCTTCTTCTAGTGACAAGTTAAATAAGTTTGCAAGTGGTGTATTAATTTGATCAACAATTTCCTTTAGCAGTTTTGGTGGTATCCCATCAACTCCAGGTGATTTATTATCTTTCATCTTCTTAATTTTCTTTGCTATCATTTCAGGAGTTACAAATAACTGCCCTAAATGTTCTGATTTATTGCCCTCAAATTTAGTCAATGGAACTGGAAGTGAGCTGATATCTTCTGTGGTAAAAACTGAGCTGAAATACTCATTCAGGATCTCTGCCATTTGGAACCCATTTGAAATTATGTTTTCACTGTTGTTTTCCAGTGGTACGACCTTATCTCGAACTTTCTGTTTACTCCTTACATAAGCATAGAAACTCTTGCTGTCATTTTTTATATTACCTGCCAATTTTTTTTCAAAGGTTCTTTTAGATTTTCTACTTTCAGTTGTAGCTAGGTTAAGTGCCTCTTTGTAGTTTGTGTAGTCTTCTACATTTCCAGTGTGTTTATAGACCCTCCACAGCACCTGTTTGTGAGCAATTTTTCTAATAGTTTCTTTTGACAGGTGTTTTTTCCTGGATCTTTTCCCTTGTTTTCTTAATGGAATAAATTTCTCAATAATGCCCTCAATCTCATATTTTAAACAAGTCCAGCATTCTGTTGCTGTCTTGTTCTTCAGCAAGTTATTCCAATCTATATTTGCTAGATATGTTCTCATCACTTTATATTTGCCTTTGTTGAAGTTCCTCCTCCATTGTTTTTTATATGTATTCCCTGTCTTTACTTTTATATTAAAATATATTTGGTTATGGTCACTTGAACCCAAAGGTTCGTGTACTTTAACATTGTCAACTAATTCATTTTGAGAAGACAAAATTAAATCTAACACATTCCCACCTCTGGTTGGTTCCAAGACATGTTGAGTAAGGAAACAATCCTGTGTTAGAAATAGAAACTGATGGTCGTCCCCTCCAGCACTATCTAATGATTCCCATTGTATATGGCCATGGTTAAAATCACCCATTATAACACATTCTCCCTTGCTCACCTCCCTTATCGCTTTTTGTAATTTTACATCTTCCTCTTGTCCAATGTTAGGACTACGATAAACTACTCCTATTGTTAATGTTGAGTTCCTGGTAACTATGTTACACCAAATTGCTTCCACACTATCTGCTTCACTTTTCAGTGTAATTTCATATGCTTGGATAGATTCTTTAATATACAAAATTACTCCACCTCCCCTTCTTTCTCGTCTATCCTTCCTAAACATTACATAGCCTGTCAGTGCTAACTCAGCATCTACTATATCTTCATTTGCCCATGATTCTGTGATGCCTATTACATGAGGATCAATATCTGCTACCATAATGTCTAACTCACTTTTTTTATTTACTATGCTCCTGGCATTTAAGCATACACATTTAAGTTCATTGTCTGAAATTATTGGTGAACATTTCTTTGGATGTGTATTTGTAGTAGTACTCCTTTGAGTTTTCTCTGTCAGTTCCCCCTGCGCATCTAGTTTAAATAAGTTATAGTACCTGTGCCCTCGTCGACAACTAACCGTGAAGACGGCCTTCATTCGGCACCAAACTTGCATATTTAAAATACATTTTAATGAATGCCTATTAATTAATGTAGGGCCTAATGTAATAATTAATAGTAAAATAATACTACTTTGTAACTTTAAACTTGAAATTAAGTGAGTTAAGAAACACCAAATCATCAAAACAACTTTATGTTGACTGTTTCAAATGAATCACTTTGAAACTAAAGGTCACATGGACACGCCAGTGAAGTTCACATCGCGGACTGACGTATATGATATAGCATTTGAAATGTGACCAATCAGGGCAAAGTGAAGTGGTTCTCTCATAGTGGAGCGAAGTGAAGTACCTGGTAGTACTCTCATAATGGTGCTAAGTGAAGTAGTACTCTTATAGTGGTGCTAAGTGAAGATGTTTAGTAATCGCACGGCCTGCACATCATGTATGCGCACAAACCACCACAACATTGGACTGTTTAGAGAATAATTACTTGAATATAAAACTTGCACAAAATCATAATGATTATGAATAAGGATAACCAGTGGGAATGCGTTAACTGGAATACACATCAACTAAAACCTGTGTGCCAGTGTACGAATCCTGGTGATGAAGCAGGCAGTTACTGAGTCATGTTTGGTATTAATTCAGTCACCTCCTTGGATGATTTCATTGTACAAAGCTAAAAATGATAATGATTAATCTGGACAAGTTTTGTATTTCCTTGAACTTTATTGTGTTCAGTAAAGTCAAAGAACACGAACAACAAGAAGACAAAATAGTGTAAACACTTGTAACATATGCGATAAACAGTGCCATGCAGAGTCAACTGTGTACAGTTGTACTCACATTCTTTGATGTAACATCGATTTGCCGATTTTCATGTCATGACGGCACTGTATGCAAAATGTATTATATGAAGCATATGTTGTCTGTATTCTTGCAAAACCACCTAATTTTTTATTACCATACACGTAGCAACTGCTTCTCATTAAACAACGCCGTTGGTCTCCAGGTGTTACTTGTGCCATTGTTGCAGGATGTTCCGCACTGGGTTGCTGCTCCTCACTAAGCCTATCCATAAGTTAACCTTGAGCATTCCTCAGTTGCTGTCTGGGGCATTCCAACTTGTACATGAGACTCTGTACATTCACCTCGTGCCAGATGTTCTCTCCACATCCAAGGCTGCGCTTGGCAACATTCCATGCACAGAGAACATCAGGAGGTTTGTTCTGGACACGTATGTCTCCTCAAGCACAATATGTTCTGGTCCAGACATTCGGTTCCTCCTCGGAAACATCACAATTGAACCTGCGACTGCAGCTGAACAGCACCATGTCCTCAAGTCCACCTGTCAGGTCGTCATCACGCAGGAGATGGCCGCAGACAGTCGCGGAGCACTGCTACAATATGTCATCAAGAACTTCCCAACAAAGGAGGACATTGCCATGGAGACCATTACCTTGGATACGGTGCACCCTGTACAGTTGTCTGACTACCCAGGTTTAAGGGATCAATCAAGAACGCACGACTCAGGGCTTGTGACAACGTATGACAATGTGGCAGTGGGAGGGACCTTCGACAACCTGCACATAGGGCACAAGATCCTGCTGACTGAGGCATGCCTTCACGCCAACAAATCAGTGACAGTGGGTGTGACTGACACCTGCATGAATACAAGTAAGTCATGTAATGTTGATGCACATGCACACATGCATTCACACATGCACGTGTGTACACACTCACACATACACGTGTACACATGCACATGTGTGTATGCACTCACACATGCACGCATATGTATGCACACATGTGTATGCACTCGTACACAAACACATGTGTACACACTCACATGTGTATGCACTCACACACTTTGTGGGGCGCGATAGCATACTGGTTAGAAGGCCGGACTCTCAATCGAGAGAACCCGGTTTCAAATCCCACTGCGGTCGCTTCGAACCTTTGGCAAGTTTGATCACCTCACGTTGCCACAGTTCACTCAGCTGTATAAATGAGTACCTGGCAATACAGACAGTGGTGGATATGTGAACGAATAGCCTTCGCGCAGCAATTGCAGCGTGGCTGAATACTTCCCAAAGAAGTTGAGATGGCCTTGGAATGAACAGGTCTGCCAGGGGGTGAAGTGTAAAGCGCTTTGAGCAGTCATATGGACCGGATACAGCGCTATATAAGAATGTACCTTTACCTTTACCTTCACATGTGCATGCACACACATGTACACATGCACGAGCACACACACACACGCACACGCACACACACACACATTAGCACAAACTATTGTGATTATGATTATTCTATCATTTAACATATTACATTACATTTATTGAAGTATAGTCAGTTACACCTTACAGTATGATCAGTTGTAATGATTTACACTGACTTCATAATTACAGTTGTTTATAGTTACAGTAAATATTTGCATTATACCAAGTTATGGCCGTTTACAATTACATTATAATATATTACAGTTGTTTACAATTGTAACGTTAATCTAGCCTGTTGCACATGTTGTTTCTTTGATGCAGATAAAGTTCTGAGTGAACTGATCCGTCCAACGGACGCACGCATTAAGGAGGTCCTTGGCTTCCTGAAGGACATCAAGCCAGCGCTGCAGTACACGGTCACTCCGATCACTGACCCCTATGGCCCCACCCTGGTGGATGCCAGTCTGCAGTGTCTCGTGGTCAGCGAAGAGACTTTACGGGGTGGTCAGTCGGTCAACTTGAAGAGGAAGGAAAGAGTTGAGTGGGCAGGTTGCAGTTGTTTGTAATATAATACATTGTTTGTTGTACTATATCACACTATCGGTTGTAATATATTACACTGTTGGTAGTGATACATCATGCTGTTTGTTGTAATATATTATACTGTTTGTTGAATATATTACATTGTTTGGTTGTAATACACTATGCTGTCCAGTGTAATATATTAGACTGTTCATTGTAATATATTAAAATGTTAGTTATAATGTACTACCCATTGGTTGTAATAGATCACATTGTTGGACTGTATTATATCACACTGTTGTTTGTAATAGATTACACTGTTGGTTGTAATATATTACATTGTTGTAATATATTACACAATTGTGATGTATTACAATGTTGGTTGTAATATATATATATATATCATTGTTGGTTGTTACCCACAACAGTGTTGTATTATACTACACTATTGATTGTAATGTCATGTAAAGTGATGTAACATTACAAGACTATTATCAAAAACCCTTGGGGCCTGTGCTGTTGACCTTTCATGTTATTGAGTCTGTTTGTGTGACGCAATGAATGATTTTATTTCCTAGGCTATGAATAGCCTTGATGTGGTAACTATCGACATAGTCGAGGACAGTTGTCACTCTTCTAATGAAGAGGTGAAGATCAGCTCATCATCGTTGCGAAAAAGACTGTTGGGAATGCTTCTCCGGGAACCAAAAGTTGGCACGTTTTTCTTACATTTAATAAATAATGTTTTGAAATTGATTGTTTGATAAAAATTGTAGTATCATAAAATTGTAGTTCTATAGGGACATCTTCTGTATCCACAGATTACATTACAAATAAAATGTAAACAAGATGTTTGCCTCAAAACATTCTAATTAAAGAAATAACAGTAATAGATATTTAAGAAAATGTGGATAATTAAAACACAATTGGGGGGTGAAAATGTTAGAATAAACATAACTTTGTACCTTTTGTTGTTTGTTGAAGCCAAACCCCGGGCTCCGTCCAAGTCCATATATCATTGGTCTCACAGGAGGCATAGGGAGCGGAAAATCTTCCGTCTGCCACCGACTCCAGGGGCAGGGAGCAGCGATTGTTGACTGCGACAAGCTGGGTGTGTATCTCATCCCAGGGGGTGCTAGTGACTTTGGTGGTCATGGCTTTTCATGCAATTCTGTGACAGTCAGATGTCACGTGACAGTCATATTTTTTTAAAATGTTGCTGGCAGACAGGCTCATCGGCAGACAGGCTCGCCGACAGAAAGGCTCGCTGGCGGACAGGCTCGCCGGCGGACAGGCTCACTGGCAGACACGCTCGCTGGCGGACATGCTCACTGGCGGGCTGGCAGACAGACTCGCCGGCGGACAGGCTCGCCGGCAGACAGGCTCGCCGGCGGACATGCTCGCTGGCGGACATGCTCGATGGCAGACAGGCTCGCTGGCAGACATGCTTGCTGGCAGACAAACTGGATGGTGGACAGGCTCGCTGGCAGACAGGCTCCCTGGCGGACATGCTCGCTGGTAGACAAACTTGATGGCGGACAGGCTCGCTGGCGGACAGGCTTGATGGCGAACAGGCTCGCTGGCCGACATGCTCGCTGGCTGACAGGCTCGCTGGCGGACATGCTCGCTGGCTGACAGGCTCGCTGGCGGACATGCTCGCTGGCTGACAGGCTCGCTGGCAGACATGCTCGCTGGCAGACAGGCTCGCTGGCGGACATGCTCGCTGGCAGACAGGCTTGATGGCGGACAGGCTCGCTGGTGGACATGCTCGCTGGCAGACAGGCTTGATGGCGGACAGGCTCGCTAGTGGACATGCTCATTGGCAGACAGGCTTGATGGCGGACAGGCTCGCTGGTGGACATGCTCGCTGGCTGACAGGCTCGCTGGCGGACATGCTCGCTGGCAGACAGGCTTGATGGCGGACAGGCTCGCTGGCGGACAGGCTCGCTGGCAGACATGCTCGCTGGCAGACATGCTCGCTGGCAGACAGGCTTGATGGCGGACAGGTTTGATGGCGGACAGGCTCGCTGGAGGACATGCTCGCTGGCTGACAGGCTCACTGGAGGACATGCTCGCTGGAGGACATGCTCGCTGGCGGATAGGCTCGCTGGCAGACATGCTCGCTGGCTGACAGGTTTGATGGCGGACAGGCTCGCTGGCAGACATGCTCGCTGACAGACAGGCTTGATGGCAGACAGGCTCGTTGGCGGACATGCTCGTTGGCGGACATGCTCGCTGGCAGACAGGTTTGATGGCAGACAGGCTCGTTGGCAGATATGCTCGCTGGCAGACAGGTTTGATGGCGGACAGGCTTGCTGGCCGACATGCTCACTGACAGACAGGCTTGATGGCAGACAGGCTCGCTAGCGGACAGGCTCGCTGGCGGACAGGCTCGCTGGCAGACATGCTCACTGACGGACATGCTCGCTGGCGGATAGGACAGGCTCGCTGGCTGACAGGCTCGCTGGCGGACATGCTCGCTGGCAGACAGGCTTGATGGCGGACAGGTTTGATGGCTGACATTCTCGCTGGCAGACAGGCTTGATGGCGGACAGGCTCGCTGGCAGACAGGTTTGATGGCGGACAGGCTCGCTGGCGGACAGGTTTGATGGTGGACATGCTCACTGGCAGACAGTCTTGATGGCGGACAGGCTCGCTGGCAGACATGCTCGCTGGCAGACAGGTTTGATGGCGGACAGGCTCGCTGGCAGACAGGCTTGATGGCGGACAGGCTCGCTAGTGGACATGCTCATTGGCGGATAGGACATGCTCGCTGGCTGACAGGCTCGCTGGCGGACATGCTCGCTGGCAGACAGGCTTGATGGCGGACAGGCTCGCTGGCAGACAGGCTTGATGGCGGACATGCTCGCTGGCAGACAGGCTTGATGGCGGACATGCTCGCTGGCAGACAGGCTTGATGGCGGACAGGCTCGCTAGTGGACATGCTCATTGGCGGATAGGACATGCTCGCTGGCTGACAGGCTCGCTGGCGCACATGCTCGCTGGCAGTCAGGCTTGATGGCGGACAGGCTCGCTGGCGGACAGGCTCGCTGGCAGACAGGTTTGATGGCGGACAGGCTCGCTGGCAGACAGGTTTGATGGCAGACAGGCTCGCTGGCAGACATGCTCGCTGGCAGACAGGCTCGCTGGCAGACAGGCTCGCTGGCAGACAGGCTCGCTGGCAGACAGGTTTGATGGCAGACAGGCTCGCTGGCAGATAGGTTTGATGGCGGACAGGCTCGCTAGCAGACATGCTTGCTGGCAGACAGGTTTGATGGCGGACAGGCTCGCTGGCAGACAGGCTCGTTGGCGGACATGCTCACTGGCAGACAGGTTTGATGGCGGACAGGCTCGCTGGCAGACAGGTTTGATGGCAGTCAGGCTCGCTGGCAGACATGCTCGCTGGCAGACAGGCTTGCTGGCAGACAGGCTCGCTGGCAGACAGGCTCGCTGGCAGACAAGCTCGCTGGCAGACAGGTTTGATGGCAGACAGGCTCGCTGGAGGACAGGTTTGATGGCGGACAGGCTCGCTGGCAGACAGGCTCCCTGGCAGACATGCTCGCTGGCAGACAGGTTTGATGGCGGACAGGCTCGCTGGCAGACAGGCTTGATGGCGGACAGGCTTGCTGGCAGACAGGCTCGTTGGCGGACATGCTCGCTGGCAGATAGGTTTGATGGCGGACAGGCTTGCTGGCGGACATGCCCGCTGACAGACAGGTTTGATGACGGACAGGCTCGCTGGCGGACAGGTTTGATGGAGGACAGGCTCGCTGGCAGACAGGCTCCCTGGCAGACATGCTCGCTGGCAGACAGGTTTGATGGCGGACAGGCTCGCTGGCAGACAGGCTCGTTGGCGGACATGCTCGCTGGCAGACAGGTTTGATGTCGGACAGGCTTGCTGGTGGACAGGCTCATTGGCAGACAGGCTCGCTGGCAGACATGCTCGCTGACAGACAGGTTTGATGGCGGACAGGCTTGATGGCGGACAGGCTCGCTGGCGGACATGCTCGCTGACAGACAGGTTTGATGGCGGACAGGCTTGATGGCGGACAGGCTCGCTGGCGGACATGCTCGCTGGCAGACATGCTCGCTGGCGGACAGGCTCACTGGCTGACAGGTTCGCTGGTGGACATATGGAGTTCATCCACAGAGACAGCCTCTTGAGGATATTATGGACATATGGAGTTGATACATAGAGACAGCCTCTGGAGGATACTACAGACATATGGAGTTCCGCCACATATTGTAGACCTCATCAAGCTTTTTTACGAGAACTATACATGCACCACAAGACAATGAGGTATTGTATTCAAGGTACAGTCATGAGTCGGACAAGGGTGCGTGATGCCAGCAGCTCTATTCAACCTTGTCGTAGACTGGATTATGAAGAAAACAGAGGGAAAAAAAGAGGAATAAGATGAACATTGTTTTCTTTTCTCGAGGACGTCGACTTCACCAATGATGTAGCCCTCCAGTCTCTTATGTGACATGACATGCAGGAAAAGACAAACACACTCAAGGACATCAGCCAGAAATTAGGACTAAAGATAAACAAACAGAAATCCAAGGTGATGGGGCCAAGGTGATGGGGCCAAGGTGATGGGGCCAAGGTGATGGGGCCAAGGTGATGGGACCTAGTCAATAACAATATGCAAAGATGGAAGGGCCGACGTTGACATCAAGAATCGCATGAACAAGGCCGGAGCTGCTTTCTTCAGACTGAAACCTGTTTGGAGATCAACAAGATATTCTAGAAGAACAAAGTTGAGACTATACCAAAGCTGTGTCCTCTCCGCACTACTGTATGGCTCAGAATGCTGGCGTATGATAAAACTAGACCTCAGATACCTTTCTACCTTCCACACAAAGTAGCTTCGAAATATCATGAGAATATTCTGGCCACAAAAAATCTCAAACAACCAACAGCAAAGAATAATTGGACAAAACAATATGAACAACATAACAACGTAACAACATACTCTACACAAGAAGATGGAGGTGGATCAGCCATGTCTTCAGAAAGGAAGACGACAACATCTCAAAGATTACACTAAGATGGACACCTGAAGGTAAAAGAAAATGAAGACGGCCCAAAAACCTGGAGGAAAACTGCGGTAGAAGAACTCAAGCAAATACACCTAAGCTGGAGCCAGGCTATAGACAGAAAGAGGCGGAGGACCCTTGGTTCTGCCTCGTGCAAGTGGGCATGAAGAGGACTAAATAAGTAAGTATATATATATATATATATGTATATATACTTACATATATATATATATATATATATATATATATATATATATATATATTCTTTCTTGCCCCTCCCTGGAAAAATTCCTACAGACACCTCTGAGGCTTACTGGTGGACAGGCTTACTAGTGTGCTGGTGGACAGGCTTACTAGTGTGCTGGCAGACAGTCTTACTAGTGTGCTGGTGGGCAGGCTTACTGGTGTGCTAGCAGACTGGCTTACTAGTGTGTTGACGGGCAGGCTTACTAGTGTGCTGGCGGACAGGTTTGCTAGTGTGCTGGTGGGCAGGCTTACTGGTGTGCTGGTGGACAGGCTTACTGGTGTGCTGGCAGACATGCTTACTAGTGTGCTGACAGGCAGGCTTACTAGTGTGCTGGTGGACAGGTTTACTAGTGTGCTGGTGGACAGGTTTACTAGTGTGCTGGTTGGCAGGCTTACTGGTGTGCTGGCAGACAGGCTTACTAGTGTGCTGACGGGCAGGCTTACTAGTGTGCTGGCGGACAGGTTTACTAGTGTGCTGGTGGACAGGTTTACTGCTGTGCTGGTGGACAGGCTTACTGGTGTGCTGGCGGACAGGCTTACTAGTGTGCTGACAGGCAGGCTTACTAGTGTGCTGGTGGACAGGTTTACTAGTGTGCTGGTGGACAGGCTTACTAGTGTGCTGGTGGACAGGTTTACTAGTGTGATGGTGTACAGGCTTACTAGTTTTCTGGTGGGCAGTCTTACTAGTGTGCTGGTGGGCAGGTTTACTGGTGTGCTGGAGGACAGGTTTACTAGTGTGCTGATGGGCAGGCTTACTGGTGTGCTGGCAGACAGGCTTACTAGTGTGCTGGCGGGCAGGCTTACTAGTGTGCTGGCGGACAGGTTTACTAGTGTGCTGGTGGACAGGTTTACTGCTGTGCTGGTGGACAGGCTTACTGGTGTGCTGGCGGACAGGCTTACTAGTGTGCTGACAGGCAGGCTTACTAGTGTGCTGGTGGACAGGTTTACTAGTGTGCTGGTGGACAGGCTTACTAGTGTGCTGGTGGACAGGTTTACTAGTGTGATGGTGTACAGGCTTACTAGTTTTCTGGTGGGCAGTCTTACTAGTGTGCTGGTGGGCAGGTTTACTGGTGTGCTGGAGGACAGGTTTACTAGTGTGCTGATGGGCAGGCTTACTAGTGTGCTGGCGGACAGACTTACTAGTGTGCTGGCGGGCAGGCTTACTAGTGTGCTGGCGGACAGGCTTAATAGTGTGCTGGCGGAGCATACCCCATTAATGAATTCTTTCAGCCACAAATGGTTTTTGGCCTGCTTTTCCAGTTCTTTCCATCTACATCCTGCTTTTGCCATCTGTCATCTGTCCTGCCACTTACTGGTGTGCTGGTGGACAGGTTTACTAGTGTGCTGGTGGGCAGGCTTACTGGTGTGCTGGCAGACAGGCTTACTAGTGTGCTGACGGGCAGGCTTACTAGTGTGCTGGCGGACAGGTTTACTAGTGTGCTGGTGGACAGGTTTACTGCTGTGCTGGTGGACAGGCTTACTGGTGTGGTGGCGGACAGGCTTACTAGTGTGCTGACAGGCAGGCTTACTAATGTGCTGGCGGACAGGTTTACTAGTGTGCTGGTGGGCAGGCTTACTGGTGTGCTGGCGGACAGGTTTACTAGTGTGCTGGTGGACAGGCTTACTAATGTGCTGGCGGGCAGGCTTACTAGTGTGCTGGTGGACAGGTTTACTAGTGTGCTGGTGGACAGGCTTACTAGTTTTCTGGTGGGCAGGCTTACTAGTGTGCTGGTGGGCAGGTTTACTGGTGTGCTGGAGGACAGGTTTACTAGTGTGCTGATGGGCAGGCTTACTAGTGTGCTGGCGGACAGACTTACTAGTGTGCTGGCGGGCAGGCTTACTAGTGTGCTGGCGGACAGGCATAATAGTGTGCTGGCGGAGCATACCCCATTAATGAATTCTTTCAGCCACACATGGTTTTTGGCCTGCTTTTCCAGTTCTTTCCATCTACATCCTGCTTTTGCCATCTGTCATCTGTCCTGCCACTTCTCTGTGCCTAACAGTCAATCAGGAAGTTTGCAAAATGTTTCAGGTCATAAAGCGTACGAGAAAGGAACAGAGACGCTGACACGACTGGTCAAGGTGTTTGGACAGGATATCTTGGACAACAATGGCAAGATTGACCGCAGGGTACTGGGATCAAAGGTCTTCACAGATAAGGTACTGGGGTCAAAGGTCTTCACCTATAAGGTACTGGGGTCAAAGGTTTTCATCGATAAGATGCTCAGGTCAAATGTCTTCACAGATAAGGTACTGGGGTCAAAGGTCTTCACCTATAAGGTACTGGGGTCAAAGGTTTTCATCGATAAGATGCTCGGGTCAAATGTCTTCACAGATAATGTACTGGGGTCAAAGGTCTTCACAGATGAGGTATTTCTTATAAAAGTGTCAAAGTGGACTAGTCATGATCCCTCAGGCAGGAGTCACAAAGGTCAATGTCGACTGTGTCTCAAGATGGCCGCCTTCATTAGGTCTGTCTGCTGAGCTGCCCTTGTTTCAGACTTATTCTTATTACTAATGTTATTGGTCTATATTTTCTTCCTATGATTAAGTGTCTGTTGCAAATACCTAAAGTTCATACAATAAAATCATTCAAGAAGGTTTCAAAATGTTATCATTTGTTCTTGAACAAAACATTCACAAGTTAACAAAATCCTCCAAGCTGATTTCACAAGTAAACCTACTTGCGATGTTCTATGTTTCTTCATAGGGCCAGCTGAAGAAGCTGATTTCACCAGTAAACCTACTTGTGATGTTCTATGTTTCTTCACAAGGCCAGCTGGAATAGCTGATTTCACCAGTAAACCTACTTGTGATGTTCTATGTTTCTTCACAGGGCCAGCTGGAGAAGCTGATTTCACCAGTAAACCTATTTGTGATGTTCTATGTTTCTTCACAGGGCCAGCTGGAGAAGCTGAACCAGATAGTCTGGCCGGCGATAGCGGAACTAGCTCTGAAAGAAATTGATGCTTACTCTAAAGAAGGTAGGATGTAAACTGAACCAGTAATGAAATTGAAAACAATGAGTCCTCTGCTGACAGTTGAATATATGTTATTTACAGGGTTGGCATGTAACGAAGTAAAAGTACTTCGTTACAATAGTTATTTCAAGTAATTGGCATGTAACAAGGGAGGGAGGGAGTGTGTTGATAAAAAGTTAAATTGTGCCTCATCTTTAATTAAGTTCTGTATTTAACTGAAATTATTTGATGTTGTGAGCTCTCACTAATGATAATGTAATTTTCCAAGCATCCAAGTGAGCACCATGTTCAAGGTTGGCAGACTGGTTGACCAGCTAAGGCTGTCTGGGAACACTTTGTTATAGGCAGAGTGGTGCCAAACAGTTGTCCGATGTGTAATTTATGTAATATAACTCATGATTTTGTTGTTATTTCTAAGTGTTGTACTTTTACTTCTAGTTTTACTTCAAATACTTTTGTAAAGTAGTTTTACTTTTGACTGAAGTACTTTTTTACAAAGTACTTTTACTTTTACTCAGGTAGTTTTTAGGTGAATTACTTTTAGGTTTACTCAAGTACAAAATTAAAGTAATTCAGTCAACCCTGGTTGTTTATAGTAGTTGTTGTCAAATGTTGTCAGAAAGACATAGCGTTGGACTCTGTCGCGTTTTATACAATCTTCAGGTCTTCAAGTATATACTGGAAAAACTTAATCATATACCATCCTGACTCGTCATCTCCCAAGGTAGGATGAGTTAAAACAGTTCCATATACTATATAATCGTGTAGTTCAGGGTTACAGAAGGTGTGGATACATCTACAATGAATTAATGACTGGGAGCACGGTTCTATGGAACGTTTCTACAGTAGATACTGTGACTGCTTCCTGTGTGACTGCCACATTCGGATAGAGTGGACATAGAAGAAATGCTGGTAGATCTCACAGGAGGCTGGTAAATCACACAGGAGGCTGGTAGATCACACAGGAGGCTGGTAGATCACACAGGAGGCTGGTAGATCACACAGGAGGCTGGTAGATCACACAGGAGGCTGGTAGATCACACAGGAGGCTGGTAGATCACACAGGAGGCTGGTAAATCACACAGGAGGTTGGTAGTGTTCATGGTTTATACTCATGGTGGTGTCTAGTGCCGACATCTGCTGTGGCAATAATGGTACATAAACTGATGCGGACTAGGCATGTACAGTGACTTGTCTACACGCAGCGACTAGTCCGCGTGCAGTGACTTGTCTACACGCAGCGACTAGTCCGTGTGCAGTGACTAGTCCACACACAGCGACTAGTCCACGCGCAGTGACTAGTCCACGCGCGGCGACTAGTGACTAGCCCATTCCATGTACAGTGGATTCCACATCAAAACAGTGACATTTGAGGTTCTGAGAGTTGCCAGTGAACTATTGCACTGTAATGGTGGTCTGTTTGCAGGGAAGGACGTGGTAGTGTTGGATGCTGCTGTGCTCCTGGAGGCTGGATGGGACACCATGGTACATGAAGTGTGGACTACTTCAGTGCCAAAAGATGAGGTATATATCTTTTATTACTCAGGGCAAGAAAATATCTTTCTCTAGCTGCATAGCAAGTATATATATAGTTTTCCATTTGCTGGCTAAAGTGTTTTTTGTATATGTCTCATTGTTTTACGGTACCATTTCTGCAGTCATAAGTGACAGCTGGGCCAACTACATTTTTATAACATTTCAGGCCGTGCGACGAATCATGGAAAGGAACAAAATAAGCAAAGAAGAAGCGACGCGGCGCATCGAGTCACAACTGTCAAATCAGGCCAGAGTCAATCGGGCCAATGTCATCATCTGCACTCTGTGGGAGTACGAGGTCACTCAGAAACAGGTCAGGTCATGAGGTCACTCAGAAACAGGTCAGGTTATGGCGGTCATTCTAAAATAGGTTAGGCTACAATGTCACTCATAAATAGGTCAGGTTGCAACGCTACATAACACTATATGAACAGTGAAACTAGTCTTAAGCATCATGTTCACTATATATCTTGCAGACATTGTGATGATGTGTAATGCCTTGGAAGAGAGTGTAGAGGACAGGGAAATATGTTGTTGTTGTGACTTGATCAGTGGTGTATTTGCAGGTGGAGAAGGCTTGGTCCTTGCTAAAGATGAGACTACCTCAGACAGTGTCTGGTCCTTGCTAAAGATGAGACTACCACAGGCAGTGTCTGGTCCATGCTATAGACAAGACTACCTCAGGCAGTGTCTGGTCCTTGGTAAAGACGAGACTACCTCAGGCAGTGTCTGGTCCTTGCTAAAGACGAGACTACCTCAGGCAGTGTCTGGTCCTTGCTAAAGACGAGACTACCTCAGGCAGTGTCTGGTCCTTGCTAAAGATGAGACTACCTCAGGCAGTGTCTGGTCCTTGCTAAAGATGAGACTACCTCAGGCAGTGTCTGGTCCTTGCTAAAGACAAGAACGCCACAGGCAGTGTCTGGTCCTTGCTGAAGACAAGAATACAGCAGGCAGTGTCACAGCAATGACAGGCAGCAGCAAATATAGATCGTTCTGACCACTGGATAATAATATTCTGTACAATGTCCAGCTTCATTTCAATAAATGTGACATTAGTTAAAACAGTAAATCAAATGAAATAAATGCTTACTTGTATGCCAGTATTACATAGAGTTCAGATTTCATTCAGTTACAACATGTTGCCAGTTAGTATTAATTTCCATGCCAAAGACGAAAGTGTTATTGTATCAGATTTTTAAGTGTGGATTTTTGGTACAGGATTCTTGAATATAGCATCAGAAATAATGCAAAGCTAAATCAAGAACACATGTATATAGTTTATTAACCATACTACTAGATAAGTTCATCCATTTTATGATGTCTACCGTATTATGCATTCCACTTATTTAACCTGTAATTCGATCTCTGTATCAGATTATATGCAGGTTTCTTACATTGATAATTTCACAAATACTTTGCACTAGAAATTATTGTATTCTGTACCAACTTGGTTGTTCAGCGAGAGAGGAAACAGAGTGATTGTAGAATGTGTGATAAATGTTTATTTCAACTTAAAATCGAATGATATTCACTGGACAATCTACAATTACTAGATGGAAACATCATAAACAGGTGAATGAAGGTCACTGGATTCAACCCCAGTATCCCCCCCGCCCCCGCACCCCCGATCATGCCACATAGCACTATGCCAATGAGAATTATCTTCTTATCACAGTTTTTACCATTTTATATAGGTATATATAAATAGCTATGTGCTTGTTAATAAAATACAAATTTGTCATTAAACCAATATTTTTGTTGTTGATGTGTATAGGGTAAATTAGCTTTACATTTTAACAAGTAAATTATTTTAACAGTTCCTCTTGTGTTTAGTTTCAGCGCTGGGGGTTGTATGTTGGTGGTTCACTGAGGGTCATGTTGGTGTCTTTACTGGGGGTTGTATGTGGGTGGTTCACTGAGGGTCTTGTGTTGGTGTCTTCACTGGGTGTCTTATGTGGGTGGTTCACTGAGGGTCATGTTGGTGTCTTCACTGGGGGTTGTATGTGGGTGGTTCACTGAGGGTCTTGTGTTGGTGTCTTCACTGGGTGTCTTATGTGGGTGGTTCACTGAGGGTCATGTTGGTGTCTTCACTGGGGGTTGTATGTGGGTGGTTCACTGAGGGTCTTGTGTTGGTGTCTTCACTGGGTGTCTTATGTGGGTGGTTCACTGAGGGTCATGTTGGTGTCTTCACTGGGGGTTGTATGTGGGTGGTTCACTGAGGGTCTTGTGTTGGTGTCTTATGTGGGTGTCTTTGCTGGGGGTCTTCTGGGCGATGCACAGACATTTGCTGCAGCAAACAACTGCCCCCCGGAGTCACTGGATGGAGTAAGAGCCAATATGGATAGACAGGATAAATAGAGATGTAGCCGGGGTGGATAGTGGAGGGGTGGAGTGGCTAGCGGGGGCTGGGGCAGGGGTGGGGTAGATAGCGGGGTTGGGGTGGATAGTGGTCCCTATATTCCACCCAGCAGTGATGACATGGTCACTATATTCCACACGGGAGTGATGACATGGTCCCTATATTCCACCCAGGAGTGATGACATGGTCCCTATATGCAACTCGGGAGTGATGACATAGTCCCTATGTTCCACCCGGGAGTGATGACATGGTCCCTATATTCCACCCGGGAGTGATGACATGGTCCCTATATGCAACCCGGGAGTGATGACATGGTCCCTATATGCAACCCGGGAGTGATGACATGGTCCCTATATTCCACCTGGGAGTGATGACATGGTCCCTATATTCCACCCAGGTGTGATGACATGGTCTCTATATTCCACCCGGGAGTGATGACATGGTCCCTATATTCCACCTGGGAGTGATGACATGGTCCCTATATTCCACCCGGGAGTGATGACAAGGTCCCCATTCTGGGAACAATGGGTGGAGGAAACAACACTGAATAGTAAGACCAGTTTCATATAATTTTTATTTTAGCTTTATAAAATTTTTGTCATTTACAGCATCAATCATTGAATAAACAAATGTAAACGTTTACAACTGAGTTTGTACAATACATCAGTTGATGTGATTTGTAAGTAGCCAATGTCTTCACAGTATTTATAAATTACACACAAGCGCTGTACAATTGACCTAGTTCTACCACATATATATTATCACACACTTGGATTTCAAAACATTACCCTTCTCCCGACTGGCAGATGAAACAACGGTTTCACTGCTGAAAACTTGCTGTATGCCAGGTCTGTGCATCAGTAATAACTCTCCAAGAACCGCCGTACAAGCCACACACAAGGCACACGGGCTGAAGACAGTTGGAGACGGTGATCAGTTCATGGACTACTCATACTGGCCGTACAAGCCACACACAAGGAACACGGGCTGAAGACAGTTGGAGAGGGTGATCAGTTCATGGACTACTCATACTGGCCGTACAAGCCACACACAAGGCACACGGGCTGAAGACAGTTGGAGAGGGTGATCAGTTCATGGACTACTCATACTGGCCGTACAAGCCACACACAAGGAACACGGGCTGAATACAGTTGGAGATGGTGATCAGTTCATGGACTACTCATACTGGCCGTACAAGCCACACACAAGGAACACGGGCTGAATACAGTTGGAGACGGTGATCAGTTCATGGACTACTCATACTGGCCGTACAAGCCACACACAAGGAACAAGGGCTGAATACAGTTGGAGACGGTGATCAGTTCATGGACTACTCATACTGGCCGTACAAGCCACACACAAGGAACACGGGCTGAAGACAGTTGGAGACGGTGATCAGTTCATGGACTACTCATACTGGCCGTACAAGCCACACACAAGGAACAAGGGCTGAATACAGTTGGAGATGGTGATCAGTTCATGGACTACTCATACTGGCCGTACAAGCCACACACAAGGAACATGGGCTGAAGACAGTTGGAGATGGTGATCAGTTCATGGACTACTCATACTGGCCGTACAAGCCACACACAAGGAACAAGGGCTGAATACAGTTGGAGATGGTGATCAGTTCATGGACTACTCATACTGGCCATACAAGCCACACACAAGGAACAAGGGCTGAATACAGTTGGAGATGGTGATCAGTTCATGGACTACTCATACTGGCCGTACAAGCCACACACAAGGAACACGGGCTGAAGACAGTTGGAGATGGTGATCAGTTCATGGACTACTCATACTGGCCGTACAAGCCACACACAAGGAACACGGGCTGAAGACAGTTGGAGATGGTGATCAGTTCATGGACTACTCATACTGGCCGTACAAGCCACACACAAGGAACAAGGGCTGAAGACAGTTGGAGATGGTGATCAGTTCATGGACTACTCATCTGACAATGTACACCAGAATGAGTCAAACTCACAGAGTCACCCAGGTACCAGGCCTCTCTCTCTGGCAGTGTGATGGTGATGGGTCAGCCCACCCAAGTACCAGGCCTCTCTCTGGCAGTGTGATGGTGATGGGTCAGCCCACCCAAGCACCAGGCCTCTCTCTGGCAGTGTGATGGTGATGGGTCAGCCCACCCAAGCACCAGGCCTCTCTCTGGCAGTGTGATGGTGATGGGTCAGCCCACCCAAGCACCAGGCCTCTCTCTGGCAGTGTGATGGTGATGGGTCAGCCCACCCAAGCACCAGGCCTCTCTCTGGCAGTGTGATGGTGATGGGTCAGCCCACCCAAGCACCAGGCCTCTCTCTGGCAGTGTGATGATGATGGGTCAGCCCACCCAAGCACCAGGCCTCTCTCTGACAGTGTGATGATGATGGGTCAGCCCACCCAAGCACCAGGCCTCTCTCTGGCAGTGTGATGATGATGGGTCAGCCCACCCAAGCACCAGGCCTCTCCCTCTGGCAGTGTGACGTTGATGGGTCCACAAACATATATTCCAACAATATAGATAAAAACATTTGAAAATAGCGTAAAACAAAAATTATCTGATTTTTCTGACGGACCATACGGAGAAAATGCCACAGGTTCATGTTTAATACAGATGAAATAAAACACATCAGTTGGTGATAAAACCTTTGCCACTGTCTGGTGGCCACATTACAACTAGCAGAGGCAGCCTGGGTTTTGATGGGCATAGATCAAATAGCTGACTGTTTGTCTTCTATGATAACTAGCTCAACCATCACCAACTGTGGCGAGTGTTCTAGTATCCATCACTAGATGGCGCTGGCACTGGACGTGGCACTGATCACGTTGAAGACGGACATCGACCCGCGGTGACCGGTCATTGAGACAGTGTCCTCGTCTGGCGCAAGCAACTGCAGCAAAAACATGCAATGTTCACACAGGGTACAGTAGCACACTGGGAGAGTATTGGGTTGTCAAGCAATCAACTGACCCATCCATCCATCCATCCATCCATCCATCGATCCATCCATCCATCCATCCATCCATCCATCCATCCATCCATCCACCCACCCACCCATCCATCCACCCACCCACCCACCCACAGACCCACCCACCCACCACCCACAGACCCACCCACCCACCCATCCATGAATACCTTCACTCACTCTGTATACATGAACAACTTCACTCTGTATATGTTAACACCTTCACTCACTCTGTATACGTGAGCACCTTCACTCACTCTGTATACGTCAACACCTTCACTCACATACGTCAACACCTTCACTCACTCTGTATACGTGAACACCTTCACTCATATACGTCAACACCTTCACTCACTCTGTATATGTCAACACCTTCACTCACTCTGTATACGTCAACACCTTCACTCACTCTGTATACATCAACACCTTCACCCACTCTGTATATGTGAACACCTTCACTCACTCTATACGTGAACACCTTCACTCACTCTGTATACGTGAACACCATCACTCACTCTGTATACGTGAACACCTTCACTCACTCTGTATACGTCAACACCTTCACTCACTCTGTATATGTCAACACATACGTGAACACCTTCACTCACTCTGTATATGTCAACACATTCACTCACATACGTGAACACCTTCACTCGCTCTGTATATGTGAACACCTTCACTCACTCTATACGTGAACACCTTCACTCACTCTGTATACGTCAACACCTTCACTCACTCTGTATACGTCAACACCTTCACTCACAATGCCTTAACTACATTCACTACACTCATAAGTGAAATGCACCTCAGCTGGGGCAGGCTGCAAAGCAGGCTACAGATCAACAGACGTCTCTTGTGACAGTAGAGGATTAAGTAAGTTAGTTAAGTATTAGCTTCACTGGTTTCATTCCTCAGCTCAACAGTAGAACTGATCATTTAGCTCTAAATGTGACATCTCTCTTTGCACACGTGGAACATTGATGACAGTGATATACTGACACACTGATAATATTAACACATTGATGATGTTGACAGTGATGATGTAGACACACTGATAATACTGACATGATGATAATAACACATTGATTATGTTGACATACTGATGATGTTGACAAAATGATGACATTGACATGTAAATGACATTGTCACATTAATGACATTGACACAATGATAATGGTGACACATTGACGTCGACCCACCGGCTCTCCAAATATCTCTGCAAGTCGTTCTGTCATCTCCCTGAAGTTGATGTCAAGAGACTCCTGGTACTCCAGCTGGTCACTGTTGATGACACGACCGTTCAGGTCCAGTGCTGTCTTGCACACATTGACAAACTCTCTGAAAGTGAAAGGAAACATACATTGCCCTTCTCCCAAATGGGTTGCAGCATTAAAGCCCTGGCCCTTCACAATCCTCAGTTTTTAATAGAATGTTGCCAAGTAATCCATAAATATATGAACCATCATCAAAGATATAAACTAGAACTCTGATGAATTTATCATCACATAATATTGTTATAATCAAATGATCTATTCTGTACATGCACCAACAAGGGGGGGTAGGTAGAGGAGACTCACCAACAAGGGGTAGGTAGAGGAGACTCACCAACAAGGGGTAGGTAGAGGAGACTCACCAACAAGGGGTAGGTAGAGGAGACTCACCAACAAGGGGTAGGTAGAGGAGACTCACCAACAAGGGATAGATACAGGAGACTCACCAACAAGGGGTAGGTAGAGGAGACTCACCAACAAGGGGTAGATACAGGAGACTCACCAACAAGGGGTAGGTAGAGGAGACTCACTAACAAGGGGGTAGGTAGAGGAGACTCACCAACAAGGGGTAGGTAGAGGAGATTCACCAACAAGGGGTAGGTAAAGGAGACGCACCAACAAGGGGTAGGTAGAGGAGACTCACCAACAAGGGGATAGGTAGAGGAGACTCACCAACAAGGGGATAGGTAGAGGAGACTCACCAACAAGGGGTAGGTAGAGGAGACTCACCAACAAGGGGATAGGTAGAGGAGACTCACCAACAAGGGATAGATACAGGAGACTCACCAACAAGGGGGTAGGTAGAGGAGACTCACCAACAAGGGGGATAGGTAGGAGACTCACCAACAAGGGGTAGGTAGAGGAGACTCACCAACATGGGGATAGGTAGAGGAGACTCACCAACAAGGGATAGATACAGGAGACTCACCAACAAGGGGGTAGGTAGAGGAGACTCACCAATAAGGGGATAGGTAGGAGACTCACCAACAAGGGGGATAGAAATAGTAGGTAGAGGAGACTCACCAACAAGGGGATAGATACAGGAGACTCACCAACAAGGGGATAGGTACAGGAGACTCACCAACAAGGGGGTAGGTAGAGGAGACTCACCAACAAGGGGGATAGAAACAGTAGGTAGAGGAGACTTACCAACAAGGGGGTAGATACAGGAGACTCACCAACAAGGGGATATGTACAGGAAACTCACCAACATAGGGGTAGATACAGGAGACTAACAACAAGGGCATATGTACAGGAGACTCACCAACAAGGGCATATATACAGGAGACTCACCAACAAGGGGGATAGATACAGGAGACTCACCAACAAGGGGATAAATACTGGAGACTCACCAAAAAGGAAACAGGTACCGGAGACTCACCGGAAGATGTCCTTGAGGGCTGTGACTTTATCTGGCCGGAACTTCCTCACGTTCTCTTCCTCGAGGAAGACGTCGGCGTAGGCGACCGGGCCAGCATTCACCTGCACACTGATGCAGCCCTGCAGCTTCAGCTGTAGTTTCTTGACATCCGTCTGTGGCTGAGAGACGACTTCATGCAGCTCAGTCACCCTCTTCCTCATCTCATCAATGGCCACCTCGATCGGACTCAGCTCGTCCTGCTTGCGATAGTACACCAGGAGGCGCTTCTTGATGTACGGGAATGAGTGGTCCGCTACAAAGTAGAAGACGGGCAACTCTTATTATTCTAGCCCCACTCACAGCAAATCTTACGGAAATTTTTATATGAAGATTTTCCAGCATTACATTGTATTCAACAGGGTACAGTTCCTGAATGTCATGCTAAAAAGCTTAAATTGTTGGAACTAAGGTTCTGAATAATCTGTGTAAAGACGTTAAAAACCATCAAATAGCTCAGACATGCTATATACAATAACACTGATAAGAAATGCGTGTTCATACAAAGAAAATGAAGTGACCAAAGCGCCACCTACTGGTGAGAACAACTCGTCGCTTGTGCTGTTCGCCAATCTGTCCGCGTGCACGTCCATCTCGTGTGAATGGCGTCTCGTACATGAACTGCTTCAGGTTGTTACTGCACTCAAAGTCAGTTCTGCGCTGCTCTAGCTCTGCCTTGTCAAAGTACGGCGTCACGTGTGTCACCTGGATGTAGGCGAACTTCTGGTCAAGGTCATCCGCATTGACCTGCAGCAGAAAGGTCAACTGATAGATGCAAGAGAATGGAGACAAAACCAACTAAATACAACACAACTGACCCTCTGATCAGTTAGTGTGGGTTTGCAGCTGCAAATGGAATCAAAGTTTTTGGTTAATTTGGAGAAAATAACATAGAAAACCAGGTAAACATCATCTACATCCACGCACTTACACACGCACGCACGCATGCACGCACGCACGCACGCATGCACGCACGCACACACATACCTGTGCACTGTCCATGATGAGTTGCACAGATCCCTTGCCAAACTTCGACGTGTACAGATCTCTCAGTCTCTCACAGATCTCAGTGAGGCCAGTGATCTTTGGTTCCTTGTAGATGTACTCCTTCCTGTCGTCCTCCTCAAACACCTGCACAGACACAACACTGCGAGACAACTGAGCAACCAATCACAACTATTTAGATGACTGGGTAGATAGCAACCAATCACAACTATTTAGACGACTGGGTAGATAGCAACCAATCACAACTATTTAAACAGTTGTCTTACACATGAACAATATGCAGGATGTCTGAATAACAGGTTTGAAGTAATTACAGATGTTTGTCCATGAGATGACTGGTCAAATATAACGCACAATATATACTGGAACTGGAATTTCTTTATTCGACAGAAATAAATACATACAATATTTTTCTTGAACATAAAAAACTGCCAGGAGACTTTCACTAAGGCTTATAAAATATGCCGCTAGCGTGAGAGCCACCTACACTGGTTGTTTTCCGTGTGCATACATTACCTACATGTTTTACATCATTATCAAAGTATATTGTCACAGTTTATCAAAAGAAAGGAGATGGTGATCATTGGTAGCCTAATTGCATATGTAGCAGTTAGCATTTGTGCAGGAATTTTTGTAAAGTATTAGTAGATATTGCTTAGAAAAACTGTAAAGACTATGCATATAAATTTTATCCACATAGTGGCATTTTTCTAAGTAAAGCTGGTAAATGGTGTCTAATACATTTTCTGGCTCTTGAAGTATGACTGTATGGGACAGCAATTTGATGACATTGCCTTGTGGGAATATCATGATAATCAGCATTTTGCAAAAATAGTGATTGAAAAAAAATAGGAACGCGATTCTGTGTGTCAGTTGTATGTCCCTTTCTGAAGTTTGGAAAATCTATTTGTATCAAAACCCCACGATAAAAAGCTATAGTTGAAGTGTGGCACGATTAAAGAATTACAGGTATACATATCCTGGTAGGAAGTGCTTTAGTTTATTCATGACTCCCAAAGTTTGTGATATTTTATTTGATATTCTGTCAATGTCCAGTTTAATGTTTCTTGAATAACAGTGCCTAAAAAATTTAATTTGCGAACACACTCTATGGGTCTATTTGTACTGTTAATTTTATATCTGAAATACTATGTCATGGAAAATGGAACAACATGTATTTAGTTTTACTTGTGTTTAAGGAAAGTTTGTTTACAGATAATCATTCACTGATATAGTTCAGTTCAGTGTTAATGTTTGTTTACATATAACCATTCACTGATATAGTTCAGTGTTCATGTTATCGCTGATAGGATTAGTCTTGCATATTATTATTAGTATTATATTTGAAAGAAGAGAGTCATCCGACATGAGTGGTATCATCAGCATATAGTATCGCCTTGAATTTATTGCTAGCAAGATGAATATCATTTATACAGAGAGTAAATAATAGGGGACTTAGTATTGACCCATGCGGGATACATGTTGAGATAGTTCACGTGTCAAACATTATATCATCGAATTGGACAAATTGGTGTCTTTCGGTAAGGTCATTCATTACCCAAGCTAGCGGAATCCCATTTATTCCGTAATGTTCAATCTTTTTGAATAAAATATAGTGATCTATGGTATCAAAGGCTTTCGACAAATCTAAAAAAAACTGATATGGGGATTTTTCTGTTGTCTAAGTTTTGAAAAAGAGTATCAGTTAGTTCAAGTGTAGCCGTTTCCTTGGAATGTGATTTGCTAAACCCATACATAAACACCTGAGTGTGTTAAGCAACGTTTCCGTGGAATGTGATTTGCTCAGACTGATGACAAGTGATTAACTCAGACTGATGACAAGTTAGTAACTCAGACTGATGACAAGTGATTAAGTCAGACTGATGGAAAGTGATTAACTAAGACTAATGACAAGTGATTAACACAGATTGATGACACATGATTAACTCAAAACTGATGATAAGTGATTAACTCATACAAAACAGAGCTGCTTGAAATATGGAGCTGAAATAAAATGTTGTTAGTTGAAACCGTAGAAAATGTAAGATGACGTTGAACTCACAGCCCCGAAGAACGCGACCCGGAAGTACTGGCCAAGCAGTCTGCGACCCGACTGCATGACCTCCACAACCTTGCTGTATGCCCGGTGCAGCAGGTCATAGGCGTGAGCCAGTTTCTGGACAATACAACCCACACTCTGAGATATGTGCATAATGACTGGCTAAAAACAGTTTAACAAAATTTGAACTAGAAAAATGTAATACAAAATTCTAGTTTACATCTTGGAATGCTGCCTATAAATTTTATCTACGACATATTCTACAACTAGGCTACACACATTTTAAAATGAGCGATATTTCAAACTGAATGCCCTTTAAGAAACCTTGTTTAATTTGTTTACCAATTAAATATTTCAGTATAACACATTTTTGTCCTTTAAATTAACACTTGAGTTATTGATGTCCATGAAGATGAAATTGAAAGTCACAAATCATTTTAGTTTGGTAGAGATAATGTTCAGGGTTGGGCCACCACATTGTGACAGTGAGTGTGAACGTGTTGAACCACCACATTGTGATCTTGAGTGTGGACGTGTTGAACCACCACATTGTGACATTGAGTGTGGACATGTTGAACCACCACATTGTGACAGTGAGTGTGGACGTGTTGAACCACCACATTGTGACAATGAGTGTGGATGAGTGTGGATGTGTTGAACCACCACATTGTGACAGTGAGTGTGGACGTGTTGAACCACAACATTGTGACAGTGAGTGTGGACGTGTTGAACCACCACATTGTGACAGTGAATGTGGACGTGTTGAACCACGACATTGTGACAATGAGTGTGGATGAGTGTGGACGTGTTCAACCACCACATTGTGACAGCTGAGTGTGAACGTGTTGAACCACCACATTGTGATAGTGAGTGTGGACGTGTTGAACCACCACATTGTGACAGTGAGTGTGGATGTGTTGAACCACCACATTGTGACAGTGAGTGTGGACGTGTTGAACCACCACATTGTGACAGTGAGTGTGGACGTGTTGAACTACCACATTGTGACAGTGAGTGTGGACGTGTTGATCCACCACATTGTGACAGTGAGTGTGGACGTGCTGAACCACCACATTGTCACAGTGAGTGTGGACGTGTTGAACCACCACACTGTGACAGTGAGTGTGGACATGTTGAACCACCACATTGTGACAGTGAGTTTGGACATGTTGAACCACAACATTGTGACAGTGGGTGTGGACGTGTTGAACCACCACATTATGACAGTGAGTGTGGACGTGTTGAACCACCACATTGTGACACTGAGTGTGGACGTGTTGAACCACCACATTGTGACAGTGAGTGTGGACGTGTTGAACCACCACATTGTGATCTTGAGTGTGGACGTGTTGAACCACCACACTGTGACAGTGAGTGTGGACGTGTTGAACCACCACATTGTAACAGTGAGTGTGGACGTGTTGAACTACCACATTGTGACAGCGAGTGTGGACGTGTTGACCACCACATTGTGACAGTGAGTGTGGATGTGTTGAACCACCACATTGTCACAGTGAGTGTGGACGTGTTGAACCACCACACTGTGACAGTGAGTGTGGATGTGTTGAACTACCACATTGTGACAGTGAGTGTGGATGTGTTGAACCACGACATTGTGACAGTGAGTGTGAATGTGTTGAACCATCACATTGTGACAGTGAGTGTGGACGTGTTGAACCACTACATAGTGACAGTGAGTGTTGACGTGTTGACACATTGTGACAGTGAGTGTGGACGTGTTGAACCACCACATTGTGATCTTGAGTGTGGACGTGTTGAACCACCACACTGTGACAGTGAGTGTGGACGTGTTGAACCACCACATTGTAACAGTGAGTGTGGACGTGTTGAACTACCACATTGTGACAGCGAGTGTGGACGTGTTGACCACCACATTGTGACAGTGAGTGTGGATGTGTTGAACCACCACATTGTCACAGTGAGTGTGGACGTGTTGAACCACCACACTGTGACAGTGAGTGTGGATGTGTTGAACTACCACATTGTGACAGTGAGTGTGGATGTGTTGAACCACGACATTGTGACAGTGAGTGTGAATGTGTTGAACCATCACATTGTGACAGTGAGTGTGGACGTGTTGAACCACTACATAGTGACAGTGAGTGTTGACGTGTTGACACATTGTGACAGTGAGTGTGGACGTGTTGAACCACCACATTGTGACAGAGAGTTTGGACACACCTTGAAGTCTCGGTTGAGCTCATAGATGGGGACTATGAGACGGTAGAGACGCCCCAGCAACTCGTAGCGTTCCGCCTTCTCCATTAGCTCTGCACACTGCTCCAAGAGCTCTGTCAGGTGGTCCTGAAGCAATAGATGCACAGTGTCACACACGCATGCATGCACGCATGCACACACGCATGCACGCATGCATACACACACACACACACACACACACAAACCACACACTAGCCACACAACACACAACACACAAACGCACACACACACACACACACACACACACACACACACACACACACACACACACACACACACACACACCACACACACCACACACACACCACACACGCCACACACACACACACACACACACACACACACACACACACACACACACACACACACACACACACACACACACACACACACCACACACACCACATACACACACACTACACAAACAGACAAGATGGAACCTCACTTTGGTGTAATGGACGTCTTGCATGCCGCAGTCGTCCTGCATGGCTGACTCCTCTCGCTTCACGTTGGGTGACAATGACACAAATGCTGAACAACCTTGTGGGAAATCACCTGAGATGAACATGACAAACAAGACGATGTTAAAAGATTTCCATCCAAAGCAAAAAACTCCAGATGGTCGTTGATCAAGGAAGTCAGTGGTTTATCAAGATGTCAAAACTGTTCATCTATGTATATGCTGCCCTCGTGAGATATCTGTGAATATTTGTGTTTAAACAAATTCCAACTGCTAGTAGCAGTTACACGAAGAAATGTGAGACATCTCACAAAAACATACTGACCAAACAGTTCACGCTAATCTATTGCTGCAGGACTCCTGGTTGAGCACTGTTTCATCCACCAATCTAAATAAAATGTATCAGGTTTTCTTTAACAAAAACCTTTATCTATTTCTGTATTTGTTAATGCACATTGTCATGAACAGGATTTTTAATGATGTGATATAATAACAAAATGTTATTTATTGAATAGTCTACATAATTTAAATGAAAAGCACATTATTATGTCTGACTATGGAAAGGGACAAACTTGAATTGTCACGTTTACGGGTTACTTTTATATAACTTATAAGGTTTCGGTGCATTTATGGAAAATCTAACCTGTGATTTTTTTATCTGACCACCCCATTCTACATCCCACCCTAATACTTCCATGTATCAAATAGATCCACCCCACCCTACTACTCCCATGTATCAAATAGAGCCACCCCACCCTACTACTCCCATGTGTCAAATAGAGCCACCCCACCCTACTACTCCCATGTATCAAATAGAGCCACCCCACCCTAATACTCCCATGTGTCAAATAGAGCCACCCCACCCTACTACTCCCATGTATCAAATAGAGCCACCCCACCCTAATACTCCCATGTATCAAATAGATCCACCCCATCCTACTACTCCCATGTATCAAATAGATCCACCCCATCCTACTACTCCCATGTATCAAATAGAGCCACCCCACCCTACTACTCCCATGTATCAAATAGATCCACCCCATCCTACTACAACCCATGTATCAAATAGAGCCACCCCACCCTACTACTCCCATGTATCAAATAGAGCCACCCCATCCTACTACTCCCATGTGTCAAATAGAGCCACCCCACCCTATTACTCCCATGTATCAAATAGAGCCACCCCACCCTACTACTCCCATGTGTCAAATAGAGCCACCCCACCCTACTACTCCCATGTATCAAATAGAGCCACCCCACCCTACTACTCCCATGTGTCAAATAGAGCCACCCCACCCTAATACTCCCATGTATCAAATAGAGCCACCCCACCCTAATACTCCCATGTGTCAAATAGAGCCACCCCACCCTACGACTCCCATGTGTCAAATAGAGCCACCCCACCCTACTACTCCCATGTGTCAAATAGAGCCACCCCACCCTACTACTCCCATGTATCAAATAGAGCCACCCCACCCTACTACTCCCATGTATCAAATAGAGCCACCCCACCCTAATACTCCCATGTGTCAAATAGAGCCACCCCACCCTACTACTCCCATGTGTCAAATAGAGCCACCCCACCCTACTACTCCCATGTATCAAATAGAGCCACCCCACCCTAATACTCCCATGTGTCAAATAGAGCCACCCCACCCTACTACTCCCATGTATCAAATAGAGCCACCCCACCCTACTACTCCCATGTGTCAAATAGAGCCACCCCACCCTAATACTCCCATGTATCAAATAGAGCCACCCCACCCTACTACTCCCATGTGTCAAATAGAGCCACCCCACCCTAATACTCCCATGTATCAAATAGAGCCACCCCACCTTACTACTCCCATGTGTCAAATAGAGCCACCCCACCCTAATACTCCCATGTATCAAATAGAGCCACCGCACCCTACTACTCCCATGTGTCAAATAGAGCCACCCCACCCTAATACTCCCATGTGTCAAATAGAGCCACCGCACCCTACTACTCCCATGTGTCAAATAGAGCCACCCCACCCTAATACTCCCATGTGTCAAATAGAGCCACCCCACCCTACTACTCCCATGTGTCAAATAGAGCCACCCCACCCTACTACTCCCATGTATCAAATAGAGCCACCCCACCCTACTACTCCCATGTGTCAAATAGAGCCACCCCACCTTACTACTCCCATGTGTCAAATAGAGCCACCCCACCCTAATACTCCCATGTATCAAATAGAGCCACCCCACCCTACTACTCCCATGTATCAAATAGAGCCACCCCACCCTAATACTCCCATGTGTCAAATAGAGCCACCCCACCCTACTACTCCCATGTGTCAAATAGAGCCACCCCACCCTACTACTCCCATGTGTCAAATAGAGCCATCCACCCTACTACTCCCTTGTATCAAATAGAGCCACCCCACCCTACTACTCCCATGTGTCAAATAGAGCCATCCACCCTACTACTCCCTTGTATCAAATAGAGCCACCCCACCCTACTACTCCCATGTGTCAACTTGCACCAATACTTCTCTTGGTTCCATGACTGCACACAACAGAAAGTTACAGTTATTTTAGAAGTTGCTTGGTCCCTTGATCATTAGTCTAATGTTCTTGATTGTGTGGTCAAGCTGGTGGACCATGGTCAGGAACAGACAGGTGTAGCAATTAACTTTTCTGTGCAGCTGACCTCAGGACCACCAGCTCTGGAAATCTTGTGGTCCTGCCAAATTTCTGGTGGTCCATACAAGATTTAAAGAATTGAAGGTAACTTTGTTACATGAGACCCAGAAAACAGAATAATGCACAAAAACGTTATTTTTTTATTGTATTTAGACCTGATGTACTGTATAAGTAAAGACAATGTTACTGATATAAAAATATTTCATCGATTGATTGCAAAAGACGAAACAACATTTTGCAAAAAAAATACACATAGCACAACTCCTATGCCTACGCTATGAAGTTCGGAAGCCATGATGGCACTGTATGGCAAGACGCAACGGATTAATTAAATAAAGCATTTTTATGCAAAACGTTTTATCGCCAATTTGTACATTCTATTTGTACTATTCTATATAAATTGTGTGTTCTGTTGCAAATAGTTGACCATAATCGAGAGATAGAAAAACCGTGATTTTATCAGTCATTATCATGGCATATATATATCGCGTTTTGCATCAAAACACTTTTATCTCCACCACCATCAACTAGATGGCAGCACAACACTAGTTTTAACTCGGCTGACGTGATTTTGCTGTGTACACACTTGAAATGTGTAAACATGTCGTGGCTTTTGTTTGTCGATATCTTTCTTGCGGTGATTATTACGAATAGTTGCATACATGTTCGCCCAATGCAGTGAAAAGTGTTGTATGTTTAAATTGCATCAATAATAACCGCGCTGTCCCCACAGAGCCTCGCTTCTGGTAACAAGGCAAGCTGTCCCCATATGTCTAACGATAGAGATCAAGCGATATTTCAACATGGTGGCAAGTCAGTGGTGCAAGTGCGCTGGTCGGTATCTCATCATATAGAGTATATCCTGTGTTTCATCAGCCAATATAAAGAATGTCGGGTATAAAAAACGACTCAAAATTTCCAGTGGCCCATCGGACCACCGCATTTGAGTGGTTTGGTGGTCCAACAGCATTTCTGGTAGACTTGGGCCACCGGACCAACGTTAATTTCGAACCCTGACAGACCAAGCAGAGACCGCTTCAGGTTGTGATCAAGACCATTAGATGAATGGCCTAAGCCAATTGTCATTTAAACAAATTGTTTTCAAAAGTAAATAAAAACTTTAATTAATGAATTTTTTTAATATAAGATTTCAGAAATAAAAAAAATTCTTTTTAATACTGCAGGCGAAGAACACTGATCCTGTGTAAACTGAGGCTGTGTAGACTGAGCCTGTGTAGATTGAGGCTGTGAAGACTGAGCCTGTGTAGATTGAGGCTGTGTAGACTGAGCCTGTGTAGATTGAGGCTGTGTAGACTGAGCCTGTGTAGATTGAGGCTGTGTAGACTGAGCCTGTGTAGATTGAGGCTGTGTAGACTGAGCCTGTGTAGATTGAGGCTGTGTAGACTGAGCCTGTGTAGATTGAGGCTGTGTAGACTGAGCCTGTGTAGATTGAGGCTGTGTAGACTGAGCCTGTGTAGATTGATGCTGTGTAGACTGAGCCTGTGTAGATTGAGGCTGTGTAGACTGAGCCTGTGTAGATTGAGGCTGTGTAGACCGAGACTGAGCCTGTGTACACTGAGGTTGTGTACACTGAGCATGTGTACACTGAGGCTATGCTGTGTACACTGAGGTTGTGTATACTGATCCTGTGTACACTGAGGCTGTGCACACCGATGCAATTTAAACTGAGGCTGTGTACATTGAGCCTGTGTACACTGAGGCTGTGAGCACTGAGGCTGTGTACACTGAGGTTGTACACACTGAGCCTGTCTACACTTAGCCTATGTACACTGAGGCTGTGTACACTGAGCCTGTGTACACTATATCTGTGTACACTGAGGCTATATACACTGAGGCTGTGTACACTGAGCCTGTGTACACTGTATCTGTGTACACTGAGGCTGTGTACACTGAGCCTGTGTACACTGAACTTGTGTATACTGAGCCTGTTTACACTGAGCCTGTGTAAACTGTATCTGTGTACACTGAGCCTGTTTACACTGAGCCTGCCTACACTGAGACTGTGTCCATATTATACATCTTCCCATCTCAATGCGGCTGACACACATACACAAGCAAATGAATGCAACAAAGACTGGTGGAAGGCACAGCAACGTCTCCTGGGATGGGGAAGCGAATGTGTATGAGGCAAAATAAAAACAAGCGACTGTGAAAGCACATAATGAGTAACAAAACAGTTGTTGACTTACTCGTCAGTTGCCCTGGTAACAAGTTAAAACAAATAACATGTGGATTAGTAGTTGACATGGGCTTGGTTTTAGTTGTACAAAATATAGTTGCTTCGTCTGCTTGCCCCTTTAATCAGTAGCAAATATACAGGTGACTGCTCCAAGACTGAACAATATTTACACACATTTCTAACAATTCAACTAATAACTTTGACTATCGAACCAAGCACAGTATTAACGAGGCCCAACATGGAGATGGGGGCATGGCTGTTTCAAAGGTCAGAAAACATTTGCTGAAACAAATTAGATTGAAAAGTTACATGCCCAGTCAAGACATGCTGGAGGTGTGAATACAGCAGCAGTTTCATGCCCAGTCAAATTTCACAGACATGTTTTATTTAGAATTGTTTTTCACTCCTGATAAAATGTAAAAAATACACTGTTAAAATGTACATATTATTAAAGACAATGAGTGTTGCAAGACCCTTTTCAATTCTCTAGCAGTGTGAATGCATCACCTCACCAACTAGGGTATAACAGAGAATTAGATTTAAGTCAACTCACCTCGTCTCCGGAGATATTCGGCTACGAGGGCCGCAATGTGCAAGTAACAGTGAGCTGCCTGGAAGTGAACAATCACAATGTGCAAGTAACAGTGAGCTGCCTGGAAGTGAGCAATCACAATGTGCAAGTAACAGTGAGCTGCCAGGAAGTGAGCAATGACAATGTGCAAGTAACAGTGAGCTGCCTGGAAGTGAGCAATGACAATGTGCAAGTAACAGTGAGCTGCCTGGAAGTGAGCAATCACAATGTGCAAGTAACAGTGAGCTGCCTGGAAGTGATCAATCACAATGTGCAAGTAACAGTGAGCTGCCTGGAAGTGAACAATCACAATGTGCAAGTAACAGTGAGCTGCCAGGACGTGAGCAATCACAATGTGCAAGTAGCAGTGAGTTGCCTGGAAGTGAGCAACGACAATGTGCAAGTAACAGTGAGCTGCCTGGAAAAGAGCAATGACAATGTGCAAGTAACAGTGAGCTGCCTGGAAGTGAGCAATGACAATGTGCAAGTAACAGTGAGCTGCCTGGAAGTGAGCAATGACAATGTGCAAGTAACAGTGAGTTTCCTGGAAGTGAGCAATGACAATGTGCAAGTAAAAGTGAGTTGCATGGAAGTGAGCAATGACAATGTGCAAGTAACAGTGAGCTGCCAGGAAGTGAGCAATGACAATGTGCAAGTAACAGTGAGCTGCCTGGAAGTGAGCAATGACAATGTGCAAGAAACAGTGAGTTGCCAGGAAGTGAGCAATGACAATGTGCAAGTAACAGTGAGCTGCCTGGAAGTGAGCAATGACAATGTGCAAGTAACAGTGAGATGCCTGGAAGTGAGCAATGACAATGTGCAAGTAACAGTGAGCTGCCTGGAAGTGAGCAATGACAATGTGCAAGTAACAGTGAGCTGCCAGGAAGTGAGCAATGACAATGTGCAAGTAACAGTGAGCTGCCTGGAAGTGAGCAATGACAATGTGCAAGTAACAGTGAGCTGCCTGGAAGTGAGCAATCACAATGTGCAAGTAACAGTGAGCTGCCAGGAAGTGAGCAATCACAATGTGCATGTAATAGTGAGCTGCCTGGAAGTGAGCAATGACAATGTACAAGTAACAGTGAGCTGCCAGGAAGTGAGCAATGACAATGTGCAAGTAACAGTGAGCTGCCTGGAAGTGAGCAATGACAATGTGCAAGTAACAGTGAGCTGCCTGGAAGTGAGCAATGACAATGTGCAAGTAACAGTGAGCTGCCTGGAAGTGAGCAATCACAATGTGCAAGTAACAGTGAGTTTCCTGGAAGTGAGCAATCACAATGTGCTAGTAACAGTGAGCTGCCAGGAAGTGAGCAATCACAATGTGCAAGTAACAGTGAGCTGCCAGGAAGTGAACAATCACAATGTGCAAGTAACAGTGAGCTGCCTGGAACACTGGGCCCCATCTAACACCGGGCCATATCTAACACTGGGCCACTGCTAATATCGGCTCCATGCAGACAAGCCTCAATATAAATACGGCCAATGTCCAATAAGAAACCCAGAAATTCACATAGGCATACAGAAAGATACTGACCATGTTTGATTAATATCAACAATGTGTTATAAAGAAGTCAGACATTTTTGCAACTAAAATGTATATGTATAATTGCATCATAGAGAAAGTTTGACTTACAGGATTGTCAAATAATGAACTTCCATTAATCAATCATTGTACATCTTAGCTGTGTCAATCAATCTCAAGATCAATTACTTTGTAACAAACCTCTGAGTAGTTTCCATTCTTGCTGTGTATTCGTGCCATACTCTCAAGCCAGGTCTTTCGTAGTTCGGGCGTGCTCGCGTATGACTTGGCCAGACTATACTGGAGGTCAATCAACACTTCAGGGTCGTTCTGATGTTCCTTCATGGCCGCTGTGGCCATGAGAACCGTCCGGATCCGCTTCGTGAGATCCTTCACCTCCATTGGAAAAGATGTTTTCTGTCGGAAATGCACAATAATAGTTTTTTCGTTTTCGTTTGTTTTTTTGTTTTTGTTGTAACTAATTTGTTTTCTTTTCACATCATAAAATATCGGAGAACCTTCAGTGGAGAAGTATTCCCTTTATGGCATCTGTCTCACTAGATTATAAAGCTAAAATGCATTAAAGTACACAATATGCAGAAATTATATATATTTATTTATTCTAAATTCAGGTGAATAATAGAATTAATAATAATAATAAAAATGTTTTTAATTCAAACAAAAGTCCATATACATCAAATACATGTAGAGAAATGTATGTATATATAAAAAACACACGTTAAGCATAAAAAATAAATGGAAACATTATGTCAGATAAACATGTAGAAATACACATACATATAAGATTATTGTTTTCTTAAATCCAAACTGATATGGTGTAGTTTGCAAGTAAACATCCGTACAATTGAGTAATACAGCTTCTACAATCTTGGAACCTATGTTAGAGAGGCATATAGGCCTATAATTGTCTTTGTCATTTACACGTCTATTCTTGTCATTAATAACCGGTACAATGACAGACTCAGTGACTACTTTCGGTATATACCCATGCACCTGAATAGAGGACACAAGGGCGGAGAGTAGTAACATGAGTTGGGAGTCCGCATACTTCATGTGTTCTGCTGTAGGACCGTCCAGTCCTGGCGACTTATTGCAAGACAAGTCATTAATAATACTCGTCATCTTGCCAGCATCTATAGTCATACCAGTGTTTAAATCAATGTAATCCTGACATAAATTAATGTAAGCTTAATCACAATGAATGTCTTGTACACTATTAAAAATATTTTCATAGTGGTGCTTCCACACTGATCCTATGTTGTCATCACCATGTACACCGTCGACGTTAGTGATGCTTCCACATTGATCCTATGTTGTCATCACCATGTACACCGTCGACGTTAGTGATGCTTCCACATTGATCCTATGTTGTCATCACCATGTACACCGTCGACGTTAGTGGTGTTTCCACATTGATCCTATGTTGTCATCACCATGTACACCGTCAATGTTAGTGGTGCTTCCACATTAATCCTATGTTGTCATCACCACGTACACTATGAACGTCAGTGGTGCTTCCACATTGATCCTATGTTGTCATCACCATGTACACCATCAACGTTAGTGGTGTTTCCACATTGATCCTATGTTGTCATCACCACGTACACTGTGAACGTTAGTGGTGTTTCCACATTGATCCTATGTTGTCATCACCATGTACATCGTCAACATTAGTGATGCTTCCACATTGATCCTATGTTGTCATCACCATGTACACCGTCGACGTTAGTGATGCTTCCACATTGATCCTATGTTGTCATCACCATGTACACTGTCGACGTTAGTGGGGCTTCCACATTGATCCTATGTTGTCATCACCATGTACATCGTCAACGTTAGTGATGCTTCCACATTGATCCTATGTTGTCATCGCTATGTACACCGTCAACTTTACTGGTGCTTCCACACTGATCCTATGTTGTCATCACCATGTACACCGTGAACGTTAGTGGTGTTTCCACATTGATCCTATGTTATCATCACCATGTACACCGTGAACGTTAGTGGTGTTTCCACATTGATCCTATGTTGTCATCACCATGTACACCATCAACGTTAGTGGTGTTTCCACATTGATCCTATGTTGTCATCACCATGTACACCGTCAATGTTAGTGGTGTTTCCACATTGATCCTATTTTGTCATCACCACGTACACCGTCAACGTTAGTGGTGTTTCCACACTGATCCTATGTTGTCATCACCATGTACACCGTCAACGTTAGTGGTGTTTTCACATTGATCCTATGTTGTCATCACCATGTACATCGTCAAAGTTAGTGGTGTTTCCACAATGATCCTATGTTGTCATCACCATGTACACCATCAACGTTAGTGGTGTTTCCACATTGATCCTATGTTGTCATCACCACGTACACCGTCAACGTTAGTGGTGTTTCCACACTGATCCTATGTTGTCATCACCATGTACACCGTCAACGTTAGTGGTGTTTTCACATTGATCCTATGTTGTCATCACCATGTACATCGTCAAAGTTAGTGGTGTTTCCACAATGATCCTATGTTGTCATCACCATGTACACCATCAACGTTAGTGGTGTTTCCACATTGATCCTATGTTGTCATCACCACGTACACCAACCCCAGCTGGCCAATTTTCAGGGTTAAAGAACTTAGACACATTATTGCACACTACATCAATCTTGAATGACGCATAACTGTCATGTTTCGTTTTCACCGACTTGATATATATAGAGACAGCTCATCGATGGACACAGTTGGATCAAGTCTAGATATGAATACAGACAGAAACCGTTCACCATACACTTTCAGTTCATTGTTGTCTGTCTGCTGTGCTCGTTGCCTGCGCTTGTCGGGTCAGTTCGGTGAGTCGAGCACGTGGCTCATGTTGATGTTCGGAACTTGACTGCTCGTCTTGTTACTTGACGTAGGAGGCTCAATTGTCGATTCGGTGCTGCTAACCGGAGTTGGTCTCAACGCAGGCAGTATGACGTGCAGTCGATGATGATCACGTGTCATGAGTTTCAGCTGTGGCCATCTCACTGGGTATGAACCCCACGATTTCACGGTAGTCATTTCTCTCTGCAAATTCGCGATTTCTGCAAAATTCTGACAGCATGTGACCGAAGTCAATGCTGTTGACATCCAGCGGAGGCAAGGTAGACAAATCCGACATCGCGAACGGAGGCAGTCCCTTTGTGGACTTATGCAGTGCTAACAGACTGTCTTCAACGTTGTTCTTGTCTTTGTTGTTGCCTTGTCTACGACAGCCTTGTCACAAACCCAACTTATCGGCAACTTCGCATTCGAACAGACGTTGCTTAGCAGCGTCAATCTCATCGGTTTTAAAGTGCTCCAAGCACAGTTTAACTAGTTTCATGAACCATAATGTCCATCTTGTTGTAAGGATAGCACAGTATACTACTGCACGGTATCCTCGGTTGATCGTCTGTTTGTCTGCCAATAATAGCGGTTGCCGTGGGTACTGTTTTCTCAAGCGGAACAGACACGGTATTCGGGTTGTTGTACTTTGCACTGTTCGTAATGCAGACAAGTATTGGGCAATCACCTACTGGTCACTGGCTGGGTGATAATTAATTCAAATGTCCACTTGAGAATTAATAACTGTACTAACACTCACATGTGCTCATTTTGTTGCGTGTTCACTCTCTTAGTTTCAACCACATACTATACTTGTTATATTAAAAAAACGTTAGCCCGTATCAGTTGAATAGATCATATCAGATCAGTTTAATAATGCCACATTCCTATAAAGTGCAATTATAAAAAATCAATTTTTTTACACTAAAACTGAATAGTAATACCATTACAATATGAAAGTATTTACATATGGATTTACATATTTGAAATAAAAAAAAGTGCCAAGAACTAACACACATAAAAAGCATATACATAATGTTAAACATAAAAAACATGGATAATTTGACACAACTTGTTTGTTCATAGTATAAATTGATGGTGATGTCAGGTCTTGCAGAACAACACTTTCTCTACAAACCATATATCTATGTGCTACAAACCTGGATGGCCTTGTCATTGTTTGCATAGCTGTTGATTACTGAGAGACTCTCGGAGAAACGGGAGTTACTCAGTCCGACCACGGCACTGATGAGCTGAGACACTGAGATGATCATCTAGAGAAAACACAATATGGTGCTGTAACAAGATGTAAGATTGCCATCCACAGTAACAAGATTGCCATCCACAGTAACAAAATTACCATCCACAGTAACAAGGTGATGACGGTAAATGGACCAGGAAATCATTGGCTAATCGAGCGTCCAACACTGTTTCATCTCTGTTGCCCCGCCCTTATGATATATCTGTAAAATGTTTTTAAACATATTCATGCCGCTAGCATTTACGCAATCAGTAGATAATTTGTTCTAATAACTTGTCATCCACTGAATGAATGTATACTTTCTCATATCCAATCTACACAGTTCTTTTACTAATTTAGACCCCACTTAGATTTATATTCAAATAAAAATTATATTTTAGTGAACTGCTAAAATAACCTTTTCTTTTTTCCACTACTCTGTAATAACTCTGTAATAACTCTGTAATAATAGGAAAAGCATATAATAATAATAGGAAAAACAATAATCAACTTATTTAGTTTTAAGTCACATCTGCTTCCAAACCCACCTGTAGATGAACACGTGTGAAATTCTTGCGCTTTGAGAACTCAAAGTTGCTGCGCATGAGCAGATACAAGAGAGCGCACGCCTCGCGCCGCGTGCTCGTGAGACGCAGGTTGCAGCAACGCAGAATCTACGGAAACAACAACAATCACTGTACAATCACTGCACACTGTCTACTGGTTTATGGAAGACAAGGACGCTAAAGCTTTCTGAAAAAAACACATGCACACAAACACGCTGATAATTAATAAGCACTTCAAAATTAATGCTCAATGATTTTCTAAGCCCCAATTATTTCACACATCACATATTTCATGGGATGTTTCATGTGTTATATTAAGGTAGCTGGGGCGTAGCTGAAACTGGCGTATGAACATGTCTTACATGTAGGTAACATTACACAAATTTGAATTACGATTGGTGAAGGGTTTGTGTAAAAAAACTACTGCCACTTTGGACTGCCATCCACCTTTTGCTAACTTATTCATAGTGGTGTAGCAGACATAATTCGTTTATGTTAAAAAACATTTTCTCAAAGTTATCAGTGACACTGCCATACTTATATGTAATTTATTTCTTTGGGGATTTTCTCAAAACGATATAATTTGGCATTTTGTGGCTATTTTGCCACATTTAAAAAACAAAAAATCTTGAACGCATCTTACATGTAATTTTTGGAATTACAATTGGTGAAGGGTTTGTGTCAAAAATTCACTGCCACTTTTAGGCTGTCATTCTACTTTTGCTTAATTTATTCACGGTGGTGTAGCAGACGTAATGCTTATATGTACAGCGCCTGTATGTCATTTATTTATTCTTTGGGGATTTTCTCAAAACTATATAATTTTGTATTTTGTGGCTATTTTTCACATTTACAAATTTTTTTTCTAAATCTTGTAACACAATCAAATAAATTCTAAATTAAAAATGTTATTAATCTGGAATATTATATAGTATTTCAATTACAATCTGTGAAGTGAAGAAATGGTTCATCTATCTTAAAAACTTCTACTGAAACTACCAAATTCAAGACAAGCATATAATAGCCGCCCCAGCTACCGCAAGGCATAAGAGGTGGATGTGGAACTACTGTTCAACCCCCAAATGTGTCCACTAATGGTTCCGCTTACCTCGTAGCAGAGTTGACCACACATTGTCGCCTCACCAACAAATAGTATGGGTGGGAACTGAAACAAGCAATACCGTTGACAAACAGCAACGGATCATTTAACCGAGTGTTCTTATCTAAGAAAGTAAAAGTAATGATAAAACTATGTTCTAATATTAGTCCAGGACTTTTGACTAAATGTCAAAAATAAAAAGCTGATTTTTGCGCCACAGATCCGTGAAGTGTCTCGAGTAACATACTAAAAGTCCCCAAGAATCGTCCTTGAGCTAACCGCAGAATTCAAGATGGCATCCGAGAGGCCAGAAACGTGTGTTTAACTGAAACTTATTAGAATCAGAATCAATTTATTATTGGCAACTTTTCAATTGGATTGTACACACAGTCACTATAAAATACCAAAAGCCACGCATGTATAATTCTGTTAAAAAACACTGGAAATTACGTTAAAATAATTATTGCACATTTTGTATGCAATGCAATTAACTTAAAATTATATTGATATACATTCACTAAAACGAACCGTGAACGCATTTCACAGTTCATTCTATTCAACATAATTAAATTACATTAAAATGAAAATAAATAAATTACTTTAGCTATTACAACTGTATGATAAAACATACCCGATAAACCATTTAAGTGTTTTGACAGTGTACCAAACACATTGGTATTAACAAGTTTTTGTAGCGATTTGTGTTAGCCATTGGAACGGGCAGCTCGTTAAAAGATCTTAGAGCATATGAAACCATTTGAGTGTCCGGTAGAAGCTTATTCAGTTTGTGGTCACCACGCCTCATTCTACTGAAATACGCTTTACATATCGCATTGCGCCTGTCGTGCAGCGTTGGTGTGTTTACCATCTGCAGAATTTCCTCGTACGTAAAACCTGGAAATATAGTTTTGAGACACCGTTTTTGGATTATCTCGATATTGTCCGATAAGTATTTAGGCAAGTTCACATGCCATATCGGACAAGCATATTCAACTATTGGTCTGATCACAAATACATAAATTCTAACCAAATCGATTTGATTGATTCCAGCACGTTTCAATTGATAGATCATATACACCCTTTTCCTTTGCATTTGCAGCTATTTCATCTGCATGTGCATTCCAACTTAAATCAGATGATATTGTTACACCGAGAACTTTTGCTTGAGTAACTCTTTCAATATCAGTCCCTTTTATATCAACATTCGGCAGAGATTCAACATAAATTCTATCTTTACAGAAATATATAATCATCTCTTTTGTTTTACTTGTATTAATGCGCATATCATTATCGCTAGACCACTGCGTAATAACGTTAGCTGAATCCTGTGTGACAGATACTCTGCTCTGGTTGCATATTTGGTCCAAACAAAGTTCCCTGGGGAACACCTCCATTAACTTCTTAATCACTAGAGCTAGAAAGCAGATGTTGGTAGTTATGGTGGGGTTTTCATCCAGGCTCGATCTAATTCACACCACTAAAACATGGAGTCATCAGAACATGCATGTATTTAGTTTTGTCTACTATAATCGGGTGCAAAGCCACAGGAAAAGAATAGAGTCAAAAATAATGTTTGTTAATGAAGGTTCATATTCGTTTAATAATGTTAACATTTTCATTGAATATCCTCATCCCAGGTAAAGATAGCCACGTGGCGCCATCTGGAGTGTGGTTTACAATGGAATTCATTCAACAGTTTCCAGCCCCCGGCTCTATTTCGGGATGGTCTGCTCAGAAACAACAAGAGTGATCTGTCCATTGCCCTGAAAGAATCTGTGGAGGAACATAGTCTGACTACTGCTGACAACACCACTGTGGTGATTGATGGTGGTCATTTGCTGAACATCATCAAGTGGCCGACTGACGCAACCTACCACGCAGAAAACAGCCTCTCGTGATATCCTGTTCAATGCCAGCATGAATCCGTTTGTCCCTCAGCACAGCTTTCTCAGGAACCCGACCAGCAAGACACACCTTATCTCCATCATTACACAATGTTTTGTAAACGATTGTGTCCTCTGCAAGCAGGTCGAAGGGGATGCGGACAGGCTTATTGTCTCAACAGCCCTGGAGGTTTCCAATCTAGTTCTTGTTGTTGCCACCGACACTGACATCCTGGTAATGCTGGTGAATCAGGCGAGTGGCATACATGGCGGTGTGTACATGTGGCGAGGTCTGACTTCATGTCTCAATGTTCTCGATATCCAGGAAAAGATCGGAATTGTTAAGACCCACCTGCTCTTCATCCGTGTTGCACAAGACGATGGATGGCTTAGAGAACGTTGGCTACCTACAGTAGCTGGTGAACAGTTCCTGATAACCTTGCATGGAGGTGATCGGAAGACAACACTGAATGCCTTTACATTATACTTACACATTTATCCATTATTCGCCAATGGTACCCATTGCAACATGAGTCTGTGAATTTTTGCAAATGTTTTGACAGCTCTACGGACGAGCCATCAAGAAATGCAAACCGTCTTCAGAGTTCAGATCGGAGACACTGCCGCCAACAACTGTGGCTGCACGGCAGCATTCCTTCCGTAAATATCACACCGGGCAGCAATGGAGCGGAAACACCCTACCTCCCACTGACTGGGTAGTTTTAACAGTTCTAATCCTACAAGCAGCTGTACTAAATTGGATTAATTTGAATTTTGCTTCTAATTGGGGAGCCAAAGGTGAATTCAGTTACAGGGCTGGTCATTGGAGGATGGACAACTGGCCCCTGTAGCAAGCGCGAGACCCCAGCCCCAAGCAAGTTCCTCCGCATGCTGTCGTGTGGATGCAAAGGCCAACGTGGGAAGGCACGTGGGTGTCGGAAGGTGGGGCAATTTTGTACTGCCATCTGCGCATCCTGCAGAGGAGGGTCAAGCACAAACACCTTCACACAGGAGGAAGCACAGGTGCGCTCAGTCTGGAATTGGTGCAGTTGCTTTTGAATATAAGAAGTTTGTTCATATCAGTGTATATAATGCTGACTTTGCCTAGTGTCGTAATAAAGCAATTGGTATTTGAACCTTTAATCGCCCTTTTCCTATACATTTTACCAAGAACAAGGTGAAATATTGTTTAAAAAGTATGTTCTGATGACTCTATAATATTTTAACCATGTTCATGAAAACCCAACCCTAGATATCTATATGTGCCTTCTATCCCTAATGGTTTAGAAGATACAGCAGGTTTATTGAGTTGCCACAGTTTCGGATGCCATTTTGAATTCTGCAGTTAGCTCAAGAAGGATTCTTGGGGACTTTTAGGTTTTACCCTAAAATTCCTGGTTTATATAGCATGGCACCCAGGCTGGTGAGGGAGTTAACCCTAGCCCAGGCTGGTGAGGGAGTTAACCCTAGCCCAGGCTGGACAGGGAGTTAACCCAAGCCCAGGCTGGTGAGGTAGTTAACCCTAGCCCAGGCTGGTGAGGGAGTTAACCCTAGCCCAGGCTGGTGAGGGAGATAACCCTAGCCCAGGCTGGTGAGGGAGTTAACCCTAGCCCAGGCTGGTGAGGGAGTTAACCCTAGCACAGGCCGGTGAAGGGAGTTAACCCTAGCACAGGCCGGTGAAGGGAGTTAACCCTAGCCCAGGCTGGTGATGGAATTAACCCTAGCCCAGGCTGGTGAGGGAGTTAACCCTAGCCCAGACTGGTGAGGGAGTTAACCCTAGCCCAGGCTGGTGAGGGAGTTAACCCGAGGGAGTTAACCCTAGCCCAGGCTGGTGATGGAGTTAACCATAGCCCAGGCTGGTGAGGGAGTTAACCCTAGCCCAGGCTGATGAGGGAGCTAACCCTAGACCAGGCCGATGAGGGTGCTAACCCTAACCCACCTTGCTGATGAAGGAACGCAGGGCAGCGAAGGCATGCTTGAGCACTGTCTCTGATTGGTGTGTCTGCAGGAAGTGAAGGTGAAGGTCAAACACCCGCTGCATGATGGGATTGTCACCGTTCTGAAACTTGAGCTGGCTCTGTCGGAAGTAAATGTGCAGATCATTAGTTTCCTATCATCAGAGTAATTTATCTGTAGATGTGCCCAAAATCTGGAGAAAACTCCCCATCACTTTAAAATGTAAAACTATAGCTACATTCTGCCTCAGCAATCCCTCACTCTCATGAGGACTTCTGCCTCAGCAGTCCCTCACTCTCATGAGGACTTCTGCCTTAGCAGTCCCTCACTCTCATGAGGACTTCTGCCTCAGCAGTCCCTCACTCTCATGAGGACTTCTGCCTTAGCAGTCCCTCACTCTCATGAGGACTTCTGCACGTCCCTGTTCACGACTTCATGCTTAAAGACTCTGGTTTGTTGTGTCTGTGACTGAGCTCAGGTTGCAGCGTGCCAGGTTATTGTTCTACCTTGAATGTGCTGGTATAAAGACAGACGATGTCAAGAACGTCCATCGCGACTTCTGTGGACAGATTCGCCTCCATGCTGGACTCCGTGATGTCACTCCGTCCACCGTCTACAAGGAATGTAATAAATAACAACAACAAAAGTATTTATATATCGCCCGATCAACCGAGATTGCTCTCAGGTGCTTTATATAAATGTAATCATAACTTTAAATTATACGAAAAATCATACTAATAATAATTGTTTTAAAATGTAGTCCATGAAGAAATTGATAAAAATAGTCCAACCATAAATAATATGTAATAATTTCTTTTATGTAATAAAAAATTACAAATGCATAAAAACATTTTCCGTCCTCAATCAAAAGGTCCCCCTAAATTAAAAGTCCCTCCTCCATTAAAGGCTCCTCCTCAATTAAAGGTCCCTCCTCAATTAAAGGTCCCTCCTCAATTAAAGGACCCTTCTTAATTAAAGGACCCTCCTCAATTAAAGGTCCTCCTCAAATAAAGGTCCCTCCTCCATTAAAGGACCCTCCTCAATTAAAGGTCCCTCTTCAATTAAAGGACCCTCCTCAATTAACGGTCCCTCCTCAATTAAAGGTCCCTCCTCAATTAACGATCCCTCCTCAATTCATTAATTATTTTCGTTCGTTTCATTTCAAATTAATTTTGCAAATATTCAAACCTACCTAGTATCCACTATGACATGCTAGCTCATTTGTGCAACTTTTTGTGCAGTCTTTGTGAAATCATCAAACTATTAAATTATATAATGCTTGATCCAGCACTTATTGAAGTGAAAATAGAAACGCTGAAGACTCAAGAATTTTGCCCTTAGTGAAATTTCATAACTTTGTTATGTGATCAGCGAGAGGGTGGAAGTCACACCCATGATCAGCCTTGACCCCATAAAGTGTTTACCATTTTGGATATCCGCCACTTACCAGATCTAACGAATAAAGTCAATTATTTTTAAAAAATAAAATTTTTTTATTAAACCAATTGGATATTACATAAACTATTCAAACAATATATATATTATGACATCAACAAATTGGATTCATGATAGGCTAAATCAGTTGAGGATGGAGTTTTAAAGGCATGTGATACGTACATATGATACCATCCAAAGGCATGTCACTCAGAGTGCTACTGCTAGTTCAACCTAAAGTCATGTGATAAGTACACGATACCATCCAAAGGCATGTCACTCACGAGTGCTACTGCTATTATAGCTTAACGGCATGTGATAAGTACACATGAGACCATCCAAAGGCATGTCACTCAGAGTGTTACTGCTACTACAGGCATGTTACTCAGTGTGGTACTGCGACTATAGCCTAAAGGCATGTGATATGTACACATGAGACCATCCAAAGGCATGTCACTCAGAGTGTTACTGCTACTACAGGCATGTTACTCAGTGTGGTACTGCAACTATAGCCTAAAGGCATGTGATATGTACACATGATACCATCCAAAGGCATGTCACTCAGAGTGCTACTGCTATTATAGCCTAAAGGCATGTGATATGTACACATGATACCATCCAAAGGCATGTCACTCACGAGTGCTACTGCTATTATAGCCTAACGGCATGTGATAAGTACACATGAGACCATCCAAAGGCATGTCACTCAGAGTGTTACTGCTACTACAAGCATGTCACTCAGTGTGGTACTGCGACTATAGCCTAAAGACATGTGATATGTACACATGACACCATCCAAAGGCATGTCACTCACAATGCTACTGCTACTACAACTTAAAGGCATGCGATACGTACACATAAGACCATCCAAAGGCATGTCACTCAGAGTGCTACTGCTCCGGCCGTGCCCATGCAGCTGTTGCTGGGTCATCTTCATTGGCAGTGTCAATGCTCGCTTCGTGTCACTTATCAGGCTGAAACATAATGTCACTAAATGTGACCATAGCACAGAATGTTTTCCCTCTAACATGTATTTAAAAAAAAAATCAAATTTATACATATATCTGATGAAGCAATCCTACGCTGCTTGAGGATTCCAGTTTAGCAGAAACAACATATTTTGCTTTGTTGATGATTCGAAATAACTCTCTTGCTGCAAACTCGTAAGATATTGCAGCTATGTATTTTCTGCAAAATTAAGCCATTTCAATGTAGAACCTAATAGATGTATGTATAATTCCAAAACCTACACAATAAAGAAAAATTTTTAATACTGAATGTGATGATGTAGTGAGACGGTTAGTGGCTACCTGACCAGTTTTTCACACCTACCAGAGAGATTGCATTCACATATACCACAGAGAGATTGCATTCACACCTACCACAGAGAGATTGCATTCACACCTACCACAGAGAGACTGCATTCACATCTACCACAGAGAGATTGCATTAACATCTACCACAGAGAGACTGCATTCACATCTACTACAGAGAGACTGCATTCACATCTACCACAGAGAGACTGCATTCACACCTACCACAGAGAGACTGCATTCACATCTACCACAGGGAGACTGCATTCACACCTACCACAGATAGATTGCATTCACACCTACCACAGAGAGATTGTATTCACACCTACCACAGAGAGATTGCATTCACACCTACCACAGAGAGACTGCATTCACATCTACCACAGAGAGACTGCATTAACATCTACCACAGAGAGACTGCATTCACATCTACTACAGAGAGACTGCATTCACATCTACCACAGAGAGACTGCATTCATACCTACCACAGAGAGATTGCATTCACACCTACCACAGAGAGATTGCATTCACACCTACCACAGAGAGATTGCATTCACACCTACCACAGAGAGACTGCATTCACACCTACCACAGACAGACTGCATTCACACCTACCACAGAGAGATTGCATTCACACCTACCACAGAGAGATTGCATTCACACCTACCACAGAGAGATTGCATTCACACCTACCACAGACAGACTGCATTCACACCTACCACAGAGAGACTGCATTCACACCTACCACAGAGAGATTGCATTCACACCTACCACAGAGAGATTGCATTCACATCTACCACAGAGAGATTGCATTCACACCTACCACAGAGAGACTGCATTCACACCTACCACAGAGAGATTGCATTCACACCTACCACAGAGAGACTGCATTCACACCTACCACAGATAGACTGCATTCACACCTACCACAGAGAGATTGCATTCACACCTACCACAGAGAGATTGCATTCACACCTACCACAGAGATATTGCATTCACACCTACCATAGAGAGGCGATGCGTCTGCGGCCTGCGTAACGGAAGTACTTGAGGCAAGTCCTGTAATGACAGACATTGAGGGACGTGTTAAAGTACTTGAGGCAAGTCCTGTAACGATAAACAATGCGGGATATGTAAAATTACTTGGGACAAGGCCTGTAACGACAAACAATGAGGGACAAATTAAAGTACTTGAGACAAGGCCTGTAACAACAGACAATGAGGGAAATGCTAAAGTACTTCAGACAAGACCTGTAACAACAGACAATAAGTGACATGTTAAAGTACTAGAGACAAGGCCTGTAACGACAGACAATGAGGGACGTGTTAAAGAACTTGAGACAAGGCCTGTAATGGGAGACATTGAGTGATATTTTAAAGTACTTGAGACAAGGCCTGTAATGGGAGACACTGAGTGACATTTTAAAGTACTTGAGACAAGGCCTGTAATGACAGACAATGAGGGAAATGTTAAAATACTTGAGGCAAGTCCTGTAACGGGAGAAATTGAGGGACATGTTAAAGTACTTGAGACAAGGCCTGTAATATAGCAAGTCTATGATGCATGACAAGGAAGAAAACTAAAAGAAAGAAGAATGAATGATACTAACAGTTGTTGAACTACTTGTGTATGTTACCACAGTACCACACTACCGCAGTACTACACTATCGCAGTATCACACTACCGCAGTACCACACTACTGCAGTACAGTACCACATTACTGCAGTACCACACTACCACAGTACCACATTACCGCAGTACCATACTACCATTACAATGGCAACTGCTGTGGTATTGCAGAACTGTAGTACTGTGATACTGCAGTATTGTGATACTGGGGAACAGTTCTTTAAGTCATCATGTACAAAATAATAGATGAGCATTTGAATTGACTTAAAAAACGAAAACAACCAATTGTAATAACAGAGAACATAGAGAACATTGAGAACATAGAGAACATAGAGAACATTGAGAACATAGAGAACATAGAGAACATTGAGAACATAGTCCCCAACATTGAATTTGCTAAAATCGTTAGAACTAAATATAAAATGACAAATTTGTAATACATCCCCCTGTAATTGTACTGGATGACTGGTGGTGTAGCAATACTCATCAATCTGTAATTGTACTGGATGACTGGTGGTGTAGCAATACTCATCAATCTGTAATTGTACTGGGTGACTGGTGGTGTAGCAATACTCATCAATCTGTAATTGTACTGGATGGCTTGTGGTGTAGCAATACTCATCCTCCTGTAATTGTACTGGATGGCTATTGAAGTAGCAATACTCATCCCCCCGTAATTGTACTGGGTGACTGGTGGTGTAGCAATACTCATCCCCCTGTAATTGTACTGGGTGACTGGTGGTGTAGCAATACTCATCAATCTGTAATTGTACTGGATGACTGGTGGTGTAGCAATACTCATGAATCTGTAATTGTACTGGATGACTGGTGGTGTAGCAATAATCATCCCCCTGTAATTGTACTTGTTCGTTTGTGGTGTAGCAATACTCATCAATCTGTAATTGTACTGGGTGACTGGTGGTGTAGCAATAATCATCCCCCTGTAATTGTACTTGTTCGTTTGTGGTGTAGCAATACTCATCAATCTGTAATTGTACTGGGTGACTGGTGGTGTAGCAATACTCATCCCCCTGTAATTGTACTGGGTGACTGGTGGTGTAGCAATACTCATGAATCTGTAATTGTACTGGATGACTGGTGGTGTAGCAATAATCATCCCCCTGTAATTGTACTTGTTCGTTTGTGGTGTAGCAATACTCATCAATCTGTAATTGTACTGGGTGACTGGTGGTGTAGCAATACTCATCCCCCTGTAATTGTACTGGGTGACTGGTGGTGTAGCAATAATCATCCCCCTGTAATTGTACTTGTTCGTTTGTGGTGTAGCAATACTCATCAATCTGTAATTGTACTGGGTGACTGGTGGTGTAGCAACACTCATCAATCTGTAATTGTACTGGGTGACTGGTGGTGTAGCAACACTCATCAATCTGTAATTGTACTGGGTGACTGGTGGTGTAGCAATACTCATCAATCTGTAATTGTACTGGGTGACTGGTGGTGTAGCAATACACATCCCCCTGTAATTGTACTGGGTGACTGGTGGTGTAGCAATACTCATCAATCTGTAATTGTACTGGATGACTGGTGGTGTAGCAATACTCATGAATCTGTAATTGTACTGGATGACTGGTGGTGTAGCAATACTCATCAATCTGTAATTGTACTGGATGACTGGTGGTGTAGCAATACTCATCAATCTGTAATTGTACTGGATGACTGGTGGTGTAGCTATACTCATCAATCTGTAATTGTACTGGATGACTGGTGGTGTAGCAATACTCATCAATCTGTAATTGTACTGGATGACTGGTGGTGTAGCAATACTCATCAATCTGTAATTGTACTGGATGACTGGTGGTGTAGCTATACTCATCAATCTGTAATTGTACTGGGTGATTGGTGGTGTAGCAATACTCATGAATGTGTAATTGTACTGGATGACTGGTGGTGTAGCAATACTCATGAATCTGTAATTGTACTGGGTGACTGGTGGTGTAGCAACACTCATCAATCTGTAATTGTACTGGGTGACTGGTGGTGTAGCAATACTCATCAATCTGTAATTGTACTGGGTGATTGGTGGTGTAGCAACACTCATCAATCTGTAATTGTACTGGGTGACTGGTTGTGTAGCAATACTCATCAATCTATAATTGTACTGGATGACTGGTGGTGTAGCAACATTCATCAATCTGTAATTGTACTGGATGACTGGTGGTGTAGATAGATATACTCATCAATCTGTAATTGTACTGGGTGACTGGTGGTGTAGCAATACTCATCAATCTGTAATTGTACTGGGTGACTGGTGGTGTAGCAATACTCATCAATCTGTAATTGTACTGGATGACTGGTGGTGTAGCTATACTCATGAATTTGTAATTGTACTGGGTGACTGGTGGTGTAGCAATACTCATGAATCTGTAATTGTACTGGATGACTGGTGGTGTAGCAATACTCATCAATCTGTAATTGTACTGGATGACTGGTGGTGTAACAATACTCATCAATCTGTAGTTGTACTGGGTGACTGGTGGTGTAACAATACTCATCCCCCTGTAATTGTACTGGGTGACTGGTGGTGTAGCAATACTCATCAATCTGTAATTGTACTGGATGACTCGTGGTGTAGCAATACTCATCAATCTGTAATTGTACTGGATGACTCGTGGAGTAGCTATACTCATCAATCTGTAATTGTACTGGGTGACTGGTGGTGTAGCAACACTCATCAATCTGTAATTGTACTGGGTGACTGGTGGTGTAGCAACACTCATCAATCTGTAATTGTACTGGGTGACTGGTGGTGTAGCAATACTCATCAATCTGTAATTGTACTGGGTGACTGGTGGTGTAGCAATGGGGAGTCAGTGTTCAATCAGTGATGCAGTTAAGGTGGTGGAGTCAGCGTTGAGTAAATGGTGGAGTCAATGGTGGAGTCACTGATGGCGTCAATGGTGGAGTCAGTGATGGCGTCTATGGTGGAGTCAGTGATGGAGTCTATGGTGGAGTCAGTGATGGAGTCAGTGGTGGAGTCAGTGATGGAGTCTATGGTGGAGTGAGTGTTGGAGTCTATGGTGGAGTCAGTGATGGAGTCAGTGGTGGAGTCAGTGATGGAGTCTATGGTGGAGTCAGTGGTGGAGTCAGTGATGGAGTCTATGGTGGAGTCAGTGATGGAGTCAGTGGTGGAGTCAGTGATGGAGTCTATGGTGGAGTCAGTGATGGAGTCTATGGTGGAGTCAGTGGTGGAGTCAGTGATGGAGTCTATGGTGGAGTCAGTGATGGAGTCAATGGTGGAGTCAGTGTTGAGCCAGTGGCACTTACTCTAGGATATCGAAGAAGTCGATGACATCGGACTCGGACGAATTGTTGAACCAACCAAGCAGGATTTCTGCAAATATATAAGCATAGTCAGGGCCTGGTTGCTATGGTTACCAACAATCCAAAATACTGTATTTTCTCTCCATTGCAGATGCAAGCATATTAATTACATAGTAGGTACGATTATATATCATCAAATAAAATGGTGAAATAAAGCAAATTGTTGGAAATATTCCTTGTAAAACATACATTCTGCAGATTAACAAATATTTCTTAAATATGTCAGGGCTGTTATTTAGACATAACATTTACATATATTCCAAGATATTAAACAAATTGTACAATAAATCAATCAGCCAATAAATAAACAACTTTTTTATGAAGACTGTTACCTTCCGAGAGATTGGAGACAATGTACAGGAAACATATGAGCATGTCCTTCACTTCTTGGTGATCCAGTTTGTCATAGCACGTCATGTAAGATGCATTTGACACACTGGCCGTGGTGTCTGGCACTGAGTAGGTCCTGAGACAGACAACATGGCCTTGGAGGATCATCCGACTTGGCTCATTACAACATAGCATTTATCTCATCTTAGTTGCAAACAAGGTATGTGTTTACCTGTCTCAACACCCTTCATCCCCCGACAGACCTGTCTATAACTGTTCACCCCCAACATAACTGTCTATAACTGTTCACCCCCCCACAGAACTGTCTATAACTGTTCACCCCCCGACAGACCTGTTCATAACAGTTCACCCCCAGACAGACCTGTCTATAACTGTTCACCCCGACAGACCTATCCATAACTGTTCCCTCCCCGACAGACCTGTCCATAACCCTTCACCCCTGACAGACCTGTCTATAGCCCTACACTCCCTGACATACCTTTCTATAACCCTTCACCCCCGACATACCTTTCTATAACCCTTCACTTCCTGACATACTTTTCTATAACCCTTCACCCCCGACATACCTTTCTATAACCTTTCTATAACCCTTCACCACGGTCATACCTTTCTATAACCCTTCACTTCCTGACATACCTTTCTATAACCCTTCACCCCCGACATACCTTTCTATAACCCTTCACCCCCGACATACCTTTCTATAACCCTTACCCCCGACATACCTTTCTATAACCCTTCACCACGGTCATACCTTTCTATAACCCTTCACTTCCTGACATACCTTTCTATAACCCTTCACTTTCTGACATACCTTTCTATAACCCTTCACCCCCGACATACCTTTCTATAACCCTTCACCCCCGACATACCTTTCTATAACACTTCACCCCCGACATACCTTTCTATAACCCTTCACCACGGTCATACCTTTCTATAACCCTTCACCCCCTGACATACCTTTCTATAACCCTTCACCCCCGACATACCTTTCTATAACCCTTCACAGACCTGACATACTTTTCTACAACCTTCCACCCCTGACAGACCTGTCCATAACCCTTCACCCCTGACAAACCTGTCCATAACCCTTCACCCCTGACATACCTATATATATATAACCGTTCAACCCTGGCAGACCTGCCCATAACCCTTCACCCCTGACAGACCTGTCCATAATCCTTCACCCCCTGACAGACCTGGATATAACCCTTCACCCCTGACAGATCTGTCCATAACCCTTCACCCCTGACATACCTATATATAACCATTCAACCCTGGCAGACCTGCCCATAACCCTTCACCCCTGACCATAACCCTTCACCCCTGACATACCTGTCCATAACCCTTCACCCCTGACAGACCTGCCCATAACCCTTCACCCCTGACAGACCTGTCCATAACCCTTCACCCCCTGTCATACTTTTTATAACCCTTCACCCACAGACAGACCTGTCCATTACTCTTCACCCCTGACAGACCTGTCCATAACTCTTCACCCCCTGACAGACCTGTCCATAACCCTTCACCCCTGACATACCTGTCCATAACTCTTCACCCCCTGACATACCTGTATATAACCTTTCACCCCTGACATACCTATCCATAACCCTTCACCCCTGACAGACCTGTATATAACCCTTCAACCATGACATACCTATAGATAACCCTTCACCCCTGACAAACCTGTCTATAACCCTTCACACCCTGACAGACCTGTCTATAACCATTCACCCCTGATCTATCTGTCTACAACCCTTCACCCCTGACAGACCTGTATGTAACCCTTCACCCCTGACAAACCTGTCTTTAACCCTTCAACCCCTGACTAACCTGTCTATAACACTTCACCCCCCTGACAGACCTGTACATAACCATTCACCCCCTGACAGTCGCTGTGTGTAAACTATTACACTTCACACAGTCTATCAACAAGTGAACCATCTAGAGAGAGGACAAGTGAACCGTCTAGAAAGGAAAAGTGAACTGTCTAGTGAGAGGACAAGTGAACCATCTAGAGAAAGGACCAGTGAACCGTCTAGAGAGAGGACAAGTGAACCGTCTAGAAAGAGGAAAAGTGAACCGTCTAGAAAGAGGATAAGTGAACCGTCTAGAGAGGAAAAAGTTAACTGTCTAGAGAGAGAAAACGTGAACTGTCTAGAGAGAGGACAAGTGAACCGTCTAGAGAGAGGACAAGTGAACCGTCTAGAGAGAGGATAAGTGAACCGTCTAGAGAGAGGACAAGTGAACCATCTAGAGAGAGGACAAATGAACCATCTAGAGAGGGGACAAGTGATAAAGAAGTAGCTAATGCAAGAAGAAACTCTTCCCTTCCCTTTCCCAGCAGCACCCACCTCTGATGTGTCTGGCAGTGCTCCCTGCTTTCCTTGTCCCTCTCCCTCTCCGTGGTCATGGAGGAGTGGGAAGTGGAACTGCCCAGGGAAGAGGAGGAGCCATGGTCAGACATCTTGGTGCTGTCTGCAGCCACACAGGCCAGCGTCGGGGTCGGCACTGTCAGGGCAATGGAGGCGTGTGTGTTACCACAGGGTTCAGCGGGACACGAGTGTCAGGGGGCAATATACTGACTATAAACCGAAACTATAATGTGACACATCATATCTCAAGGCCAAATCAGGACACGTTTCCAAAATGACACAGAACTGAAACTGGTCTCTTACCTTGTCCTGCAATGATGGCTAGTACCCCCAGGTATCTTACCTTGTCCTGCAATGCTGGCCAGAATCCCTGGGTCTCTTACATTGTCCTGCAATGATGGTCAGAACCCATATGTCTCTTACCTTGTCCTGCAATGATGGTCAGAACCTCCAGGTTTCTTACCTTGTCCTGCAATGATGGCCAGAACCCCCAGGTCTCTCACTTTGTCCTGCAATGATGGCCATAACCCATGGGTCTCTTACCTTGTCCTGCAATGATGGCCAGAACCCCCGGGTCTCTTACCTTGTCCTGCAATTCTGGCCAGAATCCCCGGGTCTCTTACATTGTCCTGCAATGATGGTCAGAACCCATATGTCTCTTACCTTGTCCTGCAATGATGCCCAGTACACCGGGGTCTCTCAACTTGTCCTGCAATGATGGCCAGAACCCCCCGGGTCTCTCACCTTGTCCTGCAATGATGGCCAGAACCCCCGGGGTCTCTTACCTTGTCCTGCAATGATGGCCAGTACACCCGGGTCTCTCACCTTGTCCTGCAATGATGGCCAGAACCCCCGGGTCACGCACCATCATCCGGATGTGATGTGGACTGTGGCCAGACTGTGCCTCCAGGGAGACTGAGCTGCTGTTCGACACCATCCCTATATGCTTGATGCTGCCATCTGGTGTTGATGCTTCGCCGTTCACCAGGCCACCAGATGGCGTGTTGATCTGTGACTCATTGTTGTGAATGAGTCGGTTCTTGTTCTCCAGAATGACAGTGATGAAGGGGAGATAGAGGGTGCAGATGCGAGCTTGGTGGGCCTGCAGGGGAGAACATTTCACTGACACACATTCTAATTAGTTTGTTGCGATGAACATTATGTGACACACATTCAAGTATTTTTGTAGGGGAGATTTTACTGAGACACATTCAAATTAGTTTGTTGAGATGAAAATTATGTGATACACATTCAAGTATTTTTTGCTTGGTAAAAATTTTTATTGAGACACATTCAACCAGTTTTGTTGGGATGAACATTACATGATACACATTCAAGTATTTTTGAAGGGGTAAACATTTCATTATTGACACCTATCATTTTTACAGATGAACATTTTGTTGAGACATTTCATGGTATTTTTACAAGGGTGAACATATCTTCGATACACGTTCAAACTATATGCATATATGGAAGTGTTTGACAAAAAAGTTGCAACACCTAATTTGTTTTATAAAATAAAAAGACAGTACTAACATGCTAATATTTACATTTGACATTGTTTTTATTCTGATAAAAAATAAAGAAACTGTCCATGTTACTAGATAACAGCTGTTCCTGTGGTCCAATTCAAAATGTTGTTTTCACATTGCATAATCGGAGTACAGGTGCATAATCAGGGTACAGGTGCATAATCAGGGTACAGGTGCATAATCAGGGTACAGGTGCATAATCAGGGTACAGGTGCATAATCGGGGTACAGGTGGTTATTGGGGTACACGTGCGTAATTGGGGTGCAGGTGGATAATCGGAGTACAGGTGGATAATTTTTCTAAACTTTTGGCATAATTGCACATAAGTAGCATTGATACAGCGAATTGTTGCAGCGATCGTTACCTTTGTTTGATAGCGATCATCGATTGCATGTTTTGCGAGGAGATTGCGCAGTGTGTTGATGGCGGCGACACGGATGTCTCGACTCTCGTTGACTGACATCTTTACCTCCTGCAGCAGGAGACCCACCAGGAAGTGGTTTCGACGGAACTCAGTCGACAACGTGTAGTCATGCTTCAGGTCTGAAATGCCAGGTCATAGGTTAACAAATGTCTTATTCATGTTAATTAGCTAATATAAAAGATTACTATTTATTATATTATATGTATATATATATATATATATATATATAATTATTTAATATTATTGATATATATATTTATTTATTTGATTATTTATTAGTATTATTTTATTAGTATTATTTTATTATTATATTTTTATACTGTGTTATATTTATTTAAACATAATAATTAGCAGTTATAGTATTTTACTCTATTCATTTCTTTATTTAGCACTTCTGTTATTAATTATTAATATTCTGCGCAGTGCCACAAACAATCTTGTATCTGGTGCAGCGCTACATCAAATATAATATTATTAAAACATCACAGGTTTTTTCAGTACATCAAACATAATAGTAGAATTTAGCATTCTTGAAACAGCATTATCAGAAATGGGCGAATAACTGTTTACTGTAAAACCTGTGGTGTAGGGGAAGGCAGTGTTAGTTGAGCCACAGGGTTAGTTGAGCCACCCATGTTTCCCAGGAAACCACAGCAGCGACAGTTACATGGTACCAACCAGCGATTGAACATGTTATTAGAACACGATTGATGTATAATAGGTTACATTTGTCACAACGAACAGAACATGCGATCTAAAAGTATGTTTTTTAATGTTTTTTCTAAACTTTTGGTAATTGTGATTAATGTCTGCTGGTGTGTAAACTATCAACGTACGTGACCAGACTTTATTATTTATGCACTTACAAATAGTTTAACTATGTACAGAGAAGAAGATAATTTACATCACTTCGCGCATTAATGAGAAGTTAATTAAATAAACTTAATTGTCGAAACGGGGCTAGTTGAGCCAACCAAGGCCCAAGGGTTAGTAGTTAGTGACACTTTTTTTTATGATTGGCATATAAGTTTATGTTAATTGTGTTGACTTATTAATTAAGCGTGTAGACTTGTCAGAGACGTGTTGTGTCCATTGGGTAGATGTGTTGATTCAGTTGTTATGAATTTTTTTACAAGGCCTACGTAAATTATACAAATAAAACATTTATGCAACTTACACTACACTGTGGCTCAACTTACCCCACACCAAGTGTTAGCTGAGCCAGCTTACCAAACCTATTTGAATCAGCTATATATAATTATCTATGCATGCTAAATATTTTATTTTGACATAAAATGATCTACTAATATAATAATCGTAGTTTATGTTAGTAAAAACAATTTTGACTTACAAATTTTATTGCGCCCCAGACATCATAAAGAATAAAAAATGGCTCCAATAACACTACCGTCCCCTGTATCAAACATTTGGATTTGTATATTATGGAAAGGGGATTTATAGGACGGTTTTATTACACACCATTGTTAACTATGGCCACGTTGACATGTTTTACTGTGACAACTAAGCCACCAAAACCACCAGACCTGTCACATGTGTTTGCTGTTTTAATATATCACATTAAAGCAGCACTGTGTACAACCTATTTAGTAATCATTATCATAACTAAACATTATGTAATGATCTTAAATTTTTGTTTTAATTAATCACTCAAGAACTGACAAATGTACAATTTTTTTACTAGAAAATATATATTTTCTTAATGTAAATGAAGTCAAATATATAATTTGTTTTGCCATAAAGAAAACAAAACACCTTTTGCCCCAGAAAGCTAAAAAAGGCTATAAAAGGGGTTGTTTTAGCAGCATAACACTAATCATTATTATCACACAACACTAATCATTCTTGTCTCATAACACTAATCATTTTTGTCATATAACCAATCACCACCATCATCTTTACCAATGTTTTTCTAAATGTGTGGTCTAACAGGTGATCAAAAGATGACAATATTAGCTATGTTCTGAACATTTTTTATAGACCAGTCAAGTCTAGCCATCCCTGAAGTAGCCATTGTTGTTTATGTTGCGACTGGTGCTCACATTGTTTATTGCCTGCCAGCAAACCTAGCCCACCAGCCACCCAACTAAGCCCACCAGCTACCCAACCTAGCCCACAAGCCACCAAACCTAGCCTACCAGCTACCCAACCTAACCCACCAGCCACCCAACCTAGCCCACAAGCCACCAAACCTAGCCCACCAGCTACCCAACCTAACCCACCAGCCACCCAACCTAGTCCACAAGCCACCAAGCCTAGCCCACCAGCCACCCAACTTAGCCCACAAGCCACCCAACCTAGCCCACCAGCCACCCAACCTAGCCCAAAAGCCACCAAGCCTAGCCCACCAGTCACCCAACCTATAGCCACCAGACCTATCCCGCCAGCCACCAGACCTAGCCCGCCAGCCACCCAACCAAGCCCATTAGCCACCCAACCAAATGAAGCTCCAGCACTCATAAAACATTAAGCACTCTTAGGACCAGTGCTGACCCTACTGGCCAACAAGAACACCAGGTTACAAAGAGAGTTCGGACAGTTAATCACAGGCAACTTTGATGTTGTCTCAACATAGGTGTATGATTGCGCATGAAGCCACTATAAAGATAAGTGGATGATTGCGCACAAAGCCACTATAAACGTAAGAGACACAACAATCATTCCAACTTATTGAACAGGACAGAGCAGCAATAAATCAGCTCAAATCAGTAAACAGAAAACTGAGAAAAGAAAAGTTTACAAGCGATACAGACCCAGAGTGCATAGTCACTTGCTGAGATTGGTACAGATTTCTATCTTGTCTTTGTTTCTCATTTCAATTCAACTTTCTGGTAGAACAACTAGACTTACTCTTCTTCTTCAACACTGGTTGAAATCTGTCACAACACAGTGTTTCCAACTGTACAAGTTGCCACTATCATTACTGACACTACTTGTTACAACAGTTCTCTGGTTTCCAAATATTCACTCCGACTTACTGAAAATGTGTTTTGTTAGAAAGCTTCACAGAAATTAATTGTTGCATATGCCAGGCGTTCTTACAAGGTCCTGGTGATTCAAACATTGATAAAACATGGCCATCCCATAAAGCAACTGAAGTCAACACACACAACCACAACCGCGATTGAGGCCACCTGTAGGCAAGCACATGTACTAAAGCAGTAAGATCAAAGGTGAAGGTCATAGTTACCGTCTTGTCGCACGTCTGTAAGCATGTGTGTGTGTGTGCGTTAACGCAGCAGTTTGTGACATAGCATGTGACATTCCTTACAAGTTGACAAAGAAACAAATCAGACATAATCATTGTGAAACTCTGTATGATAAAACTGACAAATTTCTGCAATTGTGTGACCAGTATGACTAAAAATCTGTGAAACCTAAATGATGAGTCAGCAGTTTTGGACCCAAATGGCAAACCATTTTCTGTCACACTTGTTTCATAATTGAAGAAATTAATCTGTTCGTTGCTGGCCAACGTATTGGTGATGACAGAGACTAAAACATATCTCGTTTATCCCCAGAGCTCATGGGGTCACATATGATGCATTAAGTTTGGAAGACCCCATTCCATTTCATTAAGCTCTAAGCATCACTGCCTGGGACTGGATCCTCTGGTGCATTGATGCACTGATACACTTGGCACTGGTGCACTAGTGCACATGTGCACTGATACACTTGGCACTGATGCACAAGTGCTGCTGTGCAGTAGTGCATCAGGGCATTGGTGGTATGTCCAGGGCAAATCTACTTGCACCAATGCCATAAAGTGACCGAGGCTAGATCTAATTAATTAATGATTACAGTTAATGTTTGATGCATCACAAGTTGCCAGGTAAAGATGACTGTTCTGCCAGTAAGGTCCAAACTTTAATAACTACATTCATGCAAACTGTGTGGAGAATGCATCACACCTGAAGCCTTAACACTACATTTAGGGCTACACTCTTAACTTCTCTCACACAACAATCTATGCATGGCCTAAATAAAGCCCCAGGCACCCACCCAAGACACACACCCCAGACATGCACCCCAGACATGCACCCAAGACATGCACCCAAGACACCCACCCAAGACACACACCCCAGACATGCACCCAAGACACGCACCCAAGACACACACCCCAGACATGCACCCAAGACATGCACCCAAGACACGCACCCAAGACACGCACCCAAGACACATACCCCAGACACACACCCAAGACACCCATCCAAGACACACACCCAAGACACCCATCGAAGACACACACCCAAGACACCCACCCAAGACACACACCCCAGACACCCACCCAAGACACACTCCCAAGACACACACCCAAGACACACACCCCAGACACCCAGCCAAGACACACACTTGTAAACCTATCAGCCAAAATATTTCATATTTTCTGCACATCTCCAATAGTGCACTGTACTGGCAAGTTTTCTTCTGTTGGAAGAATATTTCCTGCAACACCGACTGACCTTTGTAGTTCTTGACCTTGCGGGTCATGATGGGCAGACAGAGAGGGACGTAGAACTCATGACTGACCTTTGTAGTTCTTGACCTTGCGGGTCATGATGGGCAGACAGAGAGGGACGTAGAACTCATGACTGACCTTTGTAGTTCTTGACCATGCGGGTCATGATGGGCAGACAGAGAGGGACGTAGAATTCATGACTGACCTTTGTAGTTCTTGACCATGCGGGTCATGATGGGCAGACAGAGAGGGACGTAGAACTCATGACTGACCTTTGTAGTTCTTGACCATGCGGGTCATGATGGGCAGACAGAGAGGGACGTAGAACTCATGACTGACCGTTGTAGTTCTTGACCTTGCAGGTCATGATGGGCAGACAGAGAGGGATGTAGAACTCATGACTGACGTTTGTAGTTCTTGACCTTTGTAGTTCTTGGCCTTTTGGGTCATGATGGGCAGACAGAGACGGACGAAGAACTCATGACTGACCTTTGTAGTTCTTGACCTTGCAGGTCATGATGGGCAGACAGAGAGGGACGTAGAACTCATGACTGACCTTTGTAGTTCTTGACCTTGCGGCTCATGATGGGCAGACAGAGAGGGACGTAGAACTCATGACTGACCTTTGTAGTTCTTGACCTTGCGGGTCATGATGGGCAGACAGAGAGGGACGTAGAACTCATGACTGACCTTTGTAGTTCTTGACCTTGCGGGTCATGATGGGCAGACAGAGAGGGACGTAGAACTCATGACTGACCTTTGTAGTTCTTGACCTTGCGGGTCATGATGGGCAGACAGAGAGGGACGTAGAACTCATGACTGACCTTTGTAGTTCTTGACCTTGCGGGTCATGATGGGCAGACAGAGAGGGACGTAGAACTCATGACTGACCTTTGTAGTTTTTGACCTTGCAGGTCATGATGGGCAGACAGAGAGGGACGAAGAACTCATGACTGACCTTTGTAGTTTTTGACCTTGCAGGTCATGATGGGCAGACAGAGACGGACGAAGAATTCATGACTGACCTTTGTAGTTCTTGACCTTGCAGGTCATGATGGGCAGACAGAGAGGGACGTAGAATTCATGACTGACCTTTGTAGTTCTTGACCTTGCGGGTCATGATGGGCAGACAGAGAGGGATGTAGAATTCATGGCTGCACACGATGCGAAGGAACTCAAACTTGTACTCATGGAGAATCTAGCAGAGACCAACAATTATAGAAATAATAACACTAGCAGACAAATATTTAATAGTAAAAAACATGAAAAGTCATAACTGTGGCACAGAATATAAGAAAACATTGTTTCAAATCCTTCCTTTGTGTCATAATGAATATTCTCAGCTCAACACACACTTGAATAGTGTTAGAGGTTACTGCTCGACAATCTATAAATACTGAGCACTGACGAGTGTTTATAGCAAGTTACAGAAGAACATTCTGTAGGAAGTCATGGTAAAAAGTGGTGAGACACCCTTCTAAAAAATTAAATGGGTTATATTACAGGTACATCCTTGAACACTAAGAAACTCCCACCCTCTCTATATATCCCCTGCCCTCTACATCTCCCCAACCCTCTAAGACTCCCCCACCCTCCATATATCCCCAACCCTCTATATGTGGGGGATGCAGTACTAGGTAGAACCACACAAGAAAAGGACTTAGGAGTAACATTTAGTGCTGACATGAAAGTTTCAGAGCAATGTGGGATTGCTGCTTCGAAAGGAAATCAAATTCTAGGGCTAATTAGGAGAACTATCACGTTTAAGGAGAAACAGCTAATTGTACCCTTGTACAAAGCAATAGTTAGACCACATTTGGAATATTATATTCAGGCATGGAGGCCATATTGTAAAAAGGACATAGACAAGCTAGAAAGAATACAACGAAGAGCAACTAAAATGATTCAAGAATTGAGAGACCTTAGTTATGAAAGTCGCTTATTACAATGTGGTTTGACAACACTAGAGACCAGGAGACTAAGAGGAGACCAAATAGAAGTGTTTAAAATTATGAACGGTCATGAGGATGTTGATAGGAATATGTTCTTCAAACTTAAAGAAGGCAGTAGAACCAGAGGACACAAAGCAGCATTAGTTAAGGAGTTTGTAGGTTGGACATGAGAAAGTACTCTTCCTCAAAGAGGGTGATAAATCAATTGAACAAACTGCCAAATGATTGTGTTAATACTAGTAGTGTGAATATGTTTAAAAATAGAACTGACAGGTGTTTGATAAGGGCGGGCTACACATAGATGAAAAAAATTGTGGACTCTCGATAAGCCAATGGCTTCCTTGTCCACTTGCCATCTGGAACTTGTTGTTTGGGATGGCAATCTTGTTAAATCTTGTTAAATCTCCTCCACCCTCTATATCTCCCCCACCCCCTTATATCTACCCCACCCCTATATCTACCACCATATATATATATATATATATATATATATATATATATATATATATATATATATATATATATATCCCCACCCTCTATATCTCCATTTTTCTTGTGAGATAATGGCCATATTGCATACAGACACATGTATTTTATTATTTCAGGTATCACAATATCCATTTTCAAGAAAATGAAACCACATTTTTATGTTAATTAAAAAAAAGAAATGAGCTACAGGAGTAGGTGTACTAAAATAAAAAATAAAGTAAAAGCTACAACTTTAAAAAAATTTAATTTCGTTGTCACACGTAACGCAATTTTTTTTATTTCCAAATGGTTTATAAATAAAATACATGATTACATACCAAAATATATTTAAATAAATATTTAACTAAATAACATTTGAAACATATAAATGTCATACACGTAACGCTAAGTCACATGTTCGACACCTAATGTCTATATGTGATGGCAGAATGTCATTTCACAGGCTTTTAATTGCTATAATTAGTTGGTAATATGTGACAACGAGGAAAAACAAAAGTAATGTAATAATAATTGACACACCAGGGGAAACATATTTAATTATCTCGTTAAAATGTCTGATTTGTATGTGTTCAGCCTCAGATGATGTCACTGTTTCTTTGTACCAAGATAATTTTTATTTCCAATTGGTTTATAGATCAACACAACTGCTTCTAATGTAATACCAAAATATGAAATACATGCAAAAATATTTAACTATATAACATATGAAATATGTTACATTATAACAGTTATTAGTTGTCACTAATAACTGTCACCGTCCTCTCTGTTTGATTCACAAGGCATAAGAATGTTTATTTATTATTGTGTTGTAACAAGTCCTTAGCTGTTTATATATATATTTTTTTAAATATATGAATTTCTAAAATTTCACAAGTGTCACACCTGTAACAAAAATGTATCACACATGTAAAGCCACATTTATATTACAAAAACAATACTAACCAATCACAGTCATATACATAGTGTACTTATACATATATATTTAATTATTTATTGACATATTTCCATAACTTCACAGACTTTTTAGCAATAACTAGTGCACGCGTCTCAATTTAGATTTCTCTGCACCACATGTAACGCTCCACATAATTTTTTTTAATCCATTAATGATGAAAAATTTATTGTGCACACCCTAACTATTAAACATGATGTAGAACAATGCATGATAACAATTAAAACAGTCAGCTTTAAATTAACATGGATCAGCAAAGTTTCAAAGATGAAAAATATTGTTTGAATGTCACACATAATGCTGGAATCGGCCTGTTCCTTACCCGGGGATCAGCAGGGTTGAAGTTGTCTATGTACATGTTGATGAGGCGGAACACAAACCCTCGGTCCATGAATGTGAAACATTGCTGGAAGACAAAGACAAGGTCATAACCCCAAGGGCAAAAACACAAGATCATCACACAAGAGCACAGACACATGGTATACTGTTTTTTTATTAGCACAACTGGATTGATAAGATAAACCACATCTCACAAACCCATACTGGTCTAGGTGATATGGGTGCCAACATTTTTGGGTTAAAAGTTTGAAGGACAGTCAGCGGAATATGTCATGCATGAAAATGAGCAATCAAGAGAACGTTGGCATGGGACTAGATGAATGAAAGTGGAGCAAGTATTTTAACAAGGTTGCCATCCAGAGCTAAAACCCCAGATGGCAGATGGACAAGGAAGCCATTCGTTTGTTGGGAGTCTTACGATTGGGGCGCGGTGGCTCAGTGGTTAGAACATGGGACTCTCACTTGAGAGAACCCGAGTAAGAATCCTCTTGCTGCTGTTTCAAAAGTCTGGCAATTTCATTCACTCTACGTTGCCACAGTTCACTCAGCTGTATGAATGAGTACCTGGCTACAGACAGCGGTTGATATGTGAATGAGTAGTCTTCGTGCAGTAATTGCAGTGTGGCTGAATGCTTCCCAGAGAAGTCACGATGGCAGTGGAATGAACAGGTCTGCCAGGGGGTGAAGTGTAAAGAAAAGCGCTTTGAGCAGTCCCGAGGACTCTGGATACCGTGCTATATAAGAACGCACCTCTACCTTTATATTTGTAAATTTTTTTTTATATATAAAATAACTAAACATTTTAGCCCAAAAATTTTGCCTGGTAAACACTGAGCCTGCATGAAAAGCCAAACACGGCATCCTTGAAGTAAAGCCAAATACAGGATTTCACCTAGACCAAGTTAGCGACACTTTTGTTGGCGTTGCAAGTATCGGCTGTGACGGTTAGAGTTATAGTTAGGTAGTTACCTTGACAAAGTTAGTGAAGCTGGTGTTGGCGTTGTGCGTCTCGGCTGTGTGGGTTAGAGTTACAGTTATGTAGTTACCTTGACAAAGTTAGCGACGCTGGTGTTGGCATTGTGAGTCTTGGCTGTGTGGGTTAGAGTTACAGTTAGGTAGTTACCTTGACAAAGTTAGCGACGCTGGTGTTGGCGTTGTGAGTCTCGGCTGTGTGGGTTAGAGTTACAGTTAGGTAGTTACCTTGACAAAGTTAGCGACGCTGGTGTTGGCGTTGTGAGTCTCGGCTGTGTGGGTTAGTGCTACAGTTAGGTAGTTACCTTGACAAAGTTAGCAACGCTGGTGTTGGCGTTGTGAGTCTTGGCTGTGTGGGTTAGAGTTACAGTTAGGTTGTTACGTTGACAAAGTTAGCGACGCTGGTGTTGGCATTGCGAGTCTCGGCTGTGTGGGTTAGAGTTACAGTTAGGTAGTTACCTTGACAAAGTTAGCGACGCTGGTGTTAGCGTTGCGAGTCTCGGCTGTGTGGTCGCGGAACTTCTGCACAATGTGTGAGCCGAGAGTCTGGACCAGCGTCTGGACGTGGTACTGGAAACTTGATGGGAAGCGTTCGTTTCTCACCATCTGTGGTACAAACACCTCACATTATATGACCTGCAGTGGCGCACCTGAGGCCTTATGCACCAGTTAGGGTAGGAAGACAGGGCTGCTTACTTCACCAAAACAAAATCCATAATGCCCCTCTCCCCCACCCACATGTCCACTCCAGTGACTGCCTGCCCATATCACTGGCCTTTACATAAAGTAGATAAAATCTTCACATGCGAGCCCATTCAGTGCCTGGAAATATTTGTACCTGCCACAATTAAAACATCATAACTTTGCTAATTATTATAAAAAAGTATGAATGAGGTATCATTTTGTTGGTTGCTAAGATACTCTTTACTATAACAGAGTGATAATAACTACAACACATTATGTAGTCGTGGGAATACTACTATTTGAAATTTTATTTCATCACAACTGAAAGTAAAGATAGACCAACTTCACCCTGCTACCATACAATTTTTGAGTGGCTGAATGTCCCTATATCCAGTGGTGAAAATGTAGCCAAAGATGTAAGCTATACAATAAAACAAACATGAATCAAATATGTTGAACAGTTTTGCTTGTATCACGTTTTATGTAGAACCATTTTTGCAAATGAGCATCAAAACAAAGAGCAAAAATAAACATATTTCACCCTGCTACTAGATAATTTATGAGTGGCTGAATGCCCTTCTATCCAGTGGAACAAATGTAGCCATATGTGTAAGTTACAACATAAAGCAAACATGAATCATATATGTTGAGCAGTATTGTTTTTATGATGTTTTATGTAGAAACATGTATGTGTGTGTCTCCACGTGTTCTGGAGATACACACGTGTCTCCAAGTGTTCTGGAGACACACACGTGTCTCCACGTGTTCTGGAGACACACACGTGTCTCCACGTGTTCTGGAGACACACACGTGTCTCCACGTGTTCTGGAGACACACACGTGTCTCCACGTGTTCTGGAGACACACACGTGTCTCCACGTGTTCTGGAGACACACACGTGTCTCCATGTGTTCTGGAGACACCACTCAGGAGGCATCAAACAGCAAGTGTTATTTATGTCACTTTCTAATATATCCGCTTTGACACAATGACAATGAACAACAAAATATATTCAATTGAACCATGATTTTAGTATATATAATTTCCTTATTACTCACATCATAGAAAGCATTTCTGGTATTGATGATGAAATTAATGAATGCAGTATTTATATTACACAGCTATGACAATGTATTAGTCTAAAATGTCGTCCAGGCAGACAATCTGACTGTATTCAACACATGCCAGTCGTTCCTCCTGACAGGACACGTGCCAGTCCTTCCTCCTGACATGACACGTTGTATGTCACCACAGTGTCAACTCTTCTCAACCCCCATTTTCTGCTCACCCTAGAGATCGTTCACGAAGTGTCAATATTCGTACAAAGTGTACTTATTTTCTGACCCCCTCAAATCGGTACTTTAAAATGTGGATAGTTTTCTAGACTGAAAAACATATGGATGTAAAAATGTTGCACCATGAACAGTTTCACAATATAAAACAATACTCTGGTTCCCTACCAGTTCAATGGGCTGGCATATTTCGCATGTGACCCGACATTTATTAAAATTAGTATGCTGGCCTTAAACCACTACCCTTTAGTACACTTTGTACGATGGTCAACAATTGTGAATGGCTCCCTAGGGTGAGGGAGGAACTATGGGAGACAGGGATTGGGAGGGAGAGTTTGGGAGTTACACACCTTGACACGGTCTGTGAGGGAGGAACTGTGGGAGACAGGAATTGGGAGGGAGAGTTTGGGAGTTACACACCTTGACACGGCCTGTGAGGAAGGAACTGTGGGAGACAGGGATTGGGAGGGAGAGTTTGGGAGTTACACACCTTGACACGGTCTGTGAGGGAGGAACTGTGGGAGACACGAATTGGGAGGGAGAGTTTGGGAGTTACACACCTTGACATGGCCTGTGAGGGAGGTACTATGGGAAATAGGGATTGCGAGGGAGAGTTTGGGAGTTACACACCTTGACTTGGCCTGTGAGGGAGGAACTATGGGACACATCTTGTGAGCTACACACCTTGATGCGACCGGTGTTGAGGAGAAACTGTGCCATGGCCTTGAGGATGACCTTGAAGAAGAAGTCAGCCTGGCGCAGGAACTTAGTGATGACGAGAAGGTCGGCCTGCTTGGGCAGCAGGATGGCCTTGAGGTGGCGCACCAGCTCCTCGTGGATGGTGCACTGTTTCGCATCGGCAACTGGCGTCGTCAGGAAGACATACTGCAGAGAAAGTATCTGGCTTAGCAGGCAGCATACATGAGTTGTACGGTAGACAAGAGAGCATCTGTCTGGGTAGGTAACATACATGAGTTATAGAAAAGAGTTTAAGTATTGTGTTGAGTTAGGACCATCCACAGCAATAGGGACTGGACTGTTATATGTTTTAGTTGTGCTTAGAAGACCATTAACTGTTAACAGTATTGTAGCATTTTGATGAATTACATTACTGTTTTCCTGTACCATATCAGTGCTGTGAGATGCCTAGCCAGTCATGATACAGTGGTGGCACACACAACTTGTATGACGATTGCACACAATTTGAAGATGAAGCATGTCAACAGATATTAAATGCACTCAAAAAATTGAAAACAAATTGCACATTAAATAGCTAAGTAAACCAGGAATGGAAAAACAAGTCAGGCTTGTCACCAACTAACTGTCAACTCAGGTCTGTTCCCAATTAACTGTCAACTCAAGTCTGACCCCAACTAACTCTCAACTCAGGTCTGTCCCCAACTAACTGTTAACTCAGGTCTGTTTAAAATTTACTGTCAACTCAGGTTATTTGCCAATTAACTGCAGGGATTCTGCAGTGATGCACACTGAAAACAGAAGTGATATGACAAAATGTCCCGAACTTCTGAAATCAATAGGACACAATGTCCTGATTCCACAAAAACAATAGGACATTCTACCATGAAAGATGCTCATTGGTTTTGGTTGCACTTTGAAACTTGAGCAGTAGTAGTAACTAGTTCAGCATACAGTGTGTAATTCAGTGTAGTTATAAAGAACATTACTAATAAAATGAAAAGTTTTGCAATTATTAGGTGAAGAAATGTCATTCTTCATTCACATATAATGACATATTGCAATCAGCACCACTTTTAATGATTTGGCACATTGGTAACAAATTAGATACTAAAACAGAGAGGCACCAAAAATTTAGTACCAAGATACAATCACATGGATTTAAAAATTATTGGCTACTTCAGGTAGGCACTTAAAAAAAATAGATATCATGATAAGACATTGCAAATTGTTTTAAATGAAAGGTGACATGTAAAGGAACCAAAAAACTTTTTATTTTATTAATATATCTTTTTAGATCCAAAGATATTGTCATTTTAATACAGTAAAATAAAAAAAATGTTATCTTGTATACAGGCAAGACACTCGTTTTTGTATTTTCTTTCAATAAATGTATGATTAAAATGGCATAACTTTTTGTACATATATTTTAATAATTGTTTCAGTGTGCGTGCATACATGTGCGGGGAGCATACGTGAGCATATGTTTTCTGGCGCTAGCAGCACCCCTAGCGGCTAGTGAATTAACACATTTTCATAAAACATGGCCCCTAATGATTAGTAACTGAAGTATTTTGCGTTTTAAAAACATCCATTATTGTTGAAGTGCCTACGTCAGGGCCAGAAATAGATGTCGCATTCAGGGTTGAAAAACATCATGGTTTTATTTTATTTAAAAAATTTGACTTTTTTTATTTAATTCAGATTTTTATATTTTATTTGTCTATTATATTTTTTTCTCGAAATCTGGTATATAGACATTTATATAGATGTTTATATTTATAAACTCTTTCAAACATGTTCTATTCAAATCAATTTGGGTACTTGTCTTAACAGAGGGTACATGGTTTTTGCTTATATAAAGACATTAGCCCAGACTGTCTCACTTGAGTTAACATACTGAATTGGTAACAACTAGCACAAGCTCTAAGTGGACTTTAACTCAGGGCTTCTGACTTGAAAAGATACTTCCTCTGGAAGACAAGTTTGTGCGGCTTCACTGCATGCAAAAAGGGAATAGCTCAAACATACACAAAACTTTGTTGATCTCGATGCTTGTAAACAATTATTTGTGTTGAATTCATACAAATCAGCAATTAAAAAAATTTGAAATAAAAAATCTGAAGTCAATGATTTAAATCAAATGATTTAAATCAAACAACTCTGGACGCATTAGCTTGAATTGCCGACGCAGCCAAATAGCGAGAAACCAAACTAGCGAATGATCTGCGGAGTTCAGTAAAAGTTGTTCTCAGTGTCTACAGTGATAAAAAAAGATAGGACACATGACTGCTCCGACGATAATTCTATTGGACAAATTACCTGATCAAAGCCACATTGACAGGACATTTTCAAGTTTAATCAGTCTATGTCCGATGTCCAAGCCCAATGTGCATCACTGTATTCTAGAGCACATAAGACGTGACTGGGAAGGCAGACAAGGAATAGGAATCTTGTTGCCTAGAGTACTTCTAAAAGTTTCCAAGCATCAAACTGTCACTTTCTACCATTACACTCATCAAAAGGTCTCATACCGTGACATAGGTCTGCAGACTTCTTGGTTTCCCAGCAGCGTGAACTTCTGATACGACATGAATGAGGACCCTGAAACAAACAGAAGTGGACCCTTAAAGACTCTTGTGCCAGCTGACAAACAGCCGTACACAGACATGCGATGGTTTGACATGTGATGGTTTGACATGCGATGGTTTGACATGCTACCATTTGCCATTGACACACGTTGATTGTCTGGATTTTATGCTTGTGTCTGCATTGAAATAAATCACTTTAGTAGATATCATCATTGTAATGACCGATGAGAAGGTACACTTTCATTCAGCTTACGATAACTGACAGTATTACAAGTATCATTCCAGTTTGGGGTTTTCCGTCTGTTTTTACATTGTAAGTATGCAAGGGTTTTGAGCTCACAAAGGGCGTCTTTTGTATAATTACTGTAACCGTGATAATTTTTGACATGATTTGTTATTATTCATTCATTGGAACAGAACACATTCTTATGAATACTGTATATAATAACATATTGCTACAACTATTCAATTAGTAATCATGTCGGTTCAAGTTTAAGTTTTTTGTGGCAGCTGATCTTTTAATTTACAAGCCATAACATTTCTTGGTGGTCCTAGTTTTATAACATATCAGGTGCAGAGGGGCCAACTTCTGATGATGTAAAAGTGTAATACCCTTGCGATGACCCAGCGGGAATCGGGGGGGATGGGGGATCGGAGGGGTGTAATAATACACATGTATTAATGTGTCAGTCAGCAGCAATGCATGCAAAAAAAAAGAATTCAAACATATACCTCGCTAATTGTTTGCTAGCTTGGCAGTTGTTGCCTATTTTTGTCTTTCTGAGTATGTCTGGAATATTGCAGCTTGTAGCAAACTTGCCCACATGCTGACATGGATATTTTCTGTGTTAACAGAGCATTCAATACCCTGGTTGACAAAGTTGGCCGGAATTCTGTTTTGTTTTTCCTGACAATGCGGAATGCCCTTTCAGTCAGACTTACTGTGGATATGACTAATATTCCGGTGGCAACACTAGCTAGCATGGAAAACGTCTTGACACCATTTGCATCTGTCATCTGTGAAATGAGGTGCCACGATGTATCAATTCTTTGAGATGTTAGCTCCTTTGGAAACTGCTTCACCTGATACTGCAGAAATTCCCCGTGAAGAGCATCAACAGGCAGTAAGCAAGGAAACCACTCTGTGAAGTATGTGAGTGAACTGAAGGATGCACCTGGCCTTTTGTCAATGTCTGTGACTGAGGCATTGATCAACAATTACTGCTATTGGAATGTTATGTTCTATAAGAAATTATGTGAACAGAGTCTCAGCATTGATCTTTTGAAAAGAAAGTATTGATCTTAAGTCTTAGAACATGCTTTGCCACTGACCTCTATGTGCCTCTATGTGCCTCTATGTGCCTCTACGTGCCTCTACGTGCCTCTATGTGCCTCTATGTGCCTCTATGTGCTGCGCTGATTCAACATGTTTTTGACAGTCGTACAATCCATGGCCACTGTGTCCTATGTTAATATTGGATTGACACATTTGACAATAAACGTGATTGCCACCAATCTTAGACTTTGGAAGAACTGGCCAAGTTGTATTTGTTTTGCTGAGATTCCCTTTAATTTCTTTCGTGGTGTCGTGTTCGGGCATTCCGCCATACTTCTGCTAACCCCGATAACGGTAAAACATTAAAACCATGATCCGAACCCGATAATCCAGCGACGATGAGAACATTTCACACACGCCAAGTCGAAAAGACCTCAATAAATTGTTACGGAGTGCAAGCATATAGGCACACGGATTATGCCCAGAGACATGGTTACACCACAGCATCAGCTCTTCCGCTATTCACAGCACATTTAATCCTGACACCACCTACTAGATATGCATGATTCAGTCCGTAGGTTGAAAGTGTGCGCATAAAACTTGGGCTATATTTAGCCACCACCCTGGCAATGAGCAATGGCACCTGTGCTAATCGGATGGCGCAAAAGGTCTGCTGGGTTAAAACAATACTGACCGACAGCAGGTTACGATTGGCAAGAGGGGGCCATTGCATTTTAATTATTTAATTAAAAAAATACAGACCATAACCAGCTACGAGTGTAATCAATGGAGGGCTAGGCGTAATGGCGTAATGGCGTAATGCGTGGCTAAATGCTGTAATTATTAGTTGGCACCTCTGCAGGTGTTCCTGTTCTCATATGTGAAAAGTGAGGTTGATATGTTTTACTGAATTGTACTGAAAGTTCAAAAGAAACTCAGTATTCAGTGGAAACTGACTGGCTAGAAACTGAGCACGGAAAGAGGTTCAAAGAAACATACAACATAAAGAACAGCGTTAAACGTTGACTTGACTTTTTTACTTAAATGCATAAGTCATAACAATAAGTGCTGATATGAAAGAGCAGTGTGGTATTGCATCTTCAAAAAGTAATCACATTATTAGGTTGATTATGCAAAATATAACATATAAGGAAAAGACCTAATTTTACCTCTATATAAAGCAATACTTAGGCCTCATTTAGAATACCGTATACAAGCATGGAGATCATATCATAAGAAGTATATGGATTATTCCAGAACTGAGAGACCTTAGTTATGAAGAAAGCCTTAAAGAATGTGGTTTAACAAAATTAGAGACAAGGCGGTTAAGAGGAGATCTAGGGGTGTTGCGAGCTATACATCCTCCAGGGGTATTGTGAGCTAGATGCCCTACAAGGGTGTTGTGAGCTAGATGCCCTACAAGGATGTTGTGAGCTAAATGCCCCACAAGGATGTTGTGTGCTAGATGCCCTCTAGGGGTGTTGTGAGCTAGATGCCATACAAGGGTGTTGTGTGCTAGATGCCCTCTATGGGTGTTGTGAGCTAGATGCCCTACAAGGGTGTTGTGAGCTAGATGCCCTACAAGGGTGATGTGAGCTAGATGCCCTACAAGGATGTTGTGAGCTAAATGCCCCTCAAGGATGTTGTGTGCTAGATGCCCTCTAGGGGTGTTGTGAGCTAGATGCCATACAAGGGTGTTGTGTGCTAGATGCCCTCTAGGGGTGTTGTGAGCTAGATGCCCTACAAGGGTGTTGTGAGCTAGATGCCCTACAAGGGTGTTGTGAGCTAGATGCCCTACAAGTGTGTTGTGAGCTAGACAACCTACAAGCGTGTTGTTAGCTAGATGCCCTCCAGGGGTGCTGTGAGCTAGATGCCCTCCAGTATGTTGTGAGCTAAATGCCCTCAGGGGAGTTATGAGCTAGATGCCTTACAAGGGTGTTGTGAGTTAGATGCTCTTCACGGGTGTTGTAAGCTAGATGCCCTACAATGGTGCTGTGAGCTAGACCCTTCAGGGGTGTTGTGAGCTAGATACCCTCCAGGGGTGTTATGAGCTAGACGCCCTCCAGAAGTTTTGTGAGCTAGATGCCCTCCAGGGGTGTTGTGAACTAGATGTCCTACAAGGGCGTTGTGAGCTAGATGCCTTACAATGTGTTGTGAGCTAGACACCCTCCAGGGGTGTTGGGAGCTAGATGCCCTACAAGGGTGTTGTGAGCTAGATGTTCTACAAGGTGTTGTGAGCTAGACACCCTCCAGGGGTGTTGTGAGCTAGATGCCCTACAAGGGTGTTGTGAGCTAGACACCCTCCAGAGGTGTTGTGAGCTAGATGTCCTACAAGGTGTTTTGAGCTAGACACCCTCCAGAGGTTTTGTGAGCTAGACACTCTCCACGGGTGTTGTGAGCTAGATGCCCTACAAGGGTGTTGTAAGATAGATGCCCTACAAGGTGTTGTGAGCTAGACACCCTCCAGGGGTGTTGTGAGCTAGATGCCCTCCAGGAGAATTGTGCGCGTACCTGATGGTGTTCATGGCTACATCTTCACTCTTGGTCAAGGGCAACAGCCGGAAGAGTTGATTGAGCAGCGTCGGGAGGAAGTGGATGAGAGCGCTGACATCCACCGCATGTAGACTCTGCAACATGTCAGCACCACATTAGCACTTTGTCAGCATCATGTTAGTACATCAGTACCAAGTCAGCACCATGTCAGAACTATGTCAGCATCATGTCAGCACTATGTCAGCACCATAGCAGCACTGTGTCAGCATCATGTTACTACCACATAAGTACCACGTCAGCACCACATTATCACCGTGTTACCATCGTGTCAGTACCATGTCAACAGTCTTAGCACCACATTAGCACCACGTCAGCACTATGTCAGCATTGGTTGTAGAGCAACTAGTTATGTACACAGACATATGTTACTGTTACATATGTATGTTTCTAAAACGCATTTTTAAACTACAGTCAAACTTTCTCAAGGGACCACTTGCCAAAAACGACCACATTCAACTCCTCTGAAGGGTCTGCCCGTATTAAGATACAACCTGTGTTAAGAGACCACTATTCCACTTTCCATTCAGTGGTCACTTCAGACAGGTTTGACTGTATGACTTTCTTCTCAGAATTTGTCTATAATATGGGTGTAAAGTTAAAACTATCTACGTCAGCAGTAGTCCTAAACCTATGATTCCATCAACCAGTGTAATCCGCAATAGCAAAAAGCCTGATGCAATTACACAATTCTATGCCACTTTCAAAGACTTAAAGATACATCAACCATGCATTCACAACTATAATTACATGTAACCATGATTGCAAAACTACTAAGAGTTGTAGACATAAAACATTAATATATACAACTACAGTTGTAGAAATTACACATTAATATGTACAACTACAGTTGTAGACATTACACATTAATATATACAACTACAGTTGTAGCCATTACACATCAATATATACAACTACAGTTGTGGACATAATACATTAATATATACAACTACAGTTGTAGACATTACACATTAATATATACAACTACAGTTGTGGACATAATACATTAATATATACAACTACAGTTGTAGACATTACACATTAATATATACAACTACAGTTGTGGACATAATACATTAATATATACAACTACAATTGTGGACATTATACATTAATGTATACAACTACAGTTGTGGACATAATACATTAATATATACAACTACAGTTGTAGACATTACACATTAATATATACAACTACAGTTGTGGAAATAATACATTAATATATACAACTACAGTTGTGGACATAATACATTAATATATACAACTACAGTTGTGAACATAATACATTAATATATACAACTACAGTTGTAAACATAATACATTAATGTATACAACTACAGTTGTGGACATAATACATTAATATATACAACTACAGTTGTGGACATAATACATTAATATATACAACTACAGTTGTGGACATAATACATTAATATATACAACTACAGTTGTGGACATTATACATTAATGTATACAACTACAGTTTTGGACATAATACATTAATATATACAACTACAGTTGTAGACATTACACATTAATATATACAACTACAGTTGTAGACATTACACATTAATATATACAACTACAGTTGTGGACATAATACATTAATATATACAACTACAGTTGTGGACATAATACATTAATATATACAACTACAGTTGTGGACATTATACATTAATGTATACAACTACAGTTGTGGACATAATACATTAATATATACAACTAAAGTTGTAGACATTACACATTAATATATACAACTACAGTTGTGGACATAATACATTAATATATACAACTACAGTTGTGGACATAATACATTAATATATACAACTACAGTTGTGGACATAATACATTAATATATGCAACTACAGTTGTAAACATAATACATTAATGTATACAACTACAGTTGTGGACATAATACATTAATATATACAACTACAGTTGTGAACATAATACATTAATGTATACAACTACAGCCCTGTAGTTAGCCCTGGTGCCTGAGGCTATTGCCACATTGATTACAAATAAACATTCCCACCAATGAACAGCTTCAGTTGCCTAAGTGATATCACTGCAACAATTGGTCCACTCAGTATTGTGTGCACAACTAACCCTGTATTGCTAGGGCACCTTCTTTGCATTCAGGGACCATATCAAAAACTCACCTTCACGTACTTGAGCATGTCCCTATTGTAGGCAGCCAGGTCGGCTATGACGGGGCTGCTAGGGGGGGAGGTCGTTGCAGGGTCATGCTGGGGTCACAGGGTAAAGAACATGCACTTTACGACATGACATGTTAGTAATGTAATTATTATTAGGCAAAGTATGATAATCAATGTGAATGTAGCAGGCCCCGTATTCCTGATATTTCATAAACTCCAACACAATTTGTGATGTATTATCAAAATGTGACAAAATTATCGGGCCAGATTCTCAAACACTATTATTCATAACCATAATTACCAGATGTACATATTTGCTTCCTAAACAATAGTAACATAAATAATATTGCAGCATTTGTCTGTGCCATAAATCTGGCTGATTTGGCCATTCAAAGGCGAATTACAGCAAGAAAGCACAACACAGCCCAAACTATAGTTTCCAAAGTAAAAATAAAATTAATTTCTATATAAAACATTTTTCGAAAAAAAAGCAACATCCAGTACATTTGTTCATTCATATAATAGTCTGCAATGCTGTCAGTCATGTCACTTCAGTTGTTACTTATACAGTAAGTTATACCACAATTATTAGTAATTCATATTAGTGAGATAAATACCAACATTAATATATTACAACAAATGCCACCAGAAAGCCTGTATTAATTCAGCAAACTAATGTTAACAAAACTTCACTATAGTGAACAGCTGGGGCTAAACAAACTCAACATCCACACTCAAATGTTATGTAAAACTAATAAATTATACTTTATAAAATAAATTTTCACTGAGAGTTAAATCCGCGCTGAAATTATGTTCATCAAATCACTGAAAAAATTCAAAACAAATGAAGCCATGTTCTGAGTGTTCTACTTTCACTTCTATGTAATTATGCTCTAGTCATCTCAAACTAAACTCAAACATGACTTTATATGTAAACTGTTATATAAAACACGACAACAGACAAATTAGCACTGCTTTTGACAATGAATACTCAACTATATGGAACTATTAGCAGCTTAAGTAAATAATATGAACCATTGTTATAACTATGTGTGAGGTTTCATGAATTCATAATCTATTTAACCCCAGGTATTAACTTAAAGTAGTTAAACGATTAGTTACTAAAAGGTTAACTGGTGCACCTTACAGTACTGAATGTGTGCCTTCTATGTGGGAGCATGCACTAATGTATGTCTAGCAACGACAAACAACTAACATTTAACAACAGGAATTTTGTTGTACAAAAGTATAAAACATGTTTACATTTTGCTTATGTAAAATCGTCAACTAGAACAGATTAGTGAATTTATTTCTGATAAACACATCTTTTATTAAAGGATGTTTTTTATGACACACTCTATGGTAGTTTCTAGTTGGCCATGCATTACTCTCACCTTCTATGACATTGTGCATTACTCTCACCTTCTACGATATTGTGCATTAGTCTCACCTTCTACGATAGTGCTCATTAATCTCACCTTCATTAGTCTCACTGTCCATGATATTGTGCATTACTCTCACCTTCTATGATATTGTGAATTAGTCTCACCTTCAGTTTGTTGTTCGTCTCGAAGTCAGCGGCCAACGAAGGTTGTGACATCATCTTCTGACAGTGAGCGAAGAAGTTGTGCAGATGTTGATCCTACAACAGGCATTGCAGACACTCACAATATTAGAAAATATGTAACATTAGTGTTCACTCAAACACCAATGAGATTCCCGGGAAACATTCAGCCACGCTACAGCTGAGTGAACTAGTCTACATCCTGTACTCAGCCATACAGATGAGTGAACTAGAACAAAGTCTACATCCTGTACTCAGCCATACAGATGAGTGAACTAGAACAAAGTCTACATCCCGTACTCAGCCATACAGATGATTGAACCACAACAAATCTACATCCCGTACTCAGACATACAGATGAGTGAACTAGAACAAAGTCTACATCCCGTACTCAGCCATACAGATGATTGAACCAGAACAAAGTCTACATCCCGTTCTCAGCCATACAGATGAGTGAACCTGAACAAAGTCTACATCCCATATGCAGCAATTGAACCAGAACAAAGTCTACATCCTGTACTCAGTCATACAGATAACTGAACCAGAACAAAGTCTACATCTTGTACTCAGCCATACAGATAACTGAACCAGAACAAAGTCTACATCCTGTACTCAGCCATACAGATAACTGAACCAGAACAAAGTCTACATCTTGTACTCAGACATACAGATAACTGAACCAGAACAAAGTCTACATCTTGTACTCAGCCATACAGATAACTGAACCAGAACAAAGTCTACATCCTGTACTCAGACATACAGATAACTGAACCAGAACAAAGTCTACATCTTGTACTCAGACATACAGATAACTGAACCAGAACAAAGTCTACATCTTGTACTCAGCCAAAGAACAAAGCAGTCAACAAAACTGTTGAGGCTTTGAAACAGTAGAAATAGGATTTATAAAAACTATAAAAAAAAATAGCAATAGGATTTATAAAAACTATTGAAACAGTAGCAATACAATAAAAAATACTGAGACAGTAGCAATATGATTTATTTAACATTATTGAATCTGTGACAATAGGATTTATTTAAACTGTTCAAACAGTGGCTATAGGATTCAGTGGCAATTTTTATTTATTTAAATAAAGATCCGGTCGCCTGTTGCTCGACCACTTTCTCTTTCTTGTTGGTATCAAACAGTGAGTGTTCCCTCGGCTGCAGTGACAGTTGATGAAACGAACGGCACATGTCTTCATGACTCCACACAATGGCTCCGTAAGCAGGTCACCCAAATAGTGCATTACAACAAATGTGTGCCAATAGCTGGTAAAGTTCACGGGGTTAATATTTACCCTTTCTATGCAGTTTTTAATGATGAATTTAAATCTCACAGGGAGTTTATTACTAAATCCAGATTTCCACCTCAAATGAACTGCTCCCAACTTTATACTGACTCAGGAAACCTAAAATCTCCCCCAGACCCCTGTTCTGGAGGGCTTGCCCTTGGTCAAACCGGTAAATCACCTTAGTGTAGATGGTCGAGACCAGACCCAGGTTAAACTTGAACAAAGGTCGTCCACTGTCCACCCAACGGACGTCCGGTCCCACACTCTACAAACATCAAACATGTCTTTATCACTGTCCACTCAACAGGCGTCCAGCGCCACATTGCAAACATCAAATATATCAGACTGATGAGTTTTAGCATCATGAAATTAATAATTCTTATCCCACAAGCAGATATCATCATCTTCACCAAATATGGGTGTGCACGCACATGTGTGCGTAAATGCATGTATGTGTATATAATATAAAACAACCTATTTATATTTTTAATGCATTTATTATATATCAAACAACACGATGATTGCGTCCAAGTCACCCTTACTCCTGTGTGCTAGCACTCACCCCTTTTCCTAGTCCCAGTTGTTCATGCTGTAGATACCCCGGAGGTAGGTTGATGGCCACCCTCACTGCTTGGTCACCCACATTCACCCTAAAACACATGATACACTGGAGGTAGGTTGACAGCCACCCTCACTGCCTGGTCACCCACATTCACCCTAAAAATACACATGATACTACGGAGGTAGGTTGATGGTCACCCTCACTGCCTGTTCACCCACATTCACCCTAAAACATGATACCCCGAAGGTAGGTTGATAGCCACATTCACAGCCTGATCACCCACATTCACTCTAAAACACACACGATACCCCGGAGGTAGGTTGACAACCACCATCACTGCCTGGTCACCCACATTCACCCTAAACCACACATGATACCCCGAAGGTAGGTTGATAGCCACCCTAACTGCCTGGTCACCCACATTCACCCTAAAAACCCACATGATACCACGGAGGTAGGTTGATAGCCATCCTCACAGCCTGGTCACCCACATTCACTCTAAAAACACATAAAATACCCCAGGGGTAGATTGATTGCTACCCTCAATGCTGGTCACCCACATTCACATAGTCCTCCACACATTCGTCGACCTACAGTCTCACGCACTACCACAATCAAATAATCCTCCACACAGACCTCGACTTACAGTCTCACGCACTAGCACGGTCACATAATCCTCCACACAGTACTCGACCGACAGTCTCACGCGCTACCAGTCACATTACCCTCCACACAGTCAGGGAATCCAACAATAATGAACACGTACAAAAAACTAATTTTTTTTCTCACATCATTTTAATGGCTTTCAACCAATGGACCATGTTTCTGGACCCAACAATAGGAACAATAGAGAAATTGTGAGAGACTAAGACATATACAGGGGTGTCAACTTCTGATGATTTAAAAGTGTATTACCCTTGTGATGACCCAATGGGAATCGGGGGGTGGGGGGTTGTGGGTGGTCGACACACACTCCCAAACCCTGAGAAGATTGGTTAAAATGCAATTTGTTACACTCTGAATAAAACACATGTTTACTGTCAAAGTACTTCACCACAAGAGGGAACAATTTTATGCCCTCCATATTTGTGCTGCCATCTGTAGCAATACTGTAGGGTCCTTTCTGAAGAATGGTGCTAATACTATCATCACATTCCTTGGCAAGCATATCCACAATTGCAGGTCTTTGTTCGGCCTGCGGCAATGACATATTGAGTGGCAATTTTGGAATCTGGAAACATTCTTTTAAAAAGAGGTCCAGCGTGATGGCTTACTACTATTGGAATGTTATGTTCTATAAGAAATGATGCAAACAGCATCTCAGCATTGACTGTGGCAAATTTGATATCTTTTGAAAAGAAACTATCGATCTTAGAACATGCTTTTCCAGTGGCCTGTACGTGCCGTGCTGATTCAACATGTTTTCGACAGTCATACAATCCACGGCCACTGTGTCTAATGTTAATATTGCATTGACACATTTGACAATAAACATGATTGCCACCAATCTTAGACTTTTGAAGAACTGGCCATTTATGTGAATATTCCACTTTGTATTTCTGTTTTGCTAGGATTCCCTTTAATTTCTTTCGTGGTGGCGTGTTCAAGCATTCTGCCATACTTCTGCTACGACGATAACGGTAAAACTAACAACATTAAAAACACCATCTGAACCCGATAATCCAGCAACAAAGAGAACATTTTGCGCGCCAAGTTGAAAAGATAGACGTATCTCATTAAATTGTCAAGGTCATGGTTACGCTACAGCGTCAGTTCTTCAACTACTCAAGGCGCATTTAATCCTGCCAGGTTAAAACAATACCGACCGACTGCAGGTTATGATTGGCAAGATGGGGCCACTGTATTTTAATTATTAATTAAAAAATACAGACCGTAACCAGCTACGAGCGTAATCAAGGGAGGGTAAGGCGTAATGGAGTAATGTGTGGCTAAATATTGTAATTATTACGCTCAAATTGTAATAGTTGGCTCAGCATACAAAGGCGATCCTACCTTCCATTGGTGAGCAGGGGCAACCAAGCATAGCCAATGACAGCGTCAAGGTTCATCGCCTTCTTTGTTGACCCCTTGACCCCAGTTGTCTTGGAGAGGTCACAGCTGACGTGTGAGAAGGTGAACACCAGGTGGTGTCGGTCGTGGAGCTGAGTCGGCAGACACGCCTTCACCTGGTGGCATGATAAGGAACTTTCAGCTGTTGAATGCGATGGACATCTACACAGTCAGATGAATCTCTGATGTTTTGTGTTATAACAACTACGTCTGTCTCCATTTCAACATCCAACCAGCCAACCGACATTTGTTGCCAAGTGACTAAATTTTTTTTTTATAAATGACACTATCAAGACAACATTAGCTTACGACAGAGTAAGACTTGTTAAGAAACAGGTGTAACAAAACTTATTAGGAAACGTGTAACAATACCTCTTCGATGAAGTCGGGCGTTGAGTCGTGATGCAGGACCGCAGTCGTGGCGCTCGTGGTGAACAGCGATGACCCCGGGCGACCACGTATACACTAAACAAAGGACAACATCAAACAGACTAAACAAAGGGCGACCTCGGATACACTAAACAAAGGACAACCTCGGATACACTAAACAAAGGACAACCTCGGATACACTAAACAAAGGACAACATTAAATACACTAAACAAAGGACGACTACAGATACACTAAACAAATCATTTAATTTTTACTTTAATTGGAAACCAGTAAAATGAGTAGTAAACTTTATAACAAACAAAATAGTTACTGAATAATAGCAAAAATTAATAATAATATATGAAAAAAAATAGCCATCATAACAAAGCCTCCTGCACCAATGAGAATGCCCTGTCATGACCTTGCTCTTTCACAGGCTGTCATTAGTATATGACAATAGCAATGTGTCAGGCTGCCATTAGTATATGGCAATAGCAATGTGTCAGGCTGTCATTAGTATATGACAATAGCAATGTGTCAGGCTGTCATTAGTATATGACAATAGCAATGTGTCAGGCTGCCATTAGTATATGGCAATAGCAATGTGTCATGCTGTCATTAGTATATGGCAATAGCAATGTGTCAGGCTGTCATTAGTATATGGCAATAGCAATGTGTCACGCTGTCATTAGTATATGACAATAGCAATGTGTCAGGCTGTCATTAGTATATGACAATAGCAATGTGTCATGCTGTCATTAGTATATGACTATAGCAATGTGTCAGGCTGCCATTAGTATATGACAATAGCAATGTGTCAGGCTGTCATTAGTATATGACAATAACAATGTGTCATGCTGCCAATTAGTATATGACAATAGCAAAGTGTCAGGCTGCCATTAGTATGTGACAACAACGTGTCATGCTGCCAATTAGCAGAAGGAATTTGTAAGAACACTGAAATGCACCCAAAATGTACGCCTACCTTGAGAGGCACTGCACCCTTCGTGTCAGAGTCCCGAATCTCCACATAACAAGCGATGTTTCGTGCCTACACAGAATGAAGCTGTCAATTAGACAATGGGGCACATTCATAACATGACATTTCTGCATCGTGCACCAAAAGTATTTTTCTAAGTTGCTCAATTTGATATTCATCTAGTCAGATGAAATGCATCTGGTTGAACCTTCAAGCCGGCAGGTGGGGACTAGCTACACCACATACGTGTCTATTTTGTGCTTTCTCTTCAATTCATTTTGTCACAACTTTCATCTATTACGATATCCTCTGAACACTGAACATCAGAAATTGTCATAAAACATGCAAAATTGTCTGTTTGCAGTTTGTAGTACTGGATATTGAAAGTGAAAACAATAACATGGGCACCTGGGGGCTGCCAAGACCCCAGTCACAAGTCTTCCTAAGCAACACTACTAGAATAGCTGGTAAAGAAAATGACAAACTAAAGTAGCCACCTGTAATATTTTCGATATGTTTATTACATGCCAGCTGTAAGGGTGCTTCCGGGACCAGGAACGAGCAGCTGGCTGGTGTCAGGAGTCAGTGTCATTTGATGCATTGATCTGAATTGAATCTACTTTTATTAAACATTATTAATGTATTGTATTGAGATTACCTGTACTGAGATCACCTGGTTGTACCAAGACGGTGTGAGGGCACTGACCTTTGCGAAGACTTTCTGACAATCATACTTCAGGTTGCGCGGGGACACGTACAGGTGGTTCACGTAGGTGGTGAAGGGTGAGGCTAGTTCCGGCTGCTCCAGGGTAAATTCCTCCACCTCAATGGTGGGGCAGCCACTGGGGGGTGCTGGGAATGGGGCGACAGGAACCAGCGAACTTGTGAGAGTGTCTGTTGGTGACAAAATACATGTCCCATGTCAAGGTCATTGACACTCAGTATAGTGTCTTTGAATGGATGGACACTTTCTTAGAATGTCATGTTAATTACCTCTCAAGAACATACAATAAAAAATGCAAAATGTATTGAGGTGTAATTACATACTTACTCAATACTCACTCCCTGTGCCTCTTTCAGTAGGTCATTATCATGTCAAATATTATTGCATAGTTTCAAAGAGTTATATTAAATAAGTATTACCAAACAAGTTAAATATCACATATAATTCACAATATTACACAATGTTGTTAATCTAACAAACTGAATGTGCTTCCATAGCAACAACAGGATGTATAAAAAGGGGGAGACAACAACTTGTAAAACAAGGGGATGTAAAAACAGGGGGAGACAACCTGTAAAACAAGGGGATGTATAAACAGGGGGAGACAACAACTTGTAAAACAAAGGGATGTATAAACAGGGGAGACAACAAATTGTAAAACAAAGGGATGTATAAACAGGGGGAGACAACAACTTGTAAAGCAAGGGGATGTATAAACAGGGGGAGACAACCTGTAAAACAAGGGGATGTATAAACAGGGGAGACAACAAATTGTAAAACAAAGGGATGTATAAATAGGGGGAGACAACAAATTGTAAAACAAAGGGATGTATAAACAGGGGAGACAACAAATTGTAAAACAAAGGGATGTATAAACAGGGGGAGACAACAACTTGTAAAGCAAGGGGATGTATAAACAGGGGGAGACAACCTGTAAAACAAGGGGATGTATAAACAGGGGAGACAACAAATTGTAAAACAAAGGGATGTATAAATAGGGGGAGACAACACATTGTAAAACAAGGGGATGTATAAACAGGGGGAGACAACAAATTGTAAACAAAGGGATGTATAAATAGGGGGAGACAACAAATTGTAAAACAAGGGGATGTATAAACAGGGGGAGACAACAAATTGTAAACAAAGGGATGTATAAACAGGGGAGACAACAAATTGTAAAACAAAGGGATGTATAAACAGGGGGAGACAACCTGTAAAACAAGGGGATGTATAAAAAGGGGGAGACAACAACTTGTAAAACAAGGGGATGTATAAACAGGGAGAGACAACCTGTAAAACAAGAGGATGTATAAACAGGGGGAGACAACCTGTAAAACAAGGGGATGTATAAAAAGGGGGAGACAACCTGTAAAACAAGGGGATGTATAAAAAGGGGAGACAACTTGTAAAACAAAGGGATGTATAAACAGGGGGAGACAACAACTTGTAAAACAAGGGGATGTATAAATGCGGGAGATGACAACTTTTTATAAAACATTGGTCTAAGCTGTTAAACTTAAGTATTACAATTAGTGCAAAAATAATATAAAGTGTGAATCTTATAAAAGTAACTAGGCACTCACTTGGTAGCGTGTCTCTGAACGGCTTCAGCCTCACCATCAATGACCCATGAATTGACTGCCATTTGCCCTGCTTTTCAGGCCTGCAACAAAGAGTGACTAGACAAAGGTTTGGTGCCAATGGGACAACAAAATTCAAGCGAGGGACCGTACGAGAAAGCTTAAAAAATACTTGGCTGGGGGCATCATCACAAATAAAAATGACAAAACATATTATCATTAGCACGTTTACTGAAACTGTTAACAAACATATGACTGTAAAGAAAATCGTTTAAGGAATTTGCTTGGATTAGATCACCGTTAATACAATATTCTTCAACGTCCCTCTGCAGAAGAATACGGTTGATGTTGTTACCTTGAAACCTCCCCTACATGTATTGACACATACTTGACGCAAAAGTGAATAAAACACCAATAACAAAACTGGATTGACATTGGAATGTGATATTTGACATCGTGATTACCTCTCAAGAAGTTGTCTGAATCCGTTTCAAATATTTTGGTCGACTCACTCGGCCTTCCCTGGCAAATGACCAAACGTAATGACCATGTGAAATAACAAATCTGCTTACTTCTTGATGTCCTGAAGGTGTCTAATAATCTCCTCCTCCCCCAGCTTGGTCCGCTCTGTCTTGTACAGCGCAAAACCTGCATTAGTGTCCAACTCATCTGGCGCCTTCTGTTGGAAGACTGGCCTGAAGGCAGGGAGGGAGAGGGTTAACACTGGCTTACAGCGAGAGGATTAACATTGGCCTGGAGGAAGAGGGTTAACACTGTCCTGCAGAAAGAGAGGGTTAACATTGGCCTGGAGCGAGAGGGTTAACACTGGCCTGAAGGGAGACGGTTAACAATGGCCTGGAGCAAGAAGGTTAACACTGGCCTGGAGGAGAGGGTTAATGACAAAGTGAATAGTACAGATCACATTTTAAAACATTTAGGTTTTGCAAAAAAGAAAATGATCAAGATACAGTCATGCTCTCAGGACTATCTTGGTAGTCAAGATACAGTCATGCTCAGGGTTGAAAAAAATCATGATTTTTATTTTTAAAAAATCAAAAAAATTGGATTTTTAAAAATTTTAATTGGATTTATTTTACTTATTTATTTTTTTTTATCTGGTATATAGATATTTATATAGATGTTTAAATTTGTAAACTCTTTCAAACATGTTCTATTCAAATCGATTTGGGTTCTTGTCTTAACAGAGGGTACATGATTTTTGCTTATATAAAGACATTAGACAATGTCCACAAGGCCTCACCCCCTGTAGTTGTATAATCTGTCTTGGAAAGGAAAGCATGCTATGTGTCTATGGCTGTAGCAGTGGTAATTATTGTTTGCCTATAGGGTGGATTAGCACCTGTCCAGGGCTCTGTGTACTCTAAGGGTCTCCAACCAGAATACAAACTGGTACAGTATTAAACAACTAAGTCAACATACTGAATTGGTAACAACTAGCACAAGCTATAAGTGGACTTTAACTCGGGGCTTCTGTGTTGAAAAGATACTTCCTCTGGAAGACAAGTTTGTGTGGCTTCACTGCATTCAGAAAGGGAATAGCTCAAACATACACAATGTCATAAAATATTTGACTATCAGGCTGTCTGTCAATACACCTACACAAGCGTGTGCACTTTGTGTTTTGTATTAAAAAACATACAAAACTTTGTTGATCTCGATGCTTGTAAACAATTATTTGTGTTAAATTCATATAAATCAGTGATTAAAAAAAGGAAGTCAAAAAATAAAAAAATCATAAATCAATGATTTTTTTGGAGTAATTTAAATCATAATTTAAATCAATGATTTAAATCAAATGATTTTAATCAAATTATTTTAATCAAACAACCCTGGTCATGTTCACAGGACTACCTTGGTAGTCAAGATAGAGTCATGCTCACAGGACCACCTTGATAGTCAAGATAGAGTCATGCTCACAGGACCACCTTGGTAGTCAAGATAGAGTCATGCTCACAGGACCACCTTGGTAGTCAAGATAGAGTCATGCTCACAGGACCACCTTGGTAGTCAAGATAGAGTCATGCTCACAGGACCACCTTGGTAGTCAAGATAGAGTCATGCTCACAGGACCACCTTGGTAGTCAAGATAGAGTCATGCTCACAGGACCACCTTGGTAGTCAAGATAGAGTCATGCCACAGGACCACCTTGGTAGTCAAGATAGAGTCATGCTCACAGGACCACCTTGGTAGTCAAGATAGAGTCATGCTCACAGGACCACCTTGGTAGTCAAGATAGAGTCATGCTCACAGGACCACCTTGGTAGTCAAGATAGAGTCATGCTCACAGGACCACCTTGGTAGTCAAGATAGAGTCATGCTCACATGACCACCTTGGTACACATGAACAGTTTGACACATAGTAGTCATTTCGTAATATCAGAATGGAAGGTATATGTATGCTACAATAACATAATTAAAGGAAATCAAGTGTGGAGTTCCACAAGGATCAATCCTTGGCCAATTACTATTTATCTTGTACATAAATGACATGTGCGATGTTTCCAAACTACTTCATATTATTCTATTTGCAGATTATACTAACATTGTTTACTCGGCCAGTAACACCAATGATGTAACCAGTGATGTAACCAATGATGTAACCAATGATGTAACCAGTGATGTAACCAGTGATGTAACCAATGATGTAACCAATGATGTAACCAGTGATGTAACCAGTGATGTAACCAATGATGTAACCAATGACGTAACCAATGCAGTTAACAATGAACTAAACCAACTAGGCCTGTGGTTTAGAGTGAACAAATTATCGCTCAATGTGAACAAAAATTATATGAGGAAGTACGTATCAATCCAGACTCAGGAAACTATTTCCGTTACAGAAAAAAGCTATACAGATTATTTATAACCTTAATTACCATGATCATACATCAGTATTTTTCCATAGTTCAAAAATATTTAAACTTCATGATTTAGTTACATACAAGACTATGATTATACTCTATAAAGCAAACAATCACTATTTAAATGGTCGTGTTCAAGCATTCTTTAAACCAACTACAGGTACACACATGTATGGTACCAGACAAAGCAAACTGTTTTACGTTAAAAAACAAACACCACTGTCGGACTATTGTTACTCACTGTCAAAGGTATAAAAACAAACACCACCCTCAGACTAGTGTCACTCACTGTCAAAGTGGACCATGGAACAGTTTAACAAATGAAACAACTCAACTGCCAAGTTTAACATAATAAAAAAAAACATTAAAGTTGTCATTACTTAGTGAATATTTATAAACGTTTAACTGAAAGTGATGTTAAATTAAGTTAATTTATTAATAGCACAACCACCACTGTAATAAATTTATAAGTGAATTGTAAATGCTATTTTGTACTTTATTTATTTACTTGTATTGTACTTATTTAGTTTGACAAGGGCGTAGCACCTTATAAGTCGTATGACTTCAGCTATGTCCCATCAGCAGCAGCAGCACACCATGCTGTGCACCTGTATTATGTTGTTGTTGTTGTTGAATAAACTTACATTCATTCAAGGTAGCACCGAGAAATGACACAAGGTTTTGCAGATCACATTTATAGTGAAATTTATCACGATTCAAGATAAGCAGCAAGAAGAAACTACAATGAAACCTGTCGACAGCGGACACCGCCAGGACTATGCATTATGTCCCTTATAGACAGGTGTCTATTATGGAGAATTTTATTAAGTGGACACTCACTAGGTGGTGCCACTATAATTTGTTACAGTGGCTAGTTGGTATTGCCATGAAACTATGGTTAATTAAACAATACATATATACAACATATGCAGGCCATAAACTTAGTTGGTGAAAATGTCATCAATCATGCAGAATTACTCCATTCCTCTGCTTGGAAACCAGGTGGCGAATGGGGTCAGTGATCGGCCCATCTAATCACTATTTCTTTGACCCCTCTACCAACAAACGATTAATCTGCCAAATGACATAAATGAAACGAATTGTACATGGTCCACTGCTGTCGGGCGGACAATAACATTGACAAATTTCTCCTTGTTCATTTGCTTGGGTTGGAGCTTGGCTTCCGAGAGTTAAACTTTGAGTCTTTGTCAAAACAAAGCAGGTTTAGGGTTATGGAAAGGTGAATTGAAAAGGCTTTGATGTCCAAGAGAAACCAAGGGGTTTTTGGCTTACGCAGCTGGCAGAGGCCTAGGCTAGAGCTAGGCAAGAGGCTCGCCTTATCTGGAGCACATTTCTTATACTTCTTGACAACATTATGTAGTTGGTATAACACAGAATACATACTTAGTGATGTTAGTGGGCATCAGCGGTGGCTCAGCTAAATTGATTTCCGGGATTGTCAATGCACTTTGATCTGTCTGCAAGCAGCAGGGTGACTATGAATGGTTAGGTCCAAATTCCCTGTCCATTGTCCACATTGGCCAGGTGGCCGCTATGGGCAGTTAGCGGATAATGCAAACTAATAGCAAGTAATTCAGGACTTTCAAAAATGTTCGTTATAGACAGATGTCCGCTATGGACAGGTGTCCACTAACACAGGTTTTACTGAATATCAGTTTCTACTAAATTAACACTACACAACCAGAACAGGAAGTTTGCTGACACAGAGACAAAATAACGAACCTTGCCCCCCATGCGAATGGCATCCGATAGTGGCCAAGCTTGCTGCAGTACAGTGCCATCTGGCGGTGTATCTTGGTACCCAGTTTCTCATCAGGGCTGCGAATGTAGGGTTCTACGGCTGCGTTGATGCCGCCCTGGAGAACTTTCTCAATGCGTGCAACAAGGAAGATCTCATGGTGTGGCCTAGCCACAGTGAAGATAGCCTGGCGATGTAATACAATACAATACTATACAACACAATAAAGACACTTCTGTTGTGCTAAAATCCTATCGTGAGAAGCTATTGTGGTTAAGCTATGGTGGTTAAGCGAGTTTAAGCAGGTGAGTTTTTAGCTGATGGCGAATTATCATATTTCTTACTAACTTAACGCTAATAGGGAGTGTGAGTTCCACAGAGTTGGTGCGGCAACTGAGAAAGCCCTACTTCTGACGTTTGTCTTAACACTGGGAAAGAAAAGTGGATTAGAACCAGATGATCAAACCTGGCTGGGTTGTCTTGCAGGAGTGAGCAGTGAATGTAAATATGCTGGTTACTTGGATGAAAGCATTTGATAGATCTTAAAAATAATGCGTTACAGACAGGGAGCGAATGCAGTGATTTAAGAAGTTGCGCTAGGTGAGAGAAACAAATAATGGGAATGCACTAGTAAGTTTCAGTGGTTGCTTTCTACTGATTTATACACCTAACACCTAATTGCTAATTTCAGAATATATTAAGTTATTAGCTTAAAATGTAATAAGACTGAAGAAGACTGCAGATCTCACAGCCACGTTACTACTGTCCTTTGAACGATAACTCACGCGATCACAGTAGGCAAGCCACTTCGAGTCAACTCCGTACAGGTCTGGTTCCCTGGACGTTGCCCCGTTGACGCTGTTCAACATGTCGGTGGCATTGAGCAGCTCGTTGGGGATCATCGACCGTATCCTTTCCTTGTTGGGATCAAAGTGGAAGTCCTCCGAGATCTTCTTCCCTACCCGAGCATCGTACAGGGAAAGGGTGATGAAAAAGGGTTCCGGCTGAAAGATGGTAGGACCAATACTGAGAATGTATTATTTACAAAGAACAGTTTTATACTCGAAATGTTTTTGTCCATGCAAATATATATACAAATCACGTGTGTACACAAAAATAAATTCATGTCAAATGTGCAACTAAAATAAAAAAATTACAAATTAATGGAACATCTGACATCATCAGGACAATTAAACTGTTCCGTTAACAACACTTCTTGTTGGCTGAAATTGTTCTACAACTGTTTGTAATGTTGAGTTTCATACATTGCTTCAAGTAATAGGGAATAATTTGAAATGTCAGTGCATTGCAAGTTTAGTATTTAGGCTGAGAAGCTACTTGTGGGCTAGAAGTGCCCCACTCACGTTGTTCAGCTGCTGTGGTTTCCCATCTTCCGCCAGGTTTACTTGTAGCCTTAGTTGAAACTCTTGACACTCTACGACGAACCTTGTGCCAAATTGTTCCTGATACACATCCATCTCCGCCTCATTGCTGCCACCTGGTGACAACAGGCCTCTCTGCAAAGATAAACCACAAATTGATATTTGTTTCCTTACTACCCACAAGCACACTACAAGTACCTTTATTATAATGCATGATTTTTCTTTTAGTATCAATTATTTGATTAAATTTTTTAATGTTTTTAATTAATTTGTTAAAAGTTTTTCTCTGATATTTCCCACCCGGAACTTCCTGCCCCACTGCACCAAGATCAGCAGATCAAGACACGGGCTCCCAGGTCACCTCAGGACACACGACTGACCGTTGGCAAGCGTCATCCTGTTGAAGCAGTTTTTGAGCGTCAACTGGACCGTCCTGTCTCACCTGCATTTAAGGGTCCATTGGACCACCCTGTCTTACCTGTATTTGAGGATCCATTGGACTGGCCTATCTCACCTGTATTTGAGGGTCCATTGGACTATCCTGTCTCACCTGTATTTGAAGGTCCATTGGACTGGCCTGTCTCACCTGTATTTAAGGGTCCATTGGACTGGCCTGTCTCACCTGTATTTAAGGGTCCATTGGACTGGCCTGTCTCACCTGTATTTAAGGGTCCATTGGACTGGCCTGTCTCACCTGTATTTAAGGGTCCATTGGACTATCCTGTCTCACCTGTATTTGAGGGTCCATTGGACTATCCTGTCTCACCTGTATTTAAGGGTCCATTGGACTGGTCTGTCTCACCTGTATTTGAGGGTCCATTGGACTATCCTGTCTCACCTGTATTTAAGGGTCCATTGGACTGGCCTGTCTCACCTGTATTTAAGGGTCCATTGGACTATCCTGTCTCACCTGTATTTGAGGGTCCATTGGACTATCCTGTCTCACCCGTATTTAAGGGTCCATTGGACTATCCTGTCTCACCTGTATTTGAGGATCCATTGGACTGGCCTGTCTCACCTGTATTTGAGGGTCCATTGGACTATCCTGTCTCACCTGTATTTAAGGGTCCATTGGACTGGCCTGTCTCACCTGTATTTAAGTGTCCATTGGACTATCCTGTCTCACCTGTATTTGAGGGTCCATTGGACTATCCTGTCTCACCTGTATTTGAAGGTCCATTGGACTGGCCTGTCTCACCTGTATTTAAGGGTCCATTGGACCATTCTATCTCACCTGTATTTGAGGGTAGATACTGAAAAGTTTCTGTCTTGCTTCCTTCCTCCTGGAGGCCAGGATGTTGTCTGTCTCACGCGCATACTGAAGCACACATTCTGTCATTAACAGGGTGTAACCAGGCGTTACAATATGTAACAAGATGTAAAAAGTGTAACACAAGGTAACCATGTGTAACAAGATGTACTCAGATCCAGCAGGACATAAAATGTTACAATATATAACCAAGTGTAAAAAGATGTAACAAGATGTAACATGAACCAACAGGATGTAACCAGATTAATCAGATCTAACAAGATGTAACAATGTAACAAGACGTAATAACATCAGGTGGACAAGGAAGTCTGATCTTATTACTAGTGTCAGTCAGATAATGTTTGCTGTCGCACTGACCTACTGAGATTAATATCCACCTTCTGTAATTTTCAGGAGAGGTTTATCTCCAAGAAGAACATAACATCAAACTTAACAACAAAATTAATAACGAACATAACAACAAACTTAACAACAAAATTAACAACAAAATTAACAACGAACATAACAACAAACTTAACAACAAAATTAACAACGAACATAACAACAAACTTAACAACAAAATTAACAACAAACTTAACAACAAACTTAACAACAAAATTAACAACGAACATAACAACGAACCTTCTGAAGTTCCGGATTCATGCTGTGTTCAAGAGATTCTTGCAAGTTGCTGCCTTTCACTGGGGAACTCTCGTAGTCTGCAACATGAAATAACTCTCTGTCTGCAATGTCAAATAATTCTTGCAGTCTGCAACGTCAAATAACAATTGCAGTCTGCAACATGAAATAACGCTCAGTCTACAACATCAACTATGTGCAATTTTCCCTCTCTCCCATGTCCCTCTCTCCCATGCACCCCTGTTCCTCGGCCCCTCTCTCCCTCGCCCCTCTCTCCCTTGCCACCCTCTCCCCTCTCTCCATCACCCATATCTCCTTCACCACTCTCTCCCTCACCACTCTCTCCTCACAACTTTCCCTCACCATTCTCTCCTCGCCACTCTACCCCTCACCAGTTTCTACTCTCCCTCACCAGTCTCTCCCTCACTGCTCTCTCCCTCACCGCTCTCTCCCTCACCAGTCTCTCCTCACCACTCTCTCCCTCACCACTCTCCGCCTCAGCCTTCTCTCCTCAAAACTCTCTCCCTCAGCCCTCTCTCCCTCTCCCCTCTCTCCTTCTCCCCTCTCTCCCTCTCTCTCACCCTTCTCTCGTAGCCGGTCCAGGGATGGGGTACAGATGGAATCATTACTCTGGATGACCTTGTTCAAGGTTGTCACCCAACTGTCCATCTCACCCTCCGTCTCTGCAGCGAACAGGTAGAATGACTTGTTCTGCATGTGCAGCTGAAACGCGTGTTTGCCTCGGCGCGAACTCTGAAAGACAGCAGGGAAGAGATGTTGGGGCTGGCAAACAGGGAGTGGGGAAGGAAGGGGTGGATTAGAGTGGGTGGGAGACAGTTGACTGGTGAATGGGGTTTAGGAAGGATGGGGTGCATAAGAGTGGGTGGGAGACAGTTGACTGGTGAATGGGGTTTAGGAAGGATGGGGTGGGTAAGAGTGCGTGGGAGACAGTTGACTGGTGAATAGGGTTTAGGAAGGATGGGGTGGATAAGAGTGCGTGGGAGACAGTTGACTGGTGAATGGGGTTTAGGAAGGATGGGGTGGATAAGAGTGCGTGGGAGACAGTTGACTGGTGAATAGGGTTTAGGAAGGATGGGGTGGATAAGAGTGCGTGGGAGACAGTTGACTGGTGAATGGGGTTTAGGAAGGATGGGGTGGATAAGAGTGCGTGGGAGACAGTTGACTGGTGAATAGGGTTTAGGAAGGATGGGGTGGGTAAGAGTGCGTGGGAGACAGTTGACTGGTGAATAGGGTTTAGGAAGGATGGGGTGGATAAGAGTGCGTGGGAGACAGTTGACTGGTGAATAGGGTTTAGGAAGGATGGGGTGGATAAGAGTGGGTGGGAGACAGTTGACTGGTGAATGGGGTTTAGGAAGGATGGGGTGGGTAAGAGTGCATGTGAGACAGTTGACTGGTGAATGGGGTTTAGGAAGGATGGGGTGGATAAGAGTGCGTGGGAGACAGTTGACTGGTGAATAGGGTTTAGGAAGGATGGGGTGGATAAGAGTGCGTGGGAGACAGTTGACTGGTGAATGGGGTTTAGGAAGGATGGGGTGGATAAGAGTGCGTGGGAGACAGTTGACTGGTGAATAGGGTTTAGGAAGGATGGGGTGGATAAGAGTGCGTGGGAGACAGTTGACTGGTGAATGGGGTTTAGGAAGGATGGGGTGGATAAGAGTGCGTGGGAGACAGTTGACTGGTGAATAGGGTTTAGGAAGGATGGGGTGGATAAGAGTGGGTGGGAGACAGTTGACTGGTGAATAGGGTTTAGGAAGGATGGGGTGGATAAGAGTGCGTGGGAGACAGTTGACTGGTGAATAGGGTTTAGGAAGGATGGGGTGGATAAGAGTGCGTGGGAGACAGTTGACTGGTGAATAGGGGTTTAGGAAGGACGGGGTGGATAAGAGTGCATGGGAGACAGTTGACTGGTGAATTGTGAATAGTTGTAATATCTCTGAAGCACATATGATGCAGCAGCTTTGTTAGAAACAAACAGCGAAGTATGTATGTACGAGGGGAACTGAAGCATAACTATCAACACTGAATGACACGTGGTCTCTATCTACCCACCTTGTCTACATTGACTGCGGAGTCCATGAAGATGGAGCCCTTGGGATCCAGTTTCCTCTCGTCTTTGAAGAACTCCATCATGTAAGTCATGTCTGCCTGTTGTTTAAGGTAGAAGTATCGCCGCTTGAAAGACTGAAACGGCCACAAACAGAACACGGTCGTTGAAGCAGATGTCACTCAAACGCCAGCTCCAAATGCACAAGTCTGAATACTACATCACTCTCAGTCAGAGTTGACTCTACAGCTTCTTCCATCATATCACGCATACTTGAAATTCTGATGAACAGTTCATTTTCACTCTGAAGAAATGATTGACAGAGTCCAAGTTATTTAGACACGTATTAGCCCCATATTATATGAACCAGATTGCTTCACAATAGGCACTGTTGTCTTCATAAAAAGGTTCTTATATAGCACGGTATCCAGTCCTTAACACTTTACACTTCACCCCTGGCAGACCTGTTCATACGAAGGCCATTTCAACTTCTCTGGGAAGCATTCAGCCATGCTGCAATTACTGCACGAAGACTATTCGTTCACATACCCACCACTGTCTGTATTGCCTGGTACTCATTTATACAGCTGAGTGAACTGTGGCAATGTGGGGTAATGAAACTTGCCAAAGGTTCGAAGTGACCGCAGTTGGATTTGAAACCGGGTTCTTTCGATTGAGAGTCCAGTATGCTAACGCACCCCACCTGTATTAGAATTTTTACTGTGGTCTTACTAGACGTAACTGTACGACCTCTCTAGGTGTGACCATGTGTTCTCAACAAGGTCAGACTGTCTGATATGGTCATATTAAACAGTGATCATACTACTAAAGAGTGGTGTTTATAAGGGCAACTGCCAAGATAGCATAGTGTGGTCATTGTAGATAGGCTGGCATATGATAACATGGTCATTGTAACAAGTTCAACATGTGGTACGGTGGTCACTGTAGACAGCCCAATCTAAGAGAGTGTGATTACTGTAGAAATGCCAACCTAAGAGAGTGTAATAATTGTAGGGAGGCAACCTAAGACAGTGTGGTCGCTGTAGGGAGACTAATATGATACAGTGTGGTCACTGTAGACAGGCCAACCTAAGAGAGTGCGGTCGCTGAAGCGAGGCCAACCTAAGACATTGTGGACGCTGTAGGGAAGCCGACCTAACAGTTTGGTCGCTGTAGCCAAGTCAACCTAAGAGAATGTGGTCACTGTAGCAAGGTCACATACCCTGGTGAAGCTCATGATGCTGGTCTCGAGGCCGTTGTCAGGTCCCTTGTACAGCCAGCCCTGCTTCGTGATCTGCTGCGCCCCATTACGTTGGCTGCTCTCCTGAGTCGGTCCCAACATATACATGTCAGGGGTCATGTCACAAACACGTTAGGGGTCATGCTACAAACTCTGTCAGGTGGACTAGCAGCATAACTGTGTACTCAAAATGTAAGAAAGTAGAAATGATATACATATATATATATATATATATATATATATATATATATATATATATATATATATATATATATATATATATGTCAAGTGAAGATTTAACTGAAAATGTGTAAAAAAAATGTTTTGGAAAATTTTACGTTGTCTTCAGTCTGAATCATGTGTTCTCTGCACCCTGCTGAATGTTGAGCACAAAACAGATGAAGCTATAAAATGTGAAGGATCAAACATGACCTCTGACCTCATCGTTGTCTTCCGTATCGACCTCAAACACCTGGTGTGGAAGGACATCTGGTGGCTTCCCCCTGAAACAGCACAGATCCACCGTTGGTATATTACTGAGGGAGAATGTCTCTGGGTGGGAAAATGTCCCTTGGTGGGAGAATGTCCCTGGGTGGGAGAATGTCACAGGGTAGGAGAATGTCCCTTGGTGTGAGAATGTCCCTGGGTGAAAGAATGTCCTGGGTGGGAGAAAGTCTGTTGGTGGGAGAATGTCCTTGGGTGAAAGAATGCCCCTTGGTGGGAGAATGTCCCTTCGTGGGAGAATGTCCCTGGGTGAAAGAATGCCCCTTGGTGGGAGAATGTCCCTTCATGGGAGAATGTCCCTGGGTGAAAGAATGTCCCCGAGTGGGAGAAAGTCCCTTGGTGGGAGAATGTCCCTTTGTGGGAGAATGTCCCTGAGTGAAAGAATGTCCCTGGGTGGGAGAATGTCCCTCGGTGGGAGAATGTCCCTCGGTGGGAGAATGTCAGTCGGAATGGAATTTTTAGCAAAAATTAATGCCACACAATGGCAAATCATCAATTAACAGTTATTCCCTTAATTACAAATGTAACAGACTTAGGAATATATGGTTGCCCTGGTGACATGAAGCCTTTACTTACTAATTTGAATGACAGAAGGAATAAAGAATTATTGGGAGATCAATACATTTGAACACTAACTCAACTTACCATGCAGGGTGACTACTGAGGGTGATAACTTACCTGGAAAATCCTTATAACTGCTGAAGTATGTCCTATACTTGTAGTGGATCATGTACAACTTACCCAGGTAAGTCCTTGTAATTGTTAGAGCATGTGCTGTACTTGTAGAAGATCACGTACAACTTATCATAGTGGGTCCTTGTAACTGCTGGAGTATGCGCTGTACTTGTAGTGGATCATGTACAACTTACCCTGGTAGATCCTTGTAACTACTGGAATATGCGCTGTATTTGCAGTGGATCATGTACAACTTACCCTGGTAGATCCTTGTAACTACCGGAGTATGCGCTGTATTTGCAGTGGATCATGTACAACTTACCCTGGTAGATCCTTGTAACTACTGGAGTATGTGCTGTACTTGTAGTGGATCATGTACAACTTACCCTGGTAGATCCTTGTAACTACCGGAGTATGCGCTGTATTTGCAGTGGATCATGTACAACTTACCCTGGCAGATCCTTGTAACTACCGGAGTATGCGCTGTATTTGTAGTGGATCATGTACAACTTACCCTGGTAGATCCTTGTAACTACCGGAGTATGCACTGTATTTGTAGTGGATCATGTACAACTTACCCTGGTAGATCCTTGTAACTACCGGAGTATGCGCTGTATTTGTAGTGGATCATGTACAACTTACCCTGGTAGATCCTTGTAACTACCGGAGTATGCGCTGTATTTGTAGTGGATCATGTACAACTTACCCTGGTAGATCCTTGTAACTACCGGAGTATGCACTGTATTTGTAGTGGATCATGTATAACTTACCCTGGTAGATCCTTGTAACTACCGGAGTATGCGCTGTACTTGTAGTGGATCGCGTGCCAGTTGCTCGTGTATGACTGGATGCTTTCCTTCACCAGCAGACCAGTAGCGACCTCTGGTGCGTTGGGTGGCACTGAGCACCGAGTTGTGCGGAACTTGCGTGGCAGCTTTGAAATCTACAACCATGACAACTGTGTTGTGAACACTTTGATATCTACAGCAACTATGATAACCATGTTGTGAGCACTTTCATATATACAACCACAACAACCATATCGTAAACACTGATATCTACAACAACCATGACAACCGTGTTGTGAACATTACATTGATATCCATTACAACCACATGTCAACAGGTAATATAAACACTTTGATATCTACAACAGCCAACAAGACTACTAGATACTAACTGTACTGTACTGGACACTTACTGTACTCTACATTGACTATACTCAACATTGATTGTACTCGACACTGACTGTACTCGACACTGACTGTACTCGACACTGACTGTACTCGATACTGTACTCGACACTGACATTACTCGACACTGACAGTGCCCGACACTGACAGTGCCCAACACTGACAGTACTCGGCGCTGACCATACTTGACACTGACTGTACTTGACACTGACAGTACTCGACACTGATCATACTCGACACTGACCATACTTGACACTGACTGTACTTGACATTGACAGTACTCGACACTGATCATACTCAACACTGACCATACTTGACACTTACTGTACTTGACACTGACTGTACTCAACATTGACTGTACTCGACACTGACTATACTCGACACTGACCGTACTTGATACTGACCATACTCAACAATAACTGTACTCTACACTGGCTGCACTATACTTGTCATAAAGGCTAATGACAGCATTTGCGAGAGCTTGTGCTTGACACTGATCCAATGATGTTCAATGACACCACAGAACAAATAACTATAATGTATGCATGCACACACACATACATACATGAACACATACATGAACACATGCATGCGTACACATACACGCACGCACGCATGCACGCACGCACACACGCACGCACGCACGCATGCACGCATGCACACACACACACACGCACACACACACATGCATGCATACACATACATACAAACACACACATGCATGCATACACATACATACAAACACACACATACATACTACACACATGCACACATGCATGACCATTTTATAGCTAGGAAATCATTTACACAGCGGAGTAAATTAGAAAAAGACTTCTAACATCAGCAGGAGAACCACACCAGTCATGTTCTACCCTGGAGGACTAGACCCAGTCATGTTCTACCCTAGAGGACTAGACCCAGTCCTGTTCTACCCTAGAGGACTAGACCCAGTCATGTTATACCCTAGAGGACTAGACCCATTCATGTTCTACCCTAGAGGACTAGACCCAGTCATGCTCTACCCTAGAGGACTAGACGCAGTCATGTTCTACCCTAGAGGACTAGACCCAGTCATGCTCTACCCTAGAGGACTAGACCCAGTCATGTTATACCCTAGAGGACTAGACCCAGTCATGCTCTACCCTAGAGGACTAGACCCATTCATGTTCTACCCTAGAGGACTAGACCCAGTCATGCTCTAACCTAGATGCCTAGACCCAGTCATGTTCTACCCTAGAAGATTAGACCCAGTCATGTTCTACCCTAGAGGACTAGACCCAGTCATGTTCTACCATAGAGGACTAGACCCAGTCATACTCTACCCTAGAGGACTAGACCCAGTCATGTTCTACCATAGAGGACTAGACCCAGTCATGTTCTACCCTAGAGGACTAGACCCAGTCATGTTCTACCCTAGAGGACTAGACCCAGTCATGCTCTACCCTAGAGGACTAGACCCAGTCATGTTCTACCATAGAGGACTAGACCCAGTCATGCTCTACCCTAGAGGACTAGACCAAGTCATGTTATTCCCTAGAGGACTAGACCTAGTCATGCTCTACCCTAGAGGACTAGACCCAGTCATGCTCTACCCTAGAGGACTAGACCCAGTCATGCTCTACCCTAGAGGACTAGACCCAGTCATGTTATACCCTAGAGGACTAGACCCAGGCATGCTCTACCCTAGAGGACTAGACCCAGTCATGTTCTACCCTAGAGGACTAGACCGCAATCTTGTTCTACCATAGAGGACCAGACCATAATCATGTTCTACCATAGAGGACCAGATCGTAATCATGTTCTACATTAGTTATGTTCTATCCTAGAGGACTAGACCCAGTCATGCTCTACCCTACAGGACTAGATCCAGTCATGTTCTACCCTAGAGGAATAGACCCAGTCATGTTTTACCCTAGAGGACCAGGCCAGTCATGTTCTACCCTAGAGGCCCAGACTGCAATCATGTTCTACCATAGAGGACCAGACCGTAATCATGTTCTACCATAGAGGACCAGATCGTAATCATGTTCTACCTTAGTTATGTTCTATCCTAGAGGACTAGACCCAGTCATGCTCTAGCCTAGAGGACTAGACCCAGTCATGCTCTACCCTAGAGGACTAGACCCAGTCATGCTCTACCCTAGAGGACTAGACCCAGTCATGTTCTATCCTAGAGGACTAGACCCAGTCATGTTCTATCCTAGAGGACTAGACCCAGTCATGCTCTAGCCTAGAGGACTAGACCCAGTCATGGTCTACCCTAGAGGACTAGACCCAGTCATGCTCTACCCTAGAGGACTAGACCCAGTCATGCTCTAGCCTAGATGACTAGACCCAGTCATGTTCTACCCTACAGGACTAGACTCAGTCATGTTCTACCCTAGAGGACTAGACCCAGTCATGTTCTACCCTAGAGGACTAGACCCAGTCATGTTCTACCCTACAGGACTAGACTCAGTCATGTTCTACCCTAGAGGACTAGACCCAGTCATGTTCTACCCTAGAGGACTAGACCCAGTCATGCTCTACCCTAGAGGACTAGACCCAGTCATGCTCTAGCCTAGATGACTAGACCCAGTCATGTTCTACCCTAGAGGACTAGACCCAGTCATGCTCTACCCTAGAGGACCAGGCCAGTCATTTTCTATCCTAGAGGCCCAGACCGCAATCATGTTCTACCATAGAGGACCAGACCATAATCATGTTCTACCATAGAGGAATAGGCCAGTCATGTTCTACCCTAGAGGACAAAAGAAATTAAAAAGTGGACAGTTGTTCACCCTTACAAAAATTCGACTTTATTTTATAGTGCAACAGCTGAGCTCACCCTTACAAATTCATTGTAAAACACAACACATGAACTTCACAGAAAGTCCACTTGGCGTCATGGTAGATTTAGAAAATATTGTTACGATCTGGAAATGTGATTTAAGCAAATGTAATGGCTTCCCTAAACTAGTATAATGGTCTTGTGTGAACAGTTTGCCAATGGTACGAATGGCTTCATTTGGATACTGGATTCAGCAGGCTCACCGGCTTCATTTGGCTGTAAAACTTTTAATCAATGATATATATTATAACAATCAAAATAAAAAAGCAACATTTTGCTTTACGGTATTATGTCCATGCGTGCTGAGACGCCACAATGTACAAGCTTCAAAAAAACCTGAAGGTACAAATAACCATCCTATTAAATACTACAACTTGAGGCTTTAAACTATATAGATAATGATAATAATAAAGAAAATGATAATAAATAAAATTGGACCAAACGTAAAGTTTACCCATTATATAATGCTAAAATTAATTAATGACAGTTGTAGTAGCAACGCTGATTACCGTCACGCCAAACGGACTTTCTGTGATGCTGATATGTTTGCGTTTTTAAATGCTGATTGTGTCCTTTTAAAATTATACCACAGGATATACATATACATTTACCACAGGATATATACGTAGATAAATGAGGAGAAATGTTGCGCCTCTTGGTGGTCATTTTAATAGTAACAGAAACGGAAAGATCATTGAATTAAGTTGTTTATTCTGTCAATTATTTGATTTACTGTCAGTTACTGGCAGGGGAAGGGAAATTACATTTTTATGTTAGTTCCCTCAATAAACCCTGTTTCCGCAATTCCTACTTGTTAGTTTTTTGTACATAAAATAACATTAACACAGGGTGAACAACTGTCCGCTTTTTCATTCCCTTGGTGAGCAAATGTCCGGTGACCATTTGTCCGTGATTCAGATGACCAGACCCAGTCATGTTGTATACTACAGGACCAGACCCAGTCATGTTGTACACTACAGGACCAGACCCAGTCATGTTGTACCCTAGAGGACCAGACCCAGTCATGTTGTACACTACAGGACCAGACCCAGTCATGTTGTACCCTAGAGGACCAGACCCAGTCATGTTGTACACTACAGGACCAGACCCAGTCATGTTCTACCCTAGAGGACCAGACCCAGTCATGTTGTACACTACAGGACCAGAACCAGTCATGTTGTACCCTAGAGGACCAGACCCAGTCCTGTTGTACACTACAGGACCAGACCCAGTCATGTTGTACACTACAAGACCAGACCCAGTCATGTTCTACCCTAGAGGACCAGACCCAGTCATGTTGTACACTACAGGACCAGGGTTGGGGTCAATTCCAAAGGAACTGGAATTAGTCAATTAAATTCCAAGTCCAAATTCGGAATTGGAGCGGAATTGGAATTGAAAGATTCTGAATGAGAGGAATTGGAATTGAAAAATGTTGAACAAAAGGAATTGGAATTGAATGGAAAGGAATTGAGCATCTGAATTTTTTGTGACATCAACCAATATTTTTCTAGCCTGTTGTAGGCGGCTATATGTATAATAATGCTATCAACTCATGCATTGAGGATCTGAAAACTGAAATCCTGTCATTCATGCCCGTATCTTATGATTTCTTTATGTTTCCATTTGCCAGCGGGTTCATGAAGGGTTCCAGACTGGCTTTAATAGAAACATCAAAGATATTTTCAACTGTTTACAGACCTGGGAAGTTAGCCCTTTTACACCCATGAAAAGACACTTATTGGCAGGCTACAGCCATGCAGTTGATCAACCAGTAATCACTGATTAATAATCAGAGATCAATGACAATTGACCAACACTACAAAGCATAGGCAAGCTAGCTGTAGCCAAATGTGTGAAAATGGTTTCCCACTTGCCAGTATAAATATGTGTTGCTTAACATGCATCATCAGAACAGTGTGCAACAACTTTTGTCATTATGTGGAATTGGATTTGAAAGATTTTGAAAGGAATTGGAATTGGAATTACTAAAAAGAATTGCAAAAAAGGAATTGGAATTGAATGAAAAGGAATTGCAAGGAATTGGAGCGGAATTTGAATTGATTGAAAGGAATTGACCCCAACCCTGTACAGGACCAGACCCATTCATGTTCTACCCTAGAAGACCAGACCACAGTCATTTTGTACTGTAGAGAACCAGACCAAGTCATGATCTATCATAGAGGACCAGACCCCAGTCATGTTGTACACTTGAGGACCAGACCCCAGTCATGTTGTACAGTAAAGGACCAGACCCGTCATGTTCTACTGTAGAGGAACAGACCCAGTCATGTTCTACCCTAGAGGACCGGACCCAGTCATGTTTTACCCTAGAAGACCAGAAGCAATCATGTGGCTTGAGTTCTTCTAGGAATCCCCACAAGGTATCAATCACATCAGTGTTATCTGCCACTGTCCACAAACAACACAGGTGCCTAGGTCAGCTAGAATGCTCAGATGGTGGGTCCAATTACAGACCAGTAGAGACACTAAGTGTTACATTACTACAATATTATCGTCACTGGACCAAACAGCCAGGCAACTCTAGCTAGTATTGTGCTAACAGAACATATATACTGCAATATGATGCAATTAATCACTTGGTGTTTGGACAAGGAATTAATTCTGAGCAAACCACAGGCTGCAGCATTTAACACAGCTTCCTGCTGGATGGCTGATAGGGGTCATCTCACTGGGGGGGGTCATCTCAATGGGGGCATCCCAATATGGCAGCTCAACTGCTTACGATGGTGACCAACAGGTTTCAAGCAATTAACAGATAAGTAGTATATATATATATATATATATATATATATATATATATATATATATATATATATATATATATGTATATATGTATATATGTATATATATATATATATAATTATATTATATATATATATATATATATATATATATATGTTGCCATATATTACAAAACAAAATGACGGTGAGATTGCCGCCAGTGAACATGTCTAGCGACAACTTCAGTTCAACTAAAGCTGTCCCTAGCAGTGACCCCCCCACCATGACCAGGACTGCCCAGGAGGCAATGAAGGCTGTGCCAGGAACAACTAGGGCAGTCCATAGAGACACCTGCAGCCTGAGGCAGAGTAGTCCTCTACTACTGACTGTACAGAACCTGACAGGAGACAGATAGATTTCTGGACCACATGTAGTCCTTTACTGGGGGCATGCCTCAGTTAGACTTCCTGGTGTTACAGATGGATTTAGGGCATACTAACTTTGGATATAGGAAGCTTAAAAAAATTCATACGATCTGACATAAGTGCATTTGATCAGGTACATTACCAGGTTTGCTGGTGGAAGCTGTTGAGAGTGAAATGGTGGATTTTTAGATGATTTTAATAGGCAGGATATTTGTGATTTTTTTGGCCACTAGACATGTGTGCGCCGTAATTCGTGCCAAAATTGGTAAACATTGAGGGGTATCGCACATACAGGCATATTACAAGAGTTAGAAATGTCTAATTTTGACAAAACTCGACAAGCATGTCAGTTGGATGATGACAGCGGCTGGTGAAAACTTTTAGAACTTTTGATGGCCACCAATGGGAAATGCAACTGTAGGCTGAACCCTACTATTGACTGTGCATAAACTGACAGACTGACAGAGGGAGATTTCTGGGCCAAGAGACATCATCACATTCACAAGAGACATCAAACTCACAGATGGCTCACACAGACATCACACTCTCAGGGATGTCACACTCAAAGATGTCACATTCACAGAGAAGAAACACTCACATACACTTATCTCACAGAGACAGCACACTCACAGAGATGTTACACTCACAGAGATATCAGGCACAAATATGTCATTCACAAAGATGTCACACCCAGAGATGTCACACTCACAGGGATGTCACACTCGCAGCGATGTCACACTCACAGAGATATCAGGAACAAATATGTCATTCACAAAGATGTCACACCCAGAGATGTCACACTCACAGGGATGTTACACTCACAGCGATGTCACACTCACAGAGATATCAGGAACAAATATGTCATTCACAAAGATGTCACACCCAGAGATGTCACACTCACAGGGATGTCACACTCACAGCAATGTCACACTCACAGAGACGTCACACTCACAGGGATGTCACACACACAGGGATGTCACATTCAGAGATGTCACACTCACAGAGATGTCACACTCACAAGGATGTCACACTCACGGCGATGTCACATTCACAGGGACGTCACACTCACAGTGTCGTCATACTCGCAGGGACGTCACACTCGCAGGGACATCATACTCGCAGGGGCGTCACACTCACAGGGACGTCACACTCACAGGGACGTCACACTCACAGGGACGTCACACTCACAGGTACGTCACACTCACAGGGATGTCACACTCAAGGCGATGTCACACTTACAGGGATATCACACTCACAGGGATGTCACACTCACAGAGACATCACACTCACACGGATGTCACACTCACAGGGATGTCACACTCACATGAATGTCACATTCACAGGGATGTCACTCACAGAGACGTCACACTCACAGGGATGTCACACTCACAGTGATGTCACACTCACGGCAATGTCACACTCACAGGGACATCACACTCACAGAGATGGCACACTCACAGGGATGTCACACTCATATATATCACACTCATATATATCACACTCACATGGATGTCACATTCACAGGGATGTCACTCACAGAGACGTCACACTCAAATGGATGTCACACTCACGGCGATGTCACACTCACAGGGACATCACACTCACAGGGATGTCACACTCATGGGGATGTCACACTCATATATATCACACTCACGAGATGTCACACTCATAGATGTCACACTCACAGGGATGTCACACTCATAGATGTCACACTCACAGAGATGTCACACTCATAGATGTCACACTCACAGAGATGTCACACTCATATATATCACACTCACAGAGATGTCACACTCATAGATGTCACACTCACAGGGATGTCACACTCATAGATGTCACACTCACAGAGATGTCACACTCATAGATGTCACACTCACAGAGATGTCACACTCATAGATGTCACACTCACAGGGGTGTCACACTCACAGGGGTGTCACACTCACAGGGACGTCACACTCACCGACACATCATCGTGCGGAAACAACAGCAGCTCCCTCTGGGGATCATTCTGTAGCACGGTCTTGTTCTTGATGGTGACGGTCTCATAGTCGATTGGTTCCACTAACTCGGCTTTGCTCTGTAACCAACAACAAAACAAGGCTTTTAGACTGAGCTGAATCAAACTATGCTATGCATAATAAAATGCCACTGGTAACTTTCAGGTGGTTTAAAACTGCCAGAATTAGTTACAAATGGGTTATTTATAGTGGACAAGTCTATACATACATTGCTATGACAAATGTACACATTTTGATGGACATTTCTTGTGTGGATACAATTTGTCACAACAAATATTTTTTTAGTATGTCCTTTATTAGTCACAAGGTTTTCCTGCATACATTCCTACATTGCCTTTATTTAAGGGACATTTTCATTAGAACAACTGTTGCTATTTCCACTTGAGGTCTAAAGTGGGGGTCAGACTACATTACATCAGTGACACAGGACACTTGACCCTGTCAGTGTACATAGTATATATTATGAGCTTATAAGCTTAGTGAGTTGTATAACAGCATGACTTGGTGAGTTGTATAACAGCATGACTTGGTGAGTTGTATAACTGCATGACTTAGTGAGTTGTATAACTGCATGACTTAGTGAGTTGTATAACTGCATGACTTAGTGAGTTGTATAACAGCATGTCATAGTGAGTTGTATCACAGCATGACTTGGTGAGTTGTACAACTGCATGACTTGGTGAGTTGTATAATTGCATGACTTAGTGAGTTGTATAACTGCATGACTTAGTGAGTTGTATAACAGCATGACTTGGTGAGTTGTATAACTGCATGACTTAGTGAGTTGTATAACTGCATGACTTAGTGAGTTGTATAACTGCATGACTTAGTCAGTTGTATAACAGCATGACTTGGTGAGTTGTATAACTGCATGACTTAGTGAGTTGTATAACTGCATGACTTAGTGAGTTGTATAACAGCATGACTTGGTGAGTTGTATAACTGCATGACTTGGTGAGTTGTATAACTGCATGACTTAGTGAGTTGTATAACTGCATGACTTAGTGAGTTGTATAACTGCATGACTTAGTGAGTTGTATAACTGCACGACTTAGTGAGTTGTATAACAGAATGTCATAGTGAGTTGTATCACAGCATGACTTGGTGAGTTGTACAACTGCGTGACTTGGTGAGTTGTATAATTGCATGACTTAGTGAGTTGTATAACTGCATGACTTAGTGAGTTGTATAACAGCATGACTTAGTGAGTTGTATAACTGCATGACTTAGTGAGTTGTATAACTGCATGACTTAGTCAGTTGTATAACTACATGTCATAATGAGTTGTATAACTACATGTCATAGTAAGTTGTATAATTGCATGTCATAGTGAGTTGTAAAATAACATGACTTAGTGAGTTGTATAACAGCATGACTTAGTGAGTTGTATAATTGCATGACTTAGTGAGTTGTATAACTGCATGACTTAGTGAGTTGTATAACTGCATGACTTAGTGAGTTGTATATAACTCATTTCTGAGATGTTCCCTTGGAAGCCTGATATGTCCCACGGAGGCCTGAGATGTCCCCCAGAGGCCTGAGATGTCCCCCAGAAGCCTGAGATATCCACCTGGAAGCCTGAGGTGCCCCCCTGGAAGCCCAAGATGACCCATGGAAGCCTGATATGTCCCCTGGAATCCTGAGATGTCCCCTGAGATGAGGATACAGCTTACATCACTGGTGACACACCCCAGTATGTTGTTCTTAGTCACATCCTTGTTAAGATAAATGACATCCCACATGGCATATGCATGGAAGGACCATGCATGGAAGGATCATGCATTTGGTTCTTTATCAGTGAATCACTGAACAAGCTGGTTACATTCTGCTGTATCATGTTGTATTATGTTGTATTATGTTGTATTATGCTGTATAATGTTGTACTTTGTTGTATATTATGTTGTAAATGTTGTATTGTGTTGTATTCTGTTGTGGTATTATGTTGTATTATATTCAATTATGTTGCATTATGTTGTAATATGTTATATACTGTTGTACTATGTTAAAAACTGTTGTGCTATTTTGTATTATGTTGTATTCTGCTAAATATGCAGTTTTTTTACAGGCACTTTTTGCAGCTGTCTCTAGCAATGGAGCTCAAATAGTAACAATTAAAAGAAGCATTTCTACCACACTAGCAGCAATGTTACATTTCTACCACACTAGCAGCAATGTTACATTTCTACCACGCTAGCAGCAATGTTACATTTCTACCACACTAGCAGCAATGTTACATTTCTACCACGCTAGCAGCAATGTTACATTTCTACCACGCTAGCAGCAATGTTACATTTCTGCCACGCTAGCAGCAATGTTACATTTCTACCACACTAGCAGCAATGTTACATTTCTACCACGCTAGCAGCAATGTTACATTTCTGCCACGCTAGCAGCAATGTTACATTTCTACCACACTAGCAGCAATGTTACATTGCCTTGTAGCAGCTACGTCTGGACCACTCATTAGTGCCTCTTGTACTGTTGTCCAGGTAAAATGATGCTAGTGCGACTAGTTTTTTAAGTGCATAATTATCATGTCACATGAATATTTGTATTGTTCAACCAATACATGAACTGTTCTAAAGAAACATGACAGCAACTACAATTGTTGTTTTGACAACCTGAGTGTATGAATGAGCTGATGACAGGGAGACAAAAAGTGTTTTGGCAGACCTGCCTGTGTGAGTGAGCTGATGGCAGGGAGACAAGTGTTTTGACAGAACTGAGTATGTGAGTGAGCTGATGACAGGGAGACAAAAAGTGTTTTGGCAGACCTGCCTGTGTGAGTGAGCTGATGGCAGGGAGACAAGTGCTTTGACAGAACTGAGTATGTGAGTGAGCTGATGACAGGGAGACAAATGTTTTGACAGACCTGCCTGTGTGAGTGAGCTGAAGACAGGGAGACAAGTGTTTTGACAGAACTGCCTGTGTGAGTGAGCTGAAGACAGGGAGACAAGTGTTTTGACAGAACTGAGTATGTGAGTGAGCTGATGACAGGGAGACAAGTGTTTTGACAGAACTGAGTATGTGAGTGAGCTGATGACAGGGAGACAATTGTTTTGAGAGACCTGAGTGTATGAGTGAGCTGATGACAGGGAGACAAGTGTTTTGACAGACCTGCCTGTGTGAGTGAGCTGATGACAGGGAGACAAGTGTTTTGAGAGACCTGAGTGTATGAGTGAGCTGATGACAGGGAGACAAGTGTTTTGACAGACTTGCCTGTATGAGTGAGCTGATGACAGGGAGACAAGTGTTTTGACAGACCTGCCTGTATGAGTGAGCTGATGACAGGGAGACAAGTGTTTTGACACAAACCCTTGGGTTATCTCACATCACCACATTTAGTAATCAACCCTTCACTCAGTAACACAATGCCAAAGTTTGTGCCAGAAAATCTAATGCATGCCAGCAATGCTGATAAGTGATATCCAAATTGACTGTGCACAATCAGATGATTCTGTTTTGTTGCAACAGTTGCAATGTAACAACCGATAACACATGCTGCAAAATCACACAGGTAATAGTGTCCTCAAAGCTAAACAGGCAATAGTGTCCTCAAAGTTACACAAGTAATAGTGTCTTCAAAGCTAAACAGGTAATAGTGTCCTCAAAATCACACAGGTAATAGTGTCCTCAAAGCTAAACAGGCAATAGTGTCCTCAAAGTTACACAAGTAATAGTGTCTTCAAAGCTAAACAGGTAATAGTGTCCTCAAAATCACACAGGTAATAGTGTCCTCAAAGCTAAACAGGTAATAGTGTCCTCAAACATATCTATATGTGCATACTTCCACTGACTGTCACTGAGGACACTTTATGAACATGAATTTTAGTTATTTATATACTTATTATAATTAAGTATTTATTTATTTACTATAATTATTTATTGATATACTATGCTTATTTATTGTATTTAAAAAAAAATTATCAGTCTTAATCAAATATTTTATTTTTTATTATATATTTCAACTATAATATTATACTAATTGTGCCCTCAGAGTCACACAGACAAAGTAGTGTGGTATATTGTATGATGACATGTCAAACTATGTTGCACCATTCAAAGGGTTTCAGTAAATAACATTCAAATCCTGCACAGTGCTGGCTGAACTGGAGCTGTGCAGACTGAACTAAGGCAGTGCTGATTGTATTGGGGTTGTGCAGACTGAACTGGGACAATGCTGACTGAACTTGGATAGTGCACATGTAACTAGGACAGTGTTGACCAAACTGGGGTTGGGCAGGCTGAACTGAGGCAGTGCTGATTGAAATGAGACTGTGCTGACTTAACTGGGACAGTGCTGACTGAACTGGAGCTGTGTGGACTGAACTGAGGCAGTGCTGACTGAACGGTGACAATGCTGACTGAATTGGGGCTGTGCAGACTGAATTGAGACAGTGCTAACTAAAATGGGGCTGTCCTGACTGAACCTGGATAGTGTTGACTGAACTGGGGCTGTGATGACTGAACTGGGGCTGTTCTGACTGAACTGGGGCTGTGCAGACTGAACATAACAGCTCAGACTTCTAACAGCAGCAAGGCAATGGACTATGGCAGCTTCAGGTCAATGCTCTGATGCTCTACCACACGGGCAGGTAACAGACCCTGCAGTAAGAGGCCATATGTAGAAAACAAGGCTTTGGTGCTGGGGGCTTACCCTACCTTCAAGCCTGACAGTGCAGACTGATATAATGGAGAGGCCTGTTGGGAACTGTTGAAATCTCCCAACCTTGGGTTCTCTATCTACAAGATGGGCTAATCGGATGCGGATCAGGCCAGTCAGTGTGCAGCTGTCTTTCTGCGAAAATATTCCAAATTAACTGGACTTTGAACAAAAACATTTAAAGCAGTAATCAGTCAAATGAGTCAATCTCAAATGACCCAATCCGTTCTGTCAGCCTACAAGTGACTCAATCCATACAATAAGTAGCTTCAGTCATCCATACCACATACAATATTTTTAATGTAATTTAAACAACTAAGCCTGATGGCTGCTGGTGGAACTGAGAGCGTTCAGCTGGCTCAGGTGGACTCCTTCCACCTGCTTCTCCAATGAAGGAACCTTGTTCACCTTTTCTAAACAAAAAACTTGGAGAGGAATTAACCCAGCCTGGGCTGCATGCACTAGGCCAGTGTACAGCAGGCTCCATCTCACAGCAGGCTTTATACCATAGCAGGCTGTATGCCATGGCAGGCTTTATACCATAACAGGCTTTATACTATAGCAGGCTGTATGCCATGGCAGACTCTATACCAGGCAGAATATATACCATGAACGACTCAATACTATGACAGATTCTATACCATGGCAGGATTTATATCATGACAGGCTCTATACCATGAGAGGCTCTATACCATGGCATGCTTTAAACCATGGCACTTTATAGCATGGCAGTCTCTGTATCATGGCAGGCTTTATACCATGACAGGCTTTATACCAGAGCAGGCTAAATTCCATGCAGGCTTTACACCATGGCAAGCTTAATTTTTTTCAGATTCAGATACCATGACAGGCTCTGTACCATTGCTGTCTCTGTACCTCGGCAGGATACAGCTATACTGTGTTTTGATGTCACAGAGAATAACAATGGTAGATACAAATTACATTCTTGTTTGCCATCTGCTGTCTTGTAGCGTTAGTGAATAGACTTTCTTGTTTGTCGTCTGCTGTCTTGTACCATTGGTGAATAGACTTGTTTGCCGTCTGCTGTCTTGTAGCGTTGGTGAATAGACTTTCTTGTTTTCTTGTATGTTGTCCTGTAGCGTTGGTGAATAGACTTTCTTGTTTGCCATCTGCTTTCTTGTAGCATTGGTGAATAGACTTTCTTGTTTTCTTGTATGTTGTCCTGTAGCGTTGGTGAATAGACTTTCTTGGTTGTCGTCTGCTGTCTTGTAGCGTTGGTGAATAGACTTTCTTGTTTGCCATATGTTGTCCTGTAGCGTTGGTGAATAGACTTTCTTGGTTGTCGTCTGCTGTCTTGTAGCGTTGGTGAATAGACATTTTTGTTTGCCGTATGTTGTCCTGTAGCATTGGTGAATAGACTTTCTTGTTTGTCGTCTGCTGTCTTGTAGCGTTGGTGAATAGACTTTCTTGTTTGCCATATGTTGTCCTGTAGCGTTGGTCAATAGACCTACAACTATACTCAGTCAAACACCAATGGAATGTCCCCTTATATCTTAGCATCACTTCTGGGACATGTATTCATCAGTATCCTTATAAATAATGGCTACAGTCCTGTTAAGAAACCCAACATTTTAGATGTAAAGCCTCAGGTGATACACACACATATGTATGCCTGTAGACCCTGAAAACCAGTGTTCAATCCCCTCCAGTCGACTGAGAGTGGTTCAGTAGGCAGACCACCTTATCAGTGAAACATCCAAGAGCAACCACGGCCCATGAAATCAAGATGCTGCATGTTTAGCAAGGTTTTCTTAGTAAACCACTGGCGTGATATTATGTCTTATGTTTTAGTAACTCTTATTGGTCCATAAGCTAACCATGACTTTAGTTTCCCTTGAAAGATACAATATAATCCTCATCATGCAACCTCTAGTTGCAATGCGTTCTTCCACAAAAACCAGGACAGTTTCTACAGATATACTCCGTTACAGATCTCTGCCTTCCACATCACTTCAGATGATATAACTGTGTTATGTGAACCAAGTATCCCACATTCCCCGGTATCACTCATTAATCCCAGTGGAAACGCCTTTCTTTTTACTGCATCAGGAAAGTTGTTCCCATAAGATTACTAACACCACACAAGTTGATCTGCTCAGTAGAACGATCCCGAATTTAATATTTTATAGAGATCTACAAAGGTCAATAAAGTGAAAGGCCAGACACACTTACAGCTTGTCCAAGACACACTTAGAGCATATCCAATACACACTTAGAGCTTCTTCTTTTTTCTTTTTCTTGTCAAGGACTGGGCTCTTTAAGAGTGTTGTAAGTCCTGCGACATGTTTCTACATGTCGTCCACACTGCCTGCTAGGTGCATCTCATGTGCCAGGAATCAGTGGGTTAAAGATAGAGACCACCACTATGAGTCCATGACAGGTTACACATTTACCCCCTGTTTGGGATCTTTTACCGGGTAGAAGAGACCAACGGCTTTCAGTGTCTCTTCTGAAAAACACGGGCTAAGTGGTCTTAAATTGTCCAGGTTTTGAAATGGCAGCAAATGGTTTTGAATCCCATTGACCGAAAAGTCTGATGATCTACCACAGGTTTTTTTTTAACCCAGTCCCCTCGACCGAATGTCCGACTCTCTACCACATGACCACCGCGACAAACTTATGGCTTATCCAAGACACACTTGGAGCTTGTGAAGATACACATTTAGAGCTTGTGAAGAGACACACTTAGAGCTTGTGAAGAGACACATTTAGAGCTTGTGAAGAGACACACTTAGAGCTTGTGAAGAGACACACTTAGAGCTTGTCCAAATCTGTTAAAAATACGCGTTAGATTTCTCAGACAGCAGACAGACATACAGAGAGACAGACAGGACAGACAGATATACTTATTTGGACCATTTGTACAAGTTGAAATAATTAATACAAATCACAAATATAAAGCTCAAGGAGACTCTCATTAAGGCAAACATATGTCACTAACATGGGAGCCACCTTGAGTAAAAAAAATTATGAGTGAATAGATTGCCAGAACTGTGGTCCTACCACAGAGTAATTCACTGTCAAAGACCATCAAGCCACTTCTCAGCAGAAAGTGCTTTTTATGGAATTGCCAGTAAAAAGCAACTTTGTGAGAAAAAAATTACACAAAGACGAGTTCATAAGTTCAAAAAAGTTCTACCGACAAAATTAAACAATTACAAATTTAACTAAAGCACTGACAATGTGGAACTAATTATGGTATATTCTCCTGTTTTTTCCTTTCAGTCTCTAAATAACAATCATGATTAACCACTAGGCTCTATGAGACAGACAGGCCAGTTGGAACGTTTTTCTACCAGACGAGTTCTACAGACACAGGTGGAATCCGGGATCATCCACATCACCAGTCTTACATTTCAATCAGTGGTCCCATTCGTTTCTATCAGTGGCCCCATTCGTTTCTTTCAGTGGCCCCACTCGTTTCTTTCAGTGGCCCCATTGATTTCTTTCAGTGGTCCCATTCATTTCTATCATTTCTACCCATTCATTTCTATCAGTGGACCCATTCATTTCTATCAGTGGCCCCATTCATTTCTTTCAGTGACTCCATTCATAAATAAATGAATATTTATAGATGATCAGTGGCCCCATTCATTATATCAGTGGCCCCATTCATTTCTATCAGTGGCCCCATTCATTTCTCTGACTATTTAACCAAAGGGTCTGAAAATGTTTTTAGTCCTGTCTAGTCTCTCTGTCCACCCACTGACCATCGTCAACTGTGGGGGGTCATCTCAAAGAAATCTACATTTATTTGTCAATGATAGATATAATTTATCATTTGTCCTGAGAGGGTTCAGAGAGCCCCTTGTCATTCAAAGAGCTGCTTCAGAATGCTTATGTAACATAGTGATATATTGTCTTTATGACCAGAATGCACTGTGTAACATAGTGATATATTGTCTTTGTGACCAGAATGCACTGTGTAACATAGTGATAGATTGTCTTTATGACCAGAATGCACTGTGTAACATAGTGATATATTGTCTTTGTGACCAGAATGCACTGTGTAACATAGTGATAGATTGTCTTTATGACCAGAATGCACTGTGAAACATAGTGATATATTGTCTTTATGACCAGAATGCACTGTGTAACAGAGAGATAGATTGTCTTTATAACCAGAATGCACTGTGTAACATAGTGATATATTGTCTTTATGACAAGAATGCACTGTGTAACAGAGAGATAGATTGTCTTTATGACCAGAATGCACTGTGTAACATAGTGATATATTGTCTTTATGACCAGAATGCACTGTGTAACATAGTGATATATTGTCTTTATGACCAGAATGCACTGTGTAACATAGTGATATATTGTCTTTATGACCAGAATGCACTGTGTAACATAGTGATATATTGTCTTTATGACCAGAATGCACTGTGTAACAGAGTGACAGATTGGGTGGACATCAGAGTACACAGTGCACAGGAATAAATTATACAAGGAAATTCCTGTATTAATCTCACATCAATATCAAACATGCATAGCTTCCCATAAAAGTGCGATGAACCAGATCTATATCATAAAACACATCAAACATTCACACAATATACATAATATCATCACATTTTCATGCTTCAAACAGAGCTGTTAATAAGAAGTTTAAAGAACAAAGTAAAACCTTTTTTATATAGTTTAGACAAAATTATCAATTTAGCGATTAGCCAGACTAGAATGAGATGTATTTTTCTAGTATAAATGTATCAAACGTGTGTGTACATAAAAAACTGCAGTATTATTTGAAAAGAAGAAGCATTGTTTTATTATGCACAACCAAGCAACACAAATATGTCATCGTAATCACTACCTTTTGTCCAAAACCTGGCACTATCTGCTGTGCAAAGAATGCACCAGTTTTGTTGGCATTCTCTTCAGCTGCCTACAACTGACGTCACAGTCCATCAACTGGAACTATGTCTACCGGGGCCTTTATTGCCCACTAGACCCTGCAGGAAACAACTGTCCCAGTTGGCGTGTTCACCAGCCATGGGCTACTAGAGCCACAAGTTTCACCTCTAGACCGACAGGGGAGAAACATGCATTTCACCTCTGTGCCTCTGAACACAGCACTGCTGAGGTCTGGCTCTCTAGCTGTGGGTAGGGGAGATTGGAGTTAATTGAAGAAGGAGACGTTCCACCAGATGGTGTCCAAACAGCAGTTGTTTCAACATTACATGACTTGCCATGTTACAACAAGCCCTGGTCTCACCTATCCACTATTGTTACAACAAGACCTGGTCTCATCTATCCACTTGCCCGTAGTTGTAACAGTCTACCACCATATTACACATGTACTGTTACATCAATGCCTAATGGCAGTCTACCACCACATTACACATGTAATGTTGCATCAATGCCTAATGGCAGTGTACCACCATATTACACATGTACTGCTACATCAATGTCTAATGACAGTCTACCACCACACTACACATGTACTGTTACATCAATGTCTAATGGCTGTCTACCACCATATTACACATGTACTGTTACATCAATGTCTAATGGCTGTCTACCACCATATTACACATGTACTGCTACATCAGTGTCTAATGGCAGTCTACCACCATATTACACATGTACTGTTACATCAATGTCTAATGGCTGTCTACCACCATATTACACATGTACTGCTACATCAGTGTCTAATGGCAGTCTACCACCATATTACACATGTACTGTTACATCAATGTCTAATGGCAGTCTACCACCATATTACACATGTACTGCTACAGCAGTACATGTGCAATATGTACTAGAATTACCCTGCATATTTGTAACCAAAAAACTATCAACATACTTCAGGAAATAGGACATTCAGAAGGAACTAAGAGTTCAGAAAGGATTATCCCAACTTACAGTACATGACACCCATACAGTGCGACACAATACACACACTTCCTACACTGGCTTCAATCAACAACATCATGTTCCCATAAATGTTGCCATATAACACCTGTTAATTTGTTTCATCCCCTCGTGAAGTGTCACCAAAGTATCAGGAGTGCCATGGTGGTTTCATGGTGGTTTTATGTTCCAGTCATTAGATTGGTTTGTTTACCACAAGTCACCTTACAATTTAGCGCAAAATATTAAGTGAGTTGCCTTCATGCATGATTATTCCAACGTATAACATTTCTAAAAAATACCATTGTCTGACATTCAATGCCACTGTCTGCCAGCCAATACCACTGTCTAATAGCCGATATGCCACTGTCTGACAGTCAATGCCGCTGTCTGACAGCTAATGCCACTGTCTGATAGCCAATGCCATTGTCTGATAGCTAATGCCACTGCCTGATAGCCAATGTCATTGTCTGACAGCTAATGCCACTGTCTGACAGCTAATGCCACTGCCTGATAGCCAATGCCATTGTCTGATAGCTAATGCCACTGCCTGACAGCATGTGAAAAACTGTGTGATTATTTTATACTCAGACACAAAGAATGTGTAATTCCAACTTGGGGCATGTGCTATTGCCACGTTGTCACTGCAGAAATACACTTAATAGTAATAACAGTGTAACTTCTCATGGAGACGTTTATAACAATTTGCGAAAAATGGTGCACAAATGGAAATGTGTATGATTTGTTAAGATAACTTTCTGAAGACTGGATACGCCCAACACACAGCACAGGTGAACGTGTAACATACAATACAGGTGAACGTGTAACACACAGCACAGGTGAACGTGTAACACACAGCACAGGTGAACGTGTAACACACAGCACAGGTGAACGTGTAACACACAGCACAGGTGAACATGTAACACGGTTTATGCCCTACCACGTCAAGCTGCATTATTGACTAATGTCTGAGCTTTGTAAACATATAAATACATGTTGTGAACGACAGAGCACACCTCTGTGTATAGTACACACTTATACAAGTGGTAGATGGCTACAGAAATACTTCACTTCCAGGTCATGGGACCTTCACTGCCTGTTCATGTGACCATAACTACCAGGTCACAAGACTTTAACTGTCAGGTCACAGGACCTTCACTTCCAGGTCACAGGACCTTCACTACCAGGTCACAGGACCTTCACTGCTAGATGACAGGACCTCCACTTCACGTCCATAACGAACATGGACATCAAATCTGCTCTCATCAACCCAAACACAACCATATGTTCCTTGACAATGATTTAAATGCAAACGTCCTAACGACAGCGTGTGAAGACTGTTATGAGTAGTGTTTCTTAGAAGTTACAAAGTGCATATGAAGGACCCACATTCTTAGAAGTTACAAAGTGCACATATAGGACCCACACTCTTAGACATTACAAAGTGCATATAAAGGACCCACACTCTTAGAAGTTATAAAGTGCACATAAAGGACCCACACTCTTAGAAGTTACAAAGTGCACATATAGGACCCACACTCTTAGAAGTTATAAAGTGCACATAAAGGACCCACACTCTTAGAAGTTACAAAGTGCACATAAAGGACCCACACTCTTAGAAGTTACAAAGTGCACATAAAGGACCCACACTCTTAGAAGTTACAAAGTGCACATAAAGGACCCATACTATTAGAAGTTATAAAGTGCACATAAAGGACCCACACTATTAGAAGTTACAAAGTGCAAATAGAGAACTCACACAGCAACTAGGCAACTAAGTTACAAAACTAAGTCTATGTTGAAAACATTATTATCAGGTTATGCATCTTTTAGTATCTGCCAAGATTTTACAACTAAAATTTTAAGTTTGTCTCTTAAAACTGGAGTATCCTCCATCCAAGAATACAGAGAAACAGCTTCTCACACAGACTGGAGAAACACTCAAGTTCTTTCACAAGTCACTACTGTGTGGTTATTTCCGCTATTACAGTTGTGTTGACCATTATACATGGTGCGCCACCTTCAATATGCACGGTGCGCCACCTTCAATATGCACGGTGCGCCACCTTCAATATGCACGGTGCGCCACCTTCAATATGCATGGTGCGCCACCTTCAATATGCATGGTGCGCCACCTTCAATATGGATGGTGCGCCACCTTCAATATGGATGGTGTGCCACCTTCAATATGCACGGTGCGCCACCTTAAATATGCATGGTGCGCCACTTTCAATATGCATGGTGCGCCACCTTCAATATGGATGGTGCGCCACCTTCAATATGCATGGTGCGCCACCTTAAATATGCATGGTGCGCCACTTTCAATATGCATGGTGCGCCACCTTCAATATGCATGGTCGCCACCTTAAATATGCATGGTGCGCCACTTTCAATATGCATGGTGCGCCACCTTCAATATGGATGGTGCGCCACCTTCAATATGCATGGTGTGCCACCTTCAATATGCATGGTGCGCCACTTTCAATAAGCAATGTGCGCCACGTTCAATATGCATGGTCGCCACATTCAATAAGCAATGTGCGCCACGTTCAATATGCATGGTCGTCACATTCAATAAGCAATGTGCGCCACCTTCAATATGCATGGCGTGCCACCTCCAATACGCATGGTTGCCACATTCAATAAGCAATGTGCGCCATGTTCAATATGCTTTGTGTGCCACGTTCAATATGCATGGTCGCCACCTTCAGTTCAAGCAGCCTCTTTTCAGGCCAGGGTTTGAATTTATCGCATCAGACTCAATTATTATGGAGGGGTAGCCCAGTGGTAGAGCATTGGACTCCCAACTTTGGAGAGTAGTCCAGTGGTAGAGCATCAGCCTCTCAACTGGGAGAGGTAGCCCAGTGGTAGAGCATCAGACTCTCAACCAACCGGGGGAGGTAGCCCAGTGGTAGAGCATCAGACTCTCAACCGGGGGAGGTAGCCCAGTGGTAGAGCATCAGATTCTCAACCGGGGGAGGTTGCCCAGTGGTAGAGCATCAGACTCTCAACCAACCGGGGGAGGTAGCCCAGTGGTAGAGCATCAGACTCTCAACCAACCGGGGGTGGTAGCCCAGTGGTAGAGCATCAGACTCTCAACCGGGGGTGGTAGCCCAGTGGTAGAGCATCAGACTCTTAACCAGGGGAGGTAGCCCAGTGGTACAGCATCAAACTCTCAATTGGGGGAGGTAGCATAGTGGTAGAGCATCAAACTCTCAATTGGGGAAGGTAGCCCAGTGGTAGAGCATCAAACTCTCAACTGGGCGAGGTAGCCTTGTGGTAGAGCATCAGATTCATCCAACAGCCACTACTGTCTGGCATGGTCTCAGCAAGGCCAGTTGTCCAGTAATTAATAGTGTTTTATTGATCTGCTCAATGCTCTAGAGCCTCTATCAACACACAACGGTGTCAAAATTAATACTTCTTCCAGCCAGAACTAAAATAATGGCCTAATCAATGAATGCCATCACCATTTAATTATTTAACAAGATGGCAAGTGGACAAGGAAGCCATTGACTTATCGAGAGTCTAACATTTTTCATCTAAGTGTAACCCGCCCTCCTGAGATATGTGTCAATCTTGTTTTTTTTTAAACATAGTCAGACTGCTAGCAGTTACACAATCCAAAGATAATTTAGTTCCATTCATTGATTGTCGTCTGTGAGAACGACTACTTCGTGGTATCCAATCTACACCAATCCTTTACTAATGTTACCTCATGTCCTCTAGTTCTATTACCTTCAATTATGTCATCAATAATCTCATCAAATCTATAATTGTTCTGACAACCAATCACCAATTTGCCCACATGTTAGGCAGTAATAATGAACATGAGCCAATTGTGTGAGGTTTAATTGACATAATAAAACAGAATGCCAGGGAACAATGTGTCATGAAATGCGTCTTCACAGTTCATGGTCTGTCAGTAAAATGGGGTTGATGGTTATAATAATATTTCATGAATTCTCTTTGTTGAGACTGTCCCTAACGCATGCATGCCGTCACGTTTCCAACAAGTGCATACAGTCCCAGCATTCGTTGCATTCCAGCCAAGTTCTACCAACATGGACTTAGGGGTCAGACCACAGTTGACCTTCTTGTTTATTGTTTCACCCAAATGTAGGGTGTATGCAATTTTGCACTGTGGTCTGACCTCCTTGGGAATGCAATCTCTTTGGTCAACAACAGAGTGTATGTGAAGACAGTTAAGCCTGGAATGTCTTCACCAATTGGTCATAACACTTGCAACAACTGAATAAATAAACACACATTACAGAGCTGACAATGTGTCTGAGAGTTACCCTAGTGCACACTAGCAGGGGTAAACAGTGTCCCCAGGCTGATGTTGACCCGGATGACATTTCCCTCTGGGACAGTGTCAATAAAAACATGGGTCTTACTAAACTAATGAGGACCACATTGAACAATAATCAGGTGACATCCTGTTGGTGACAGGAGGTGACGCTGATGTATCCAGATCACTGGACTTTGAAACATTCCTCAGTTGTGAACTTGTGTCTTAAGCAATGAGTATCTAGGATCTCACAAAGGGGGGCCAAAGGGGGAGGCCAAAGGGGGAGGCCAAGCCAAGTCACCCATGCTACCACGTAGTGACACAACCTGAAAAATATGAAGAAAAAAATTCAGCTAATGGGGGACCATGGTCCAATGCCCCCAAATATGCCACTGGTCTTAAAGGGAATAAAAACAAGGCACTTGATAAAAGCTTTTTCAGTGTGTACCAAAAGTTTAATATTGTATGAACTATACGCCAATAGAAAGATGTAACATAAAAACGTATTTATAGGTCAAATTAAATGTTTAATGCATCTAACTCGCAAAGCGCATAAAAAAATCAGAGTTAATGAGATGAGCGATCATGTGGTTTGGTGACGTCACTAATGACACGGTGTGATTGTTTTAAACATTCCTCAGTTCTCAGCCGTGTGTCCTAAGCAGGGATTACATGGTGTGTTGTGTGAACCAACCAATCACACACTAATCTACTAGGACTTGCTAATGCCAATATTTGCAGTGAGATTAGCTGATTTAATTGTACATTGAATTGGATATCTGCGATTATGAATATAGAGAAATGCTGACAAATGGAATGACATGAACCTCCATGACAGCAGTCACCATTCTGTGGGTGTCTGTGTCTGTAGAATGACATGAACCTCCATCACAGCAGTTACCATTCCGTGGGTGCCTGTGTCTGTAGAATGACATGAACCTCCATGACAGCAGTCACCACTGTGGGTGTCTGTGTCTGTAGAATGACATGAACCTCCATGACAGCAGTCACCATTCTGTCGGTGTCTGTAGAATGGCATGAACCTCCATGACAGCAGTCACCATTCTGTCGGTGTCTGTAGAATGACATGAACCTCCATGACAGCAGTCACCATTCTGTCGGTGTATGTGTCTGTAGAATGATAGGAACCTCCATGACAGCAGTCACCATTCTGTCGGTGTCTGTGTCTGTAGAATGCAGTTAGTGTGAAGCAGGGTTATAACGGTCAGTGGCGTCCTCAAGTGAAGGATAGAAAGGGTCAAACCCCCAACTTAACACTTGCATTCTTTCTTACATGTAGAAGTTTCTAGTTTCTAGTTGTTTCCACCTGGCAACGTTCTGTTAACTGACTACTACTACTACTACTACTACTACTAGTACTCTGTATGTTGCGGTTACTACAACTGTATGTTGTCGTTATTACAACTGTATGTTGTGGTTGTTACAACTGCATGTTGTGGTTGTTACAACTGCATGTTGTGGTTGTTACAACTGTATGTTGTGGTTGTTACAACTGTATGTTGTGGTTTTTACAACTGTATGTTGTGGTTGTTACAACTGCATGTTGTGGTTGTTACAAGTGCGTGTTGTGGTTGTTACAACTGTATGTTGTGGTTGTTACAACTGTATGTTGTGGTTGTTACAAGTGCGTGTTGTGGTTGTTACAACTGTATGTTGTGGTTGTTACAACTGTATGTTGTGGTTGTTAGAACTGTATGTTGTGGTTGTTACAACTGTATGTTGTGGTTGTTACAAATGCATGTTGTGGTTGTCACAACTGCATGTTGTGGTTGTCACAACTGTATGTTGTGGTTGTTACAAGTGCGTGTTGTGGTTGTTACAACTGTATGTTGTGGTTGTTACAACTGTATGTTGTGGTTGTTAGAACTGTATGTTGTGGTTGTTACAACTGTATGTTGTGGTTGTTACAAATGTATGTTGTGGTTGTTAGAACTGTATGTTGTGGTTGTTACAACTGTATGTTGTGGTTGTTAGAACTGTATGTTGTGGTTGTTACAACTGTATGTTGTGGTTGTTACAACTGTATGTTGTGGTCGTTAGAACTGTATGTTGTGGTTGTTACAACTGTATGTTGTGGTTGTTACAACTGTATGTTGTGGTTGTTAGAACTGTATGTTGTGGTTGTTACAACTGTATGTTGTGGTTGTTACAAATGTATGTTGTGGTTGTTAGAACTGCATGTTGTGGTTGTTACAACTGTATGTTGTGGTTGTTACAACTGTATGTTGTGGTTGTTAGAACTGTATGTTGTGGTTGTTACAACTGTATGTTGTGGTTGTTACAAGTGCGTGTTGTGGTTGTTACAACTGTATGTTGTGGTTGTTACAACTGTATGTTGTGGTTGTTACAAATGTATGTTGTGGTTGTTAGAACTGCATGTTGTGGTTGTTACAAATGTATGTTGTGGTTGTTACAAATGTATGTTGTGGTTGTTAGAACTGCATGTTGTGGTTGTTACAAATGTATGGTGTTTCGTGATCTCATTCACTTAGTCAGCCTTTTTCAGAACATCATCGCCAAGTGAACCTTTATATGCTGGCATTGTCACTGCCAGTGTGTATGTCACTGCCAGGGTGTATGTCACTGCCAGTGTGTATGTCACTGCCAGGGTGCATGTCACTGCCAGGGTGTATGTCACTGCCAGGGTGTATGTCACTGCCAGTGTGTATGTCACTGCCAGGGTGCATGTCACTGCCAGTGTGCATGTCACTGCCAGGGTGTATGTCACTGCCAGTGTGTATGTCACTGCCAGGGTGCATGTCACTGCCAGGGTGTATGTCACTGCCAGGGTGCATGTCACTGCCAGTGTGCATGTCACTGCCAGGGTGTATGTCACTGCCAGGGTGCATGTCACTGCCAGGGTGCATGTCACTGCCAGTGTGTATGTCACTGCCAGGGTGCATGTCACTGCCAGGGTGTATGTCACTGCCAGGGTGTATGTCACTGCCAGGGTGCATGTCACTGCCAGGGTGTATGGTCACTGCCAGGGTGTATGTCACTGCCAGGATGTATGGTCACTGCCAGGGTGCATGTCACTGCCAGGGTGCATGTCACTGCCAGGGTGTATGGTCACTGCCAGGGTGTATGTCACTGCCATGGTGTATGTCACTGCCAGGGTGTATGTCACTGCCAGGATGTATGGTCACTGCCAGGGTGCATGTCACTGCCATGGTGTATGTCACTGCCAGGGTGCATGTCACTGCCAGGGTGCATGTCGTCCTCAATGGTTCCTTTACCTCCCCAATTAACGAGACGGGATCCACTTTAACGTGATCATCCGAGTCATGAAGGACACACAGTCCCCAATGTTGACAGCCAGGCTTTTTACACCAAACAAAGCCTGGTCTGGGTTTTACACCCAGAACTCTGTAATGTAAAGCGGGTGTCATAACCACTACACTACCTGTGCCTCTCATAACCAGAAGGTAAATTCAACACGACCCCAACATACTTCCCAGTGACAGACAGATAAGCAGTCAAAATGTCCAACAGTCAACATTATGACCAGTTTTTTAAGCTGACCTTCCTGCAGAGGTACTTACCACTTGACAGGGCTCTGTAGCCAAAAACTTCACTTTCACCCTGGGGCTGCCACCCCTGACTCCCACCGCCACCCCCTTGCCAAGGGAGACTGTCTTCCCGGGTTTAACACTGGGCATCTTGTGTCCGTTTGCTATCCCTACAGCGAGTGTAGACAGAGCCATTGTTGTGTGAGAACACTGAGTACAAGCAGTGCGCCAACAGTGTTACTGTTGACACAGCCTTCAGTCAACTTATAATACACAATGACTGTAATATGACTCATTCACAGTGAATGGCGACACTGTTGGTCCATTCATATACACACAACACCCTTGACAGATGACAGTAGGCGGTCCACTGTTCACACCGGCATCCTTTACTTCCGACTGTTCCACCACACGTGAACAACCCCCTTAATCACGCTCATTCCAGTCTATGTACCCTCACTGCAGCCTTCTGTCAGCCAACACTGGCAGTGACCTCGTACACCTCCTTAGCTAGACAGCTCAGTCTCAGACACTGTCAGATACTGGCTACTGTTATCACTGAGCTCTCAACACTGAAGGCTCTGAATAAATCTGTGACCACCAAACTGGTGCTGACCCCTGGTGATCAAATTCACTGCAGTGGCTCTACCATGCAGTAAGCGTTTCTAAGTTAGGGGACATTGAGGTAGAATGCACATTTATGCTGCTATGTTTGTAACCCACATAGCAACTTTTAACCCATGCCCACCCTTGGGGGCAGGGGTTAAAAGAGCACTAGTCGCCCCATCAGGGACAATCAGGGAAACCTTCTCACTAAGGAATCTTTACAGTTACAACGCCGGAAAGAATATTTCCAAGATATATTGAATAGGCCTCCACCAGATTCAATCCCAGACATTGAGGAAACAAATGAAGACCTTAACATTAATTGTGGTAGGATATCCAAAGAGGAGATCAAGAGAGCCATCAAAAAGCTGAAGCTAGGCAAAGCACCTGGAATTGACAATATACCATCTGATGTCTTAAAAGCTGATATTGGGGCCACCACAGACGTTTTATACAGCGTGCTAAATGAGATCTGGGATAAAGAGGAAATACCAACTGAATGGAAGACAGGTATGCTAGTTACAATCCCCAAGAGCAGAGCTCCCTTTACATAAACTTTGTGGACTTTGAAACAGCATTTGATAGTATAGATAGGACAATTCTATGGAAGCTCCTGAGGCATTATGGTTTACCCACAAAATTTGTAACCCTAATAAAGAACATGTACGAAGGTTTCACTGGTCATGTCATCTTTAATAGACAAGTTTCAGAAGGCTTCCAGATTGGAACTGGAGTACAACAGGGCTGCTTGCTATCTCCACTGCTCTTTCTGATAGCCATAGACTGGACAATGAAAAGATCCACAGAACACCATCGTACTGAGATCCAGTAGAACTTGTTATCACAACTAGAAGACTTGGATTTTGCAGATGATCTAGCACTACTCTCAGAAACCCATAAACACATGCAACAAAAAACAGAAAGGCTTCAAGAAAAAAGCAGCCAACTGGGTCTTAAGATCAATGTGGGAAAAACAAAGGTGATGAAAGTCAACAGCAAATCCTCCGAACCCATCTCACTAGAAAGTGGTACTGTTGAGGAAGTACAAGACTTCATCTACCTCGGGAGCAACATCAGTACAAATGGTGGAGCTGACAAAGATGTGGAGCTACGTATCAATAAAGCTCGCCATGCCTTCAGAACCCTACGCCCTGTATGGCTCTCTTCCCAGCTATCCATAAACACTAAGATCCGCATTTTCAACACCAACGTTAAACCAGTTCTTCTCTATGGCTGTGAAACGTGGAAAACTACTCAGTTTCTCAACAACAAACTCCAAGTCTTCATCAACAGTCGCCTCCGATACATCCTTAAGGTATGGTGGCATAACAAAATATCAAATAAAGAGCTCTGGAAGAAAACCAAACAGGAAGAAATAAGCACTACAATCAAGAGGAGAAAATGGAGCTGGATTGGCCACACACTCAGAAAAGATCCAACAAATACAACCAAACAAGCACTGGACTATAACCCACAAGGAAAGAGAAGACAAGGAAGGCCAAAAATCAACTGGAGACACTCCACACTACGAGATCTTGAAAAAGTGGGGGTCACCTGGCAAGAGGCCAAAGCTATAGCCCAGAAGAGAGTGAGGTGGAGAAACATGGTTGACGCCCTATGCTCCTGAAGGGGCCAAGAGGATTAAGTAAGTACCCTTGGGGGCGGTTTGAACCTCCCTTTTGGAAAATTGTTTAACTGTTAACATTTTTCAGAAATCCCTGGCTCATTATGTATGTTCGAATCCCCATTTTCAAAACCATGAGGATGAGGCTGTAACCGTGAGGATGAGGCTGTGACCGTGAGGATGAGGCTGTGACCGTGAGGATGAGGCTGTAACCATGAGGATGAGGCTGTGACCATGAGGATGAGGCTGTGACCGTGAGGATGAGGCTGTAACCGTGAGGATGAGGCTGTAACCATGAGGATGAGGCTGTGACCATGAGGATGAGGCTGTGACTGTGAGGATGAGGCTGTAACCTCAATGTACAATTAAATGTACAACAGTGCAGGGTAAGGCAGTGTTAGTTGAGCCACTGGGTTAGTTGAGCCACCCATGTTTCCCGGGAAACTACAGCAGTGACAGTTACATGGTACCACCCAGTGATTGAACATGTCATTAGAACAGGATTGACATATAATAGGTTACATTTGTCACGTCGGCCAGAACTTGTGAGGTAAAAGTATGTTTTGTGATGTTTTTCGAAACGTTTGGTAATTGTGATTAATGTATTCTGGTGTGTAAACTATCAACGTACGTGACCAGACTTTATTATTTATGCACTTACAAACATAGTTTAACTATGTACAGAGAAGAAGATAATTTACATCACTTCGCGCATTAATGAGAAGTTAATTAAATTAACTCAATTGTCCAAACGGAGCTAGTTGAGCCACCCAAGGCATGAGGCAACCTAGGCAACTTATTAGCAGTTAGTGACACTTTTTGCAATTGGCATATAAGTCTATATTAATTAAGTGTGTCGACTTATGTAGGCTTGCCAGAGACACGTTGTACCCATTTGGTAAATGTGTTGGCTGAGTTGTTACAAATTTTTTTTACAAGGCCTACGTAAATTATACAAATAAAGCATTTATGCAACTTACGCTGCACTGTGGCTCAACTTACCCCACAACAAGTGTTAGTTGAGCCAGCTTATCAACCCTATTTGAATCAGCTAGATATAATTATTTATGTATGCTAAATATATTATTTTGGAATAAAATGATCTATTAATAATCATAGTTTATGTGATTAAAAGGAATTTTGACTTATGAATATGATTGCACCCTAGACTTCAAAAAGATTGAAAAATGGCTCAACTAACATTGCCTTCCCCTACTACTGCTAAATAATTTTAACTTTTTTATCTATTATAGTTTATTTTATATTATTCACTCACATCTACATTCAGGCATTTCATATTTATTGACGGCATGTTGCAACTTCTATTGACAATACTTGAAGTCTATAAGCCTTGAAGAGAGGGTTGACTCGTACCCGGAAGAAGCGTCCAAAACTACGTAAAAGTAACCACATTTGAATGAAAAGACAATGCATTCGACACGTCGTGTGCATGTCTGAAAGAGCAAATCATATAAGTCGATCAATGGCCACAGTGTGGCGCCACTGTTATATCTACACGAATGTGTTTCCTGTACGCAGTGTGCAGAACATGTGTTCTCGTGTTAGGTTAAGGGAAATAAATTAAGAATGAGTTTAAATTATGATAGTAGTTATTAAGGTTTAACACTAGCTGTAATTTGCCACTATTCCTACTGATACAAGGTAAATGAAAGTCTACGCCTACTGATACAAGGTAAATGAAAGTCTATGCCTACTGATACAAGGTTAAGGAAAGTCTATGCCCACTGATACAAGGTGAAGGAAAGTCTATGCCTACTGATACAAGGTGAAGGAAAGTCTATGCCTACTGATACAAGGTAAATGAAAGTCTACGCCTACTGATACAAGGTGAAGGAAAGTCTATGCCCACTGATACAAGGTGAAGGAAAGTCTATGCCTACTGATACAAGGTGAAGGAAAGTCTATGCCTACTGATACAAGGTAAATGAAAGTCTACGCCTACTGATACAAGGTGAAGGAAAGTCTACGCCTACTGATACTAGGTGAAGGAAAGTCTATGCCTACTGATACAAGGTGAAGGAAAGTCTATGCCTACTGATACAAGGTAAATGAAAGTCTACGCCTACTGGTACAAGGTGAAGGAAAGTCTACGCCTACTGATACAAGGTGAAGGAAAGTCTATGCCTACTGATACAAGGTGAAGGAAAGTCTATGCCTACTGATACAAGGTAAATGAAAGTCTACGCCTACTGATACAAGGTGAAGGAAAGTCTATGCCCACTGATACAAGGTGAAGGAAAGTCTATGCCTACTGATACAAGGTGAAGGAAAGTCTATGCCTACTGATACAAGGTAAATGAAAGTCTACGCCTACTGATACAAGGTGAAGGAAAGTCTACGCCTACTGATACTAGGTGAAGGAAAGTCTATGCCTACTGATACAAGGTGAAGGAAAGTCTATGCCTACTGATACAAGGTAAATGAAAGTCTACGCCTACTGGTACAAGGTGAAGGAAAGTCTACGCCTACTGATACAAGGTGAAGGAAAGTCTATGCCTACTGATACAAGGTGAAGGAAAGTCTATGCCCACTGATACAAGGTGAAGGAAAGTCTATGCCTACTGATACAAGGTGAAGGAAAGTCTATGCCCACTGATACAAGGTGAAGGAAAGTCTATGCCCACTGATACAAGATGAAGGAAAGTCTATGCCCACTGATACAAGGTGAAGGAAAGTATATGCCTACTGATACAAGGTGAAGGAAAGTCTATGCCTACTGATACAAGGTGAAGGAAAGTCTATGCCCACTGATACACGGTGAAGGAAAGTCTATGCCTACTGATACAAGGTGAAGGAAAGTCTATGCCCACTGATACAAGGTGAAGGAAAGTCTATGCCCACTGATACAAGGTGAAGGAAAGTCTATGCCCACTGATACAAGGTGAAGGAAAGTCTATGCCCACTGATACAAGGTGAAGGAAAGTCTATGCCCACTGATACAAGGTGAAGGAAAGTCTATGCCCACTGATACAAGGTGAATGAAAGTCTATGCCCACTGATACAAGGTGAAGGAAAGTCTATGCCCACTGATACAAGGTGAAGGAAAGTCTATGCCCACTGATACAGGGTGAAGGAAAGTCTATGCCCACTGATACAAGGTGAAGGAAAGTCTATGCCCACTGATACAAGGTGAAGGAAAGTCTACGCCTACTGATACAAGGTGAAGGAAAGTCTACGCCTACTGGTACAAGGTGAAGGAAAGGCTACGCCTACTGATACAAGGTGAAGGAAAGTCTACGCCTACTGATACAAGATGAAGGAAAGTCTACGCCTACTGGTACAAGGTGAAGGAAAGTCTACGCCTACTGGTACAAGGTGAAGGAAAGTCTATGCCTACTGATACAAGGTGAAGGAAAGTCTACGCCTACTGATACAAGGTGAAGGAAAGTCTACGCCTACTGGTACAATGTGAAGGAAAGTCTACGCCTACTGATACAAGGTGAAAGAAAGTCTACGCCTACTGGTACAAGGTGAAGGAAAGTCTACGCCTACTGGTACAAGGTGAAGGAAAGGCTACGCCTACTGATACAAGGTGAAGGAAAGTCTACGCCTACTGATACAAGATGAAGGAAAGTCTACGCCTACTGATACAAGGTGAAGGAAAGTCTACGCCTACTGATACAAGGTGAAGGAAAGTCTACGCCTACTGGTACAAGGTGAAGGAAAGTCTACGCCTACTGATACAAGGTGAAGGAAAGTCTATGCCTACTGATACAAGGTGAAGGAAAGTCTACGCCTACTGATACAAGGTGAAGGAAAGTCTACGCCTACTGGTACAAGGTGAAGGAAAGTCTACGCCTACTGATACAAGGTGAAGGAAAGTCTACGCCTACTGATACAAGGTGAAGGAAAGTCTACGCCTACTGGTACAAGGTGAAGGAAAGTCTACGCCTACTGGTAAAAAGTGTTAATTGGGTTAATGTGAAACAAAAAATCAATAAATGAAACAAAGAATCAATTAACGAATGAGAGGATATGCTTCACTCACAATAACACATAAACTTTGTTAGGCTTCAAACACCGCCTCATTCTCTTACGGTGATCTCAACAAATAATACACTGGATAAATGGGGGCGAGTCCTTGGCTAAAGTTGGACGAAGTCACCAGAGTTGCAAGCCGAATTCACTGAGGCCCCAAATTATTTATTATGTTTCAACATTATAATTAAACATGACAATGATATGAAATTAGAACAAAACAAAAATATGTCAAAATATAAAGCTGTAGTTTATAAAAAATTGAAATTAAATTCGTTGAAGGACGTCTATAAAATGGTTAAGAAGTATCAGTTACGAAGTAATATAAGTATTGTTTTGGCGTAATATACTAATATACATAATTGTAATACACGTAATGTTTAGTATACATGTTTGACTATAATTATTCCGACCATCAGTGCATTTGACTGGTGCATTCAGACAGAGGTGCATTCCAACCAAGACCCGAGAAAACTCCCTAAACATACATAGTGGCATGCCATTATTAGCATTACCATGATTAGGCATTACATTTGATGTGACAATTGAAAGTGGCTATAGAATGGATGAGTCTGCTCTCTAACAGTGATTGGCTATAGTGTGGACAACATCCTCGGATCATTCCGATAAACTTTGTCTGTGCCCGGAGACATCATTTTGTGATATGTTATTTTATGGGAAGTGGGTACATTTTTAAATTTCATTCATCATGGCCACGGAGAACACAGAGACAAGTTGCCAACTAAGAGAAGGGGACATTTTTCAAACCTACATGATTTAAAAAAAAAAACTTGATTGCTGCTGGGCACAGGACAACCACCCACTAAAAAAGGGAGGGTAAAACGGTTGTCAATGCGAACAAACTAAACAAGGATCACTCAAAATGGTACGACAGCAAATTTCAGTTTCGCTTTGCAAGTGCAAGCATCATAGACATAGTCATAGGCACAGCAAATACAATGTCAATGAGGCTAGTGCCAGTAGTGGGTATGACTTCTCTTTGCTTTTGGTGACGATTTCTGGCGGTGACATCGCATTGAAATTCAGTTACTTGTAATAGCACCCTCAATATCCTTCGTGTTATAAACTAATTACTAATTCACTACCGTCCAACTGGCTGCGATTTGTTGCCCGTCGTATCATTTCCTGCTGTCGGCGTCAAGAGTAACGAAGTTACGAACTACTACAACTATTCTAAACGAAAGGCTTACCAAGCTCGTTCCTTCTCTCACTGCTACCGACACCGTCTCTCGAACCTTGGCAGCCGAGCCGGGGCCAATCAGATTGCGGGCAAACTTTCTTTCCTGTGCCATAACTTTGTGTCGTACGGTAAGCGACAAGAGAACTGCCGGCTACATTAAAAATGTGAAAACGGAATCAAGCACCGCCATTTTGAGTCATAACGTGCGTGACCCGGAAATAAAACATGTGTGCTGCTGTCGCATAGAAATAGCTTACCAATATATAACCATGCATTTGGGGTCAGATCATGATTTGTTTTTCCTTAGCACAGATGAGCAGGTTAATGTTTTTAGTCCAGTACACACAATGACGATGCAGATTTTATAGCATGATGTCATTAAGACAGTCAAACAGAATGACCACAAGACAACAGATGGAAGGAGACAGAGTTTGCAGCAAGAGAATGGTAGTGATGCGTTAGGAAAGGCGCTTTGTAGATGTAGTGTCACACGGGAAGGCGAGAAAAGCCTGGGTATTCATGGGGATTCCATCATTAGGAATGTAGATAAAGTCGTAAACAAGAGAGGACATCATGCCTACCAGGGGCAAAAATAGAGGAGGGAGGGGCTGTTCTTATGCATGTGGTAACGAACAATGGCGAGGAGATTGGTGGAGACACATACAGAGGCACGGATTGGACAGATTGTCTTGTCGAGGATATTACCAGTAATGGGAGTCAGGAGAATATGAACTGTAGAGGATGGGGATCAACACACAAATACAGAATGTATGTATGGAGGAGGGAGTAAGCTTCGTAGACATGTGATTAAACTTAGCCATAGATGACTTTTTCATGAGAGGCTTCGTCTGACTGGGAAGGGTGCTGCAGTTCTAGGGTGCGAGTTTGTCAGGGTTGTCGATGAGGTCACAGATACCGCAAATTAATTAAAATAGATGCACAGGGGGAATTTACTGAGAAAATGCAAAGGAGTACAAATAAATATCCAAAGAAATGTTCATCAAATATTTCAGAAAATTAACTGAGATGTGTATGCTTAAATGCCAGGAGCATAGTAAATAAAAAAGTAAGTTAGACATTATGGAAACAAATATTGGCCCTCAAGTAACACGTATAAAATAATCATGGACAAATAACAATATAAGTAGAAGCTGAGTCAGCACTGACAGGCTGTGTGATATTTAGGAAGGAAAGGCAAGAAAGAAGGGGAGGTGGAATAATTTTATATATTAAAGAATCTATCCATGCATACGAAATAACACTGAAAAGTGAAGCAGATTGTGAGAAAGCAATTTGGTGTAACATAGTTACCAAGAACTCAACATTAAATCTCAGCTGAATCTCACGAATCCGGTTCATTTATGTCCAGACGTGTAGTGTGTGACTAGTTTAAGTAATGTGTGCAGTCTGTTTAATAAAAGATGCCTATTTTTGTTCAAATCATCAAAAGAATTGACTTTACATGTTAGATTTGGTAAGGATCAAAATAACAGATATCCAAAATGGTAAACACTGTGTGGGTCAATGCTCCATCCTCTCGCCAGTCACATGACAAAGTTACAAAATTTCACCAAGGAAGAAAATCTTGATTTTTGAGCATTTCGATTTTCACTTCAGTTAATGCTTGTTGAAGTGGATATTAGGTAGGTTTGGGTTTTTGCAAAATTTATTTGAAATGTGACTAGCAAAAAATTTAATTGATTAAGCACCTTTAACAATAGGAGTAGTTTATTGTGGTCCAAACACAGGGAGATGAATATGGGGGAATGTGTTATTATAGGTGATTTTAGTCATAGTCATATACAGTAGAAATCATTAGAGAATGCTGGGGGTGATGACCATCAGTTTCTACTTCTAACACAGGATTGTTTCCTTACTCAACATATCTTGGAACCAACCAGAGGTAGGAATGTGTTGGGTTTCATTTTTCTTCTCAAAATGAATTAGTTGACAATGTTCATGTACACAAACCTTTGGGTTCCAATGATCATAAATAGATCTACTTTAATAAAAAAAATAAAAACAGGGAATATATATATATATATATATATATATATATATATATATATATATATATATATATATAGCAATGGAGGAGGAACTTCAACAAAGCTTTCATGAATCAAAACCAGCACATTCCCATCCCGTATTACTTTTTTATTTGTGTTTTTTTTTTACACTTAAAGGCTCCTCCTCAATTTGATTTTTTTGCTGCTCTCATTTCATTTTTTTTTTTAAATTAGTTCGGAACTCATGTAATTTTAAGATAGCAAACCCAGATTTTTTTGCCAGGCACTCTTAGTTTTTTCTATGCATGTAGAGATGAATAATAAATTAACACTTTTGCCAACTTTTACTGAAATGACATTACTCCCTGTGGAAAAAATTTGGCTTTTGATATCAGTTTTGCTAATTTTGCTGATAACCACTCAGCCGCATGTTACACTCAGCTACATGGTACACACATATGCATATTACACTCAGCTACATGGTACACACAGATCCATATTACACTCAGCTACATGGTACGCACAGCTGCATATTACACTCAGCTACATGGAACACACAGCTGTATATTACACTCAGCTACACAGTACACACAGCTGCATGTTACACTCAGCTACATGGTACACACAGCTGCATTTTACACTCAGCTACATGGTACACACAGCTACATGTAACACTCAGCTACATGGTACACACAGCTACATGTAACACTCAGCTACATGGTACACACAGATACATGTAACAATCAGCTACATGGTACACTAAGCTGATGTTGTCAATCAAGAGAAATGTACATTTCAAGCAGATGATCTCAACGTATTTTCGATGATATCAATTTTTTATATAGCATGCTACTCTAGCGCTACCGGTGACCATTTGGGCCATAGTCCACATGGCATTGTATTTGGCTAAACAAAAGTTATTAATTTGAACCAGTTTAGCCACCAGCATTTTTTTAAAAAGCATGCAGAATACATAAGCGTTTTTGGTTGTCTTGATGCATGTAATAAATATGGCTAAAGCAATTTGCATTTGGCTAAACAAAATTAGGGGGTTTTAGCCAAGATGGCTAAACAGTTTACAACATCGGAGCTAGCACAGACATGGTATCCAGTCCTTTGACCATTCAAAGTGTTCTACTGTTCACCCATGACAGACCCGTTCAATCATCAACTTGACTGTTCGCCCATGACAGATCCATTCAATCACCAACTTGACTGTTCACCCATGACAGATCCATTCAATCACCAACTTGACTGTTCACCCATGACAGATCCATTCAATCACCAACTTGACTGTTCACCCATGACAGATCCATTCAATCACCAACTTGACCGTTCACCCATGACAGACCCATTCAGTCACCAACTTGACTTTTTAACAGGTGCTGTGACCTGTCATGTGACCTGTCATGTGACCTCTCATGAGTGTACAGGTGTGATGTTGTTGTAAAGGCCTTCCCACAAGTGATGCACTTAAACGGTTTCTCTCCAGTGTGGCGTCTGCGGTGTGTCAGCAACGCCGAACTCTCGCGGAATGATTTCCCACAAACAGTACACTTCAAGGGTCGTTCTCCAGTATGCACACGGTTGTGTACCTTCAACACTCCGCTGTCACGGAACGACTTGCCACACACCAAACACTGGTGTTTTTTTAGTGCACCGTGCACAACCAGGTGTCTCTGCAGGTACTGGCGGCAACTGAAGGATCGCCTGCACAGGGCACATTTGTGAGGCTTGTCTGACACGTGCGTGAGGTTGTGTGTGTTGAGAGAGCCAGCATTAGTGAATGTCTTCCCACAGAATGAACACACATATGGTCTCTCTCCAGTGTGGGTGCGCATGTGTTGTCTTACAACACAGCCCTGACTGAAACGTTTTCCACAAATCGAACAAACGTGCGGATTCTGATCGCTGTGCAGGATATTGTGACGATTTAGCAGATAGCGAGATGCATATGACTTCTCACACAGGCGACATTCGTATCGGTTGTTCTCATCATCAGTGACAGTCGATGTTTGCCTAACGACTCTACCTGCCTCTGTGTGGCGTTTCTGGTGTTTGACAAAAGCTAATTTATAACTGTAGACTTTAGGGCATTTATCGCATAAAAACTGTCCTTTACATGTTGTTGCAGGGCTTGTCAGCCCCAGGGTTTTCTGCGGGATACCTGAACCAGACTTATAGTCTCTAGCAAGGTTCCTGACTGTCTCACAATGCTTATTATTAGGCAAAGTATTCTCTTTTTTTACTATATCATTTGACTGAGGTGACTGACAAATAACAGGGATATCATTACTTGAAAGTAGTTTCAAGTCATTATCATCGTAACTTTCACTGATATCATCATCATTCATGTCACTACTGTAGCTGACAGTGTCATCATCCTCATCATTTTTATCCCCACTGTGAACGTGTTTATCAAGTTCTTTGTCGGAAGGCCAACATGATTGTATATGTTGTCCGTCTCCACCCATTCCATCTTTGCTACAGCTATCTTTGCTATAGCTATCTTTGCTATAGCTATCTTTGCTATAGCTATTATGAAAATCTTTATCCAGTTGCTTACTGGGTGCCAGAAATGACTCTATCTTCAACTGTTCAGCTGCATACAAGACGTCGTTTGTCACTGGCACTTCCAGCGTTCCACTGTAGATGAACTGAATGAGTTTCTGCCAGACTTCACCACAGATTCCGTCAAGTTTAAGCTCGTACAACAATGCCGACTTGTGAATGAGAGAAGACTTGAGAGTTGGACTGCTGGCAGCTAGGACACAGGCATGTGCCAGGAATGTTTGTCCATCGCTGGCTCGAACAGTGACGTCACACATGGTGTCTGCCTGTCGCATTGTTTCCAAGTTGCAACTGAGGAACTTCAGCCATTTGCGACTCTCCGGGGGGCTCAGAAAAGACATCTCTGCACATCAAGACAGTCTCCACCACGTACTGCAACATATATAAATATGTTGTTAAATCTAGATCACAGACTTTTTATTGTTTGTATCTATCATGTCATGGTCTAACTTGTTTGAAGAACATTTATGTTATTTTGCCCCCCCCTTTGACACACCAGTGATCATCCTCATTCAATGTGACATACCATCCTCACTCAATGTGACATACCACCCTCACTCAATGCGACATACCACCCTCACTCAATGTGACATACCACCCTCACTCAATGTGACATACCATCCTCACTCAATGTGACATACCACCCTCACTCAATGCGACATACTCAGTGTTGTTCACACACCATGTGTTGGAGTGACTTCACCCTGAAGAGTGACTATTTCTTTGTGTATTAGCCAAAATGGGATTTTGCTTTAGTTTGGATGGTATGAAGGCAAAGAAGGACTGTTATGTGCTAAATTTGGCAATGCGATGGCGCAAAGCCCATCGCTTCATCATATTACTAAATTCAACACACAAGAGCGATTGCCCTTCTCGGCCATCATAGGATGACCCTTCTCGGCCATCATAGGATGGCCCTTCTCGGCCATCATAGGATGGCCCTTCTCGGCCATCATAGGATGGCCCTTCTCGGCCATCATAGGATGGCCATCTTGTCAACCATTAGCCAGAGGATATGTGCACCACAGTGGTGGATGCAAGGTTGGATTTGTTTCTTACTCACACCACCACAAGAATTAAATTAATATGTCTTGCACTCATCAAGCAACACATATTTTGTCTACTGCAGCGTTATATGCAATATATCAACACCTCAATATATTGACACCTGTATATGCCGACACTTCAACAGCTGTGGTGCAGACTAATTTTGAAGGCCCTATAGCCTTCTGGGCTTTGACCATATCATATGTGCTACATAGTTTGTAAATACTAATGACATGCTATTCTTAACAGCACATTAAAAGGGCATCAAACGCGATCACAAATAATTGTCATTGCGTAGCGATAATAGGGGTGATCGAATTCAGTTCTCGACTACAAGCGACTGTCATCGTTTTATTCAACACTCTTCACAATGTCTTTGCTACATACTTTATTACTTACTCAAATTATTGTGTTTAACGTCGTACTTGTTCAATGTAAAATACATTAAACATCTTACTTATGATCTTGGGGAGAGCAAGGCGATAAAGCGACTTTGTCTTTGAGCGTGTTGCACGGGTAACGCAGCCGCAGGTAATTTTGTAAGTTAATGAGCCCAGTACACTAACTACACGCGCCCAATCTACTCGCGCAAAACGCATGAACAGCAACGATGAGGCAGACGTGGACGGATCAGTATCTGTAGACTGACATGATACACAGGAGCAACCAGATTTATAGCCTCGATTATCCAGGCTCCGCGATGTGGCGCCACCGTTTGTCGCACACATCATCGCTTAGTCTCGCTTATCCGACTCTCTCTCTCGGCTTCTTGAATCCGCCGAGAATGCCGTCTGGCAACAGAAGCATGTTTTAACTGTTACCGTCGTCAGATGGCACCACTGGTATACGCAACAATAGTGGCGTCATCAATCTTTGAAGTAATGTGCATTTTCGTGATCTTGTGACCAGTTCTGGTCTTATCTTAATTATTATCTGAGTTTTCCCAATAGTTCGCAGTCCTTTTTTAGACAGGATGCGTGTCAAATGGAGACGGACGCAAACATTTTCAAATCATTTAAACACTTCGGTGTGATAAAGTATGTTGTGCAGTGTTAGTGTATAACCATTTTTTTTTGTTTTAGTTTTTTAGTGTCATAAAAAGGGGCATTTTTTACACTTGGAATATAGTCCATTTCTTGTGATCTGGATGTTTGTGGACTGCACTGCCACTGAATGTAAGGGCAAACGGCATAATGCGTAGTAATAAAGATATTGAGGTGGAATAAAAAGTTTTAAAACCTAATAATGTGTTAACTTTACATGACCTTGCAATGACCTATTTACTTGACCTACAATGACCGTAGACCTATTTATGTTAAATATGCTCTAATTAAGTAATCATGTATGACATGAGATTAGTAAGTTGAGGGAGGAGAGTAAGGTAGAATGTATATACACATTGACCTTAATACCCATTATTAACCTTACATGTTACTGAATTAGTGTAATGGTGGTCTATTTATTTTATCATGTCAATAGAGGCTGTAACTGTTGACCATAACACTAACCTTACAGTGACCTGATTATTTGACCTCCATTGACATAAATTATTTAAATTGATAAATTACCTATTTTAGCCATACATAATTATGCACGGCAGTGGTGTTCGCAAATGTACTGGGGAAATGGTGTACACAATTAATCTTTTTACAATGTGATCTTTTGGAGACTGAATTATGTATAATTAAAGATGCCTCCTCAATTCTTGCTTGTCTTTTATCAAAGTTCATTTTGCAAATTCAAGCCTACCTAAAATGCTGTAAAATCAAAATTTTCACCTTTGGTGAAATTTCATAATTTATCATGTAATCGGCGAGAGGATGGAAGTCATGCCCATGATCGGCATTGACTCGCACAGGGTTTACCATTTTGGATATCCACTATTTTGAGCCCTACCAGATTTATTATTAAACATTTATAACATGCCATGTATCTGGGTGAAACACATGCTCAAAGGCTCTAGAGTTGTACATATATAAGTAAAATACATTAAAATGAGCTAAGACAGATAAAAGGAATAAATTAAATGACTAAAATAACTAAGGTACTTAAATTAGTTAAATAAATAGGTAGAATAAGTTAGTTTATAAAACATCATCAAATACATAAATCAAATGTATAGCTAAAATGTCATTGGAATATCACTGCTGCAAAGTGCAAAGTTGCCTGCCGGAACAAATGAGTCTGCATTCCTGTCGTGAGGCAGAATCAGCACAGCCACCAAGAATGAACAACTAAAGTAATTCTTTTGATGATTTCAACAAAAATACGCACTTTTTAATTAAACTGACTGCGGATATTACAATTCAAACACTACATATTAGAACATCAACAAACCAGATAAACAGCAGGCAAAATATGTAGAATCTGTAGTGTTTACTGTATAATTATAAAGAACACTAATATATACTTGCATATGGAAATAATTGTTTGAAAAAACACAATTTATTATGCATTATGAGAGCTTTGTAATTTCCTGCATGCATAATGCAACAATATTTATAGTCCAATGTCAAAACTGGTTTACAGTACACTGTAAGCCCAGTACATCAATATTCATATTTCACTGTGTCATGAAATAATATCCTGTACTTCAACATGAAGTAATATTTATTTATAGTTCACTGTAGGCGGATGAAGACATGGAAAATACAATACCCAAAGTTTGCATCAGCCCGTCATGAAAGGAACTATAAGGAAGACCATATAATACACTGCAGCAATATTCACAGTTCACTGTTTCATATATCCAATCCATGTCAATGTTCACAGGACATTATAGGCTCATTGCAGCAAAGTTCATAAGTCTATATGACATTGTCAGCTAAGTGTACACATATTCACAGTTCACTGTTTCGTAAATCCATGTATGTGTAATGTGTGGATTTCACAGCTTGATATACAATATTTGGCTGATCTAGACATGCCAATATTTCTAGTGAAGCTGTCATGCAAAGTTCTTTTTGGATGTCGATCCTCATGGCTGGAGTAGCTGTTGCAGCACATAATCTTCATGGAAGTCACTGGCCCTACAATAACTGGAATGTAAAATAGGAATGTACATTAATTATATTAGTAGTTATTACCGTATGCATTATTTACTACAACTATAATAAGTACAAGGTATGGTTATAGGAAGTTACTCGAACTTGTCTAGTTCTAGTACCCATTGTTACATTATGTAACAGATGAATATCAATATTGATGGATATCAATATTGTTCATTGTCGCAGGTCAAAGTGCAATAAATTTACAAATGAGTACAATCAAACGACTGATTGAAACTTATAGGTGTTGCAGACAGTAGACAACCAAAACATGTTTATATTGTAATTTTTAATCAAACAAAACGCATACTGTACACATGCACAAATTGGCCACCATTAATAATTGGCTACTTTAAAAGCAGCCTTGTACAGTCGTAGAATTTTAAAGTTAATGACATATTTTAAATTAGCTGTTGTTAGCATTTGCATAACAAATTGACTAGGGGATGGCATAGGTAACTGAACTGTATTTTGTGTATATTTGGGGCATGACAATTGTGAGTTGATGTCACGTTCCGCAGGAAACAAAGGCGAATTTTTTAACAACAATGCCACATGTAGACCACTAATATTTGGAGAAGCCAAAAAGTTGCTCATCTGCCCCTGATAAATCCCTGGGTGCAACTGCCACCATACCCTGTTACAGGGCCTATGATTGTTAGTAAATATCTGTGAAATGGATTTCAGTTGCTACACTGTTGTTTTGTGGAATGCAATACTGATCCATTGTTATTTCTTATTTAATTATGCATGTTGAGCAATATTATTATTCATGTGTATTGTTTTACATCAGAACATCATAATTTATCAAATTTTTTGTATATACAACATAACAAGTGCCCAAGGTGTTAAGTTGGCACACAGGGATTAAATTATTAAAAACAGATTTTGTTATCAAGTAATACTTGCCATAATTGTTATGCTTATTTCATAATTGTCTATGTAGCATTGCACAGGGAGGAAGGTGTATAGCCTCCACTCATCACCACCATTTCCTCCCTAACATACATATACACAGTACACATCTAATGTAAGTGGATCAACCAATCAAGTACAGTTAAAATCAAACTCTTACACTAAGTTACAGGGGCTATGATTCGTGAATGATTTTCATTGAAAATCAAGTTCTCAGTGCAACTTTGCATCGATGTTAATAAGCATCACAAATGATACACATTCATGTGCACAAACACAACAGCAAGTTTGGAATGTGTCTATACATGGGCCACCCTTAATATTTTTTATCTACTTTTAATTGTAAGTTGTGGAACTAAAGGTCTTTATCATGACAGTAATATCCCATTTAGTAGTTATATTAATGTAATGAACATTGTAAAAAATATTTTTTTAAATAAAATAATGTAAACTTAATTATTAATGGTATGAAAAACAATGAGGAATTGCATAGTCAGTGTTTTTTGTTAAACCATTGTGGTTCAAAGAAATTGTAGTATGATACTGCTGATATAATTATGAATGTTTCAATTACCATTCGGTAATGCAGTGAGCCTCATCAACTACAATTGTATGTAGTCTCTCCTAAAAAAGCTCATCTGACATGATGGCCCTCCACTGTCCTGCAAACAATGCTTTGGGACTCGGTAGCATAACTGGAAAGTCCCCCTGTTTCACCCTTTCCCTTGTCTCTGAAAGATAACATTTTTCAGATTCAGAAGATGCTATTAGAATAATATATCGGTATCTAGACTGCTGACTGAAGTATAATGTCAATAAGCAGACAAAGACTATTGACACTGTAGTTGCTTTTGTCACCGGGCAAGAACAAATTCACTATGCAGTTGTCATGCATATATACAGTGTGTGTGTGTTTATAATACCATGTTAATATTTTTATAATATATATTATAAACATGGCCAAGGCTGCATACAATTACACAAAATCAAATCAATTACACTAGTCCTGTTTCAATTTCAATTACAGATGCGTTATATGGATCTCCCCACAGAAATTTACATGTATGCAAAATGGCACACACCAAAGAATAAAAAAAAACATTTCAGCATGGTATATTTAAGATTAATCTAACTTTTATTTCTACACTTCAGGAACAAATATGTGTTACATTGGCAAACATGATAGCATCTTCCAGTTTGTTTAAACTGCATCCAAACAATGCTGTATATATATATATATATATATATATATATATATATATATATATATATATATATATATATATATATATATATATATATATATATATATATATATAAAAAAGGGTCTCTCACTTATGCATGTGTTGAAGGGTTACTTATCAGTGTGAGCATGCACATGTAAGTTTAAATTATCACTGCTAGAGAAACGACCTACACATGTCACAATTGTATGGTTTCTTCGCGGTGTCGGCGCACGTGTCTGTTTAGCATACGACTAGTGGCAAACTGAGCCCCGCAACTTTCACACATACATGGTGTTTCTCCACAGTGAACATGCGTAATATGTTCCTTGTGACCTTTTTTGTTTTAAACAGCACCCCACATGCATCACATTTGAATGGTTTATCCCCAGGGAGAGTGCGCAAGTGGCTGGACAATGCGCACGTCGATGCACAGTTTATCCCACATATGCGCGGTTTCAGATCATGCTGGGGGTTTCTTAAAATACAATCATAATAAAATTGTTTCCCACAGAAATCACATATGTGGGGGTCGTCAGGTGTATGAATACGTGTATGGTCCTTCAAAATATCATCGCTTGAATAGCATGACCCACATACATCACATTTGTACGGTTTCTCCCCTGCATGAACGAGCATATGAAACTTTAATTGACCCATCTGTTGAAACCATAACCCACATATATTACACCTGTACTGTTTTTCCCCGGTGTGAATACGTTTATGCAAACCCAAATGTCCACTGGTAGTAAACCATACGCCACAGGTTTCACATTTGAAGCGTTTCTCACCGGTGTGAATGCGTATGTGTCTCCCAAGGCAACCACTGCTAACAAACTGTGCGGAACAAATGTCACATATGTAGTGTTTTTCCCCCGTGTGCCTGCGCAGATGGATCTTATGAGAATCAGCTTGTGCTAACCGTAACCCACATGTTTCACATTTGAAGAGTTTCTTACCGGTATGAGTGCGAAGATGTCCAGTTAAACACCCCTTTCTAGCGAACCGGCTCCACAGGTTATACACATGTGGGGTTTCTCGCCGGTGTGCGTGAGCAAGTGCCTTTTCAATACATCCTTCGATACTAACGTTGTCCCACATACGTCACATTCGACTGATTTTTTCTTTTTGCGACAGACTGCTTGACTGTCATCTTGACTGTCATCTCATTCTAAACCGTCTCTCGACGGACTGCTTGACTGTCATCTCATTCTAAACCGTCTCTCACTTGACACAATTCACTGTGTTGCTAATATTGAAAAGTGTCGTCCAGTTAGGGCCACTGCCGATTCTTGTACACAAATGTGACATCAGAAAGACAGCACTAATGTCATCATCATGTCGCTGTTGCACAATGAGGCAATAAGCCACAGTTCCTGCCTTATCTGAAATGCCATGACAAACAATAAAGTTAGAATTATACCATAGATTGTGCTTCAACAATTAACTTTATTACATTCATTAATTTATCTGATAAGGTTCCAAAAATATAGCAAACAATGTCGTAGTTAGTAGTTACCATTTTTAGTTCGCATACCATTCAAATGTTAATACAAATAAAATAAAAAATAAACTAAATGAAAAGTATAATGGCTGGTATGAATGACAAATGGTTTTGCAAACTGGCATTAAGTAATGAATATGCATATTAAATGCAGGATTTATAATGATGTATTAACATTTAACAAGTTTAACCCATCATTTCATTAGTAATCAGGATTGTATGGACTAATGTAGATATCTTGATTCACTCAGACTTGGAGTCATTTACATTACTATACACCCAACGTAAAAAAACCATAAATTATAGAGCAGCTTCATTTATGGTACATAATGGCAAACTAATATGATATACGTTTGTTTATATTATATTTTATTGATTATTTATGAATAATTTAAATTAAAAAGTAACATTATGAAAATAAAAATGTAACTGAAAATATCAATTACATGTTCACCAAATCTAAAACATCAATTCCAATTCCTGAATTCACATTTTAATTAAATTCTTGGTCAGGCACGGGTTAATTTAAATTGTTAATTTGTTAATTGAATTAACTCAATTAATTTAATTTAATTAATTTTTCCAGAAAGGCTAATTTAATTTAACTTTGTTAATGAACTTTACCAAAAGGGGTTAATTTAATTGACAAAATCCCATTTTTCTCAATTAAGTGCTCATTTCATAGTTGATATTACAGCCATGCTGTACATATGGTTTCAGAAGGCCTGCACTCACTACTCCAGCCACTAGTCTGATAGAGATCATGTTCAGGCCTGTGTGAATGGAAGGGAGACCAACACAGAGCACACATGCACTGTACCAACTGGGAGGGGGGGGTTGGTTATTAAGGCATCTGTGAATTGGAGGGAAAGCCTAGACAATAGAATTTCCTCTGGTAACTTGATGGCTAATTTTGGCTTCTGCAAATCTCTGTTTAAAGTAAACATTTGGGGCAAGCAACATGCAGCCAAGTGGGGCCATTAGACTTACGCCTCTATACATTGTGTGGGTGTACATATAACCATTAATGGGGAGATGTAGAGAAAGGTAATAGAGCTTCAGTTTGGGATCTTTTACATTGTCAACTTAAATAAAAAAACATGCATAGTGATTATATTTAAATGCTAGTATATAATGGGTAAATCTAATCATTTAGACTAAAACACTGCATAAATAGCAACTTGGTGCATAGAAATTATGTAAGTAGTTGCCTGGTTCTGTTAATTTAGTGTTTGAATATAGGAGGAAACACCACACCTGCAAATCTTCAGCCACATCTTTTTTTATTATTCGTTTCAGAAAAATAATTAATCTTTTAACAAGTATCTACTACTTTTTTAATGTAATCAAATGCCCCATGAAGAAATGTCTTGGCATGTATGTGAGTATGAGTATGAGCAAATCTCTTTCCAACAAGTTTTTTTGCATTTCTGTCTTGTGATTTTAGAACTGTTTGAAACGTGTACATATTTCTACCAACACATGATTTAATTGTTTACTGAATTAAAATGAATTGTTAATTTAATTGACGAATTTGGTAGGTTAACTTAATTTACATGAAAAATGTGAGGTTAATTAAATTAATTAACTTTTCAAGTTAATTGCCCTATGCCTGTTCTGGGTTATATGTAGCAGTAGAATTCAATTTCAATGTATTGTAACTCTACTATAATTACAAATACAATACAATTCACATGAATATGTACAATCTATGCAATTTTACATATGGGTGTAGTAAGCTTCTTTACAACATTGGGGCATTATTTTCTTAGAGTGGTTTCTCCAATAGGGCCCTTGGAGATATTTTAATACTTACTGTGTTAATTTCCCTAAACCTGTTGGTCTACGGAGACTCATCAGTGCTCCAATGTGTCGTCAACAGTGTCACGTCTTGTCTGCTAAAGGCAAAAACACACAACTTTAAGATGGCTGACATAATTAAACAGTGGATACTGCTCTGTATTATGTCACAAAATGGAAATTTTCACTCATCTCACACATGTAGGCTTTTTGTAGAGGACATTTAAATCTTTGGGTAGAGAGCTATCCACTCAATGTGGCACCAAGAAAAGCACACAACAAATCTGCTATTTGATAACTTCAGGTTAAAGAGTATTTAAAATGTTGGGCTAAAGTGTTGCAGATGGGACAAGCCACTGACGAATCACATTATTTGTTTAATTACACACGTGTTCCCTATGCGTTCCCTATGGAATGATGTTAGGGCCAAAATTGCATTGTGATACTTTCATTGAGCATGACATAACATGAAATCCAGAAAAAATTATGTTAAAGTCGGCATAACATGAAACATGACATAATATGAACGGCAAAGCGATGTCGAAACGCCACTAGCGAGACGACATCCCTGTTGTATATATAGTAGATATGTATATCACAGGGTGAATAATTCCCTGTCCGATTAATACAGAAACAGAGTTATTTGCTTGTAATAATTTCATAGACCAAGGGTCCTATTTGTTTTCTTTTAAATTACTGAGTAACTATCACTTATTAAATGTTTATTTTTCTTTCACTTGTCCTTGTGTCCTGTTCATTGGTGCAATTAGCCATTTACCAATGACAAGCGTTGTATTATTGAAATGAGGCTTTCCAACTAGACCTGAACCAACCCAGTGAACAGAAACCCGCCAATCCGTTGGGCAGGTCCCATGATAGTTGTTCACCATACATTTCCATTGGTGCTTGTCCTACATATCTTTGTAATTACAAATATAAATGTCAGTAATAAGACAGCAGGATTTGTGATTCCAATAAAGTAGCATTTAATGTAAGTTGAAGGACCAAGCAGACTGTGTAGGAGTAACAACAAACGAGGAAGCATACACAGCCCACTTTCTAGGACGGACATAACAGTTTAGAATGTACCATGGAAGACATAAGGCAGTTTCCCGGACCTTGCTCTTCACATTTTACCTATTTTGATAATTCAAAAATTCGATCGCATTTCCATGGGTCGGCGGCAGTACAATAACATCGCAACATCAGGCATGATATAACCTGGAAGCAATAGCAACCGTGATCGTGCCCGTCTAGTTCGTATATACACCCTCAGAACGGCAAGTAATCCATTTGTTGAACGAGAATTCCAAAATGTTGCGGCTGTGCCCTTCACCTTTGTGCCCATTTTTATCACCCGAAGTTTGACATATTCGCATTTCCAGTCGCCATGGCAACGACAGAAAGTCCACAGTGTCAAACACAGAGGACCATCGAAGCATTTAGTATAAAACGTGAACATGTCGGTTCAGTCCCATGAAAACAAACAGAAATTGTTACTCCTCACGTTGTACCAGACTGCCGATTTGCCTCAACACAAACGCATTAACTCATGCCCACCCTCGGGGGTAGGGGAAGAAGGTGGTCGAATGAACCCCTGCTATTTGAGAGAATTTGTTTAACTGTAAAACAACTGAGAAACTGTCCCGACTGATTGTGTACTCTCGAACCAGCCTTTTCAAAAACCCAGAGGACAGGCCTGCAACGACAAGTATATATACCTTAACTACACATAAATCAACAGAAATGGAATGTCGCTCTTCTGTTTGAACACAATATTGAACATCGGTCGATAAATGTCTGAATTCTACCCGACTGATCACCAGACGTTTAGACTTGATGTGGTTATAATATGTGCCTGACATGTTTTGTGCAGTATTAGTACTTATTATATAATTATTTGCAATAATTATATCTAAATTTGAGGACGAATTTAGTTGAGCGGGTGGATGGTGTGGTGCTCATTATAATATAATTGTTACCACATCAGTTTTATAATATATAAGTATGTCATCAGTTATACTTATTATATCTAACTACGTTTATCCTGCCAGTGTCAGTTCTGGGATGTGTTAGGTAAGAGCCAAGGTCCAGTGTCACCAGATTGATAAGCATTAAATGTTAATTAATTACCCAGGGACTGTTGCCTCACGAGAAACATGTGGTGTTAGTCTGTTCAAACTAGAAGGCAGGAAAATGAGAGAAAATGATTGGCTAGTGAGTGTTTGGTGAGATTTAACAAGATTTAACAAGATTGCCATCTCGAACAACAAGTTCCAGATGGCAAGTGGACAAGGAAGCCATTGGCTTATCGAGAGTCCAACAGTTTTCTCATCTATGTGTAGCCCGCCCTTATCAGATATCTGTCAATTCTATTTTTAAACATATTCACACTACTAGCATTAACACAATCATTTGGCAGTCTGTTCCATTCATTTATCACTCTCTGTGAGAAAGAGTACTTTCTCATGTCCAACCTACACTGTTCCTTAACTAATGCTGCTTTGTGTCCTCTGGTTCTACTGCCTTCTTTAAGTTTGAAGAACATATTCCTATCAACATCCTCATAACCGTTCACTATTTTAAACACTTCTATTTGGTCTCCTCTTAGTCTCCTGGTCTCTAGTGTTGTCAAACCACATTGTAATAAGCGACTTTCGTAACTAAGGTCTCTTAATTCTGGAATCATCTTAGTTGCTCTTCGTTGTATTCTTTCTAGCTTATCTATGTCTTTTTTACGATATGGCCTCCATGCTTGAATACAATATTCCAAATGTGGTCTAACTATTGCTTTGTACAGGGATACAATTAGATGTTTCTCCTTATACGTGATAGTTCTCCTAATTAGGCCTAGAATTTGATTTCCTTTCGAAGCAGCAATCCCACATTGCTCTGAAACTTTCATGTCAGCATTAAATGTTACTCCTAAATCCTTTTCTTGTGTGGTTCTACCTAGTACAGCATCCCCATTTTATATTCCTTGTCCATATTTCCATGTCCTATGTGTATACATTTACACTTCCCAAAATTGAATAACATTTGCCATTTTTCTGACCATTTAACTAATTTTTCTAGATCATCCTGTAAACTTTGTTTATCTGTGTCATTAGTAACCTTTCTGAATACTTTTGTGTCATCTGCAAATTTGAGTACTTTGCTAGATATGTCATCCTCCAAATCATTTATATATATTAAAAACAGTATAGGGCCTAACACTGATCCCTGTGGTACCCCACTCAAAACAGATTTCCAGTTTGAAATCTTACCATCTACTATTACTCTCTGTCTTCTGTGTGTAAGCCACTTTTCTATCCAGTTGATTACATCATTGCCTATACCATGGGCTTTTAGTTTAAGTAACAATCTTTGATGTGGCACTTTATCGAAAGCTTTCTGAAAATCTAAGTAGACAACATCCACTGGTGACCCGTGATCTACCCACTTTGTAATTTCTTCTAAAAACATAAGAGATTGGTTAGACATGACCTTGCTTTTAGGAATCCATGTTGAGATGTATTTATTAATTTATGTTTTATGAGAAATTCCACCATGTAGTCTCTAATTAATGTTTCAAGTAATTTACATACAACTGATGTTAAACTCACTGGTCTGTAATTTTCTGGCTTCTTCCTCGATCCCTTCTTAAACAGCGGCGTAATGTTTGCTTCTTTCCATTCTGAAGGAACTATTCCTTCTTCTAGTGACAAGTTAAATAAGTTTGCAAGTGGTGTACTAATTTGATCAACAATTTCCTTTAGCAGTTTTGGTGGTATCCCATCAACTCCAGGTGATTTATTATCTTTCATCTTCTTAATTTTCTTTGCTATCATTTCAGGAGTTACAAATAACTGCCCTAAATATTCTGATGTATTGCCCTCAAATTTAGTCAATGGAACTGGAAGTGAGCTGATATCTTCTGTGGTAAAAACTGAGCTGAAATACTCATTCAGGACCTCTGCCATTTGGAACCCATCTGAAATTATGCTTTCACTGTTGCTTTCCAGTGGTCCGACCTTATCTCGAACTTTCTGTTTACTCCTTACATAAGCATAGAAACTCTTGCTGTCATTTTTTATATTACCTGCCAATTTTTGTTCAAATGTTCTTTTAGATTTTCTAATTTCAGTAGTAGCTAGGTTAAGTGCCTCTTTGTAGTTGGTGTAGTCTTCTACATTTCCAGTGTGTTTATAGACCTTCCACAGCATCTGTTTGTGAGCAATTTTTCTAATAGCTTCTTTTGACAGGTGTTTTTTCCTGGATCTTTTCCCTTGTTTTCTTAATGGAATAAATTTCTCAATAATGCCCTCAATCTCATATTTTAAACAAGTCCAGCATTCTGTTGCTGTCTTGTTGTTCAGCAAATTATTCCAATCTATATTTGCTAGATATGTTCTCATCACTTTATATCTGCCTTTGTTGAAATTCCTCCTCCATTGTTTTTTATATGTATTCCCTGTTTTTACTTTTATATTAAAATGGATTTGGTTATGGTCACTTGAACCCAAAGGTTCGTGTACTTTAACATTGTCAACTAATTCATTTTGAGAAGACAAAATTAAATCTAACACATTCCCACCTCTGGTTGGTTCCAAGACATGTTGAGTAAGGAAACAATCCTGTGTTAGAAGTAGAAACTGATGGTCGTCACCTCCAGCACTCTCTAATGATTCCCATTGTATATGGCCATGGTTAAAATCACCCATTATAACACATTCTCCCTTGCTCACCTCCCTTATCGCCTTTTGTAATTTTACATCTTCCTGTTGTCCTATGTTAGGACTACGATAAACTACTCCTATTGTTAATGTTGAGTTCCTGGTAACTATGTTACACCAAATTGCTTCCACACTATCTGCTTCACTTTTCAATGTAATTTCATATGCTTGGATAGATTCTTTAATATACAAAATTACTCCACCTCCCCTTCTTTCTCGTCTATCCTTCCTAAACATTACATAGCCTGTCAGTGCTAACTCAGCATCTACTATATCTTCATTTGCCCATGATTCTGTGATGCCTATTACATGAGGATCAATATCTGCTACCATAATGTCTAACTCACTTTTTTTATTTACTATGCTCCTGGCATTTAAGCATACACATTTAAGTTCATTGTCTGAAATTATTGGTGAACATTTCTTTGGATGTGTATTTGTAGTAGTACTCCTTTGAGTTTTCTCTGTCAGTTCCCCCTGCGCATCTAGTTTAAATAATCTATGGTACATGTGCCCTCGTCGACAACTCTGACAAACTCACACGCAAGAACTGCAGCGCCCTTCCCTGTCAGAGAGAGACAGGCTTGGATGTTACATAGTGTTGTAGACAGAGTGAAGTTACAAACAGGCAGTGGTGTAGACTGAGGAGGGTTTCCTCTTATCAGGTATTTCAGAAGTAATTGAAAAGATAATTTTCACCCAGCTAGATATCTTTCTTAAAATGCAAAATCTCTTGTTCGATAACCAATATACATTCAGAACGGAACATAGCACAAAATTTGCTGCTGTTGAATTAACTAATAGAATAATCGCACAAATGGACAAAAATTAAATCCCAATAAATATCTACTTGAATCTTTCCAAAGCATTCGGCACACTGGATCATATATTAGAAAAATTGGAATATCATGGTGCAAAGGGAGAAGCTTTAAACTATCTAACAGATAGAAAACAGTACGTGGAAATAGAGGATGCCAAACCAGAAGTGCTTAATATTTCAATAGGAGTACCTCAAGGTTTGGTTCTAGGCCCACTATTGTTTATTATATATATTAATGACTTTGCCAAGGCCAACCAAAAGTTCTATTTTATAATGTACGCTGATGACACCACTCTCAAGAACACTAGATTCCTTTTCCACATGTGAACAAAATGGAAATGCAGATTTTCTTATTAACCTAGAACTGAACAAAGTTAATGAACAGCTAAGACTAAACAAATTGTCTCTCAACGTAAACAAAACTAAGTATATGCTTTTCAAAACAATCAAAAGAAAAGTTGCAACTTCCCCTTTACTAAAAATAGATAACACAAATATTAATGTTTGAATTTAATTTCCTTGAAATAAGTTTTAATGAATAACTTAACTAGAACAGTCACATCGACAAAATATTGATCAGTGTTGGGAATGCTGATATGTATTTACTGTAAACTTATAGGTCATTGGCTGTGCGTCTACAGGCTTTCCCAGTGTCTATTTATCGACACTCTCATTGACTGAAACAACCCTGTCACCCAGATGTTGTGGAGCCACTCTCAAAACTGAGACTCGCATCTGGTCCCCAGGCCTCCCTCCATGTAAGAAGCTGTGATATGTCAAGTTAACATCAAAGTTCCACACAAGTGATACTTTTTCGCAAACACGACCAACAGCAGCATTCTGGTTCACACAGTGCTGGAAATCCACAGTGTTAATGTGCCTGGCCCTAATAACAAAGGTGCTACTGTATTTAACAAGATTGCCATCTAAGACAAAGGCCCAGATGGCAAGTGGACAAGGAAGCCATTGGCTTATTGAGAGTCCAAAATTTTTACTCTATGTGTAATCTACCCTCCTGAGATATGTTAACCTTGTTTTTAAACATATTCACACTGCTAGCAGTTACACAATCTGTACATAATTTGTTCCATTCACTGATTGTCCTCTGTGAGAACGAGTATTTCCTGATATCCAATCGACACTGATCCTTTATTAATGTTACCTCATGTCCTCTAGTTCTATTATCTTTCTTGAGTGACAAAAAAATATTTCTATAAATATTTTCAATATATTCAATATCTTAATTGTCGACCACCACTAGCACACTCTGCAGTGGCCCATGCGCGATTGCGGTCGACTTTAGATCCGGACTCCGATTCACAGACCTGTACAACCAGAATGTACTACCGGTATCAGTTTCCTAGTTGATGAAACGTAAAACGACAGGCAAACCATGAACGATTACGTTGTGCTCAGTCTAGAAAATTCATATTGTTGTTTTGTCCAATAGGCAATACTGGATCTAGATGATTGATGTTTTTATTAAAGAAGTTTCAATGATTATTTTCAAAATCAATTGTATTATTGAGTGCTTTATATTGTATTTGTCTAGGTTGCACTGTTTTACTTTTAGTGTCAAGAATTTGATTTTAAGTGCCAAAGTTGTGACTATTGTATTGATAGTATTATGCAGGCAATTATATGAACCTTGCTGCACAGCTAGCAAGACATGCTTTAGTCAAAATTTTAAAAATGGAGAAACTAGAATTGGCCTACTATAGCCTATAGTATTGACACAAACGAAATTCGGCCAACAATGGCTGGCATTGGTTCAAACCATCCGATACCCTAATGGGAAACCAAGACTAATGGGAAACCAAGCTTCAAATCATATCTACAAAAAAGAACAAATGATATTAACTTCCAATTTACACCTGTCAGTGAAAATGACACAAAAAATATAACAAATAACTTAAAGAAAGTCAAAAAGAAGTCTGGGAATTGACAACATTTCTTCAATATTGCTGAAAGCTTCTGTTAATGTCATTGCCAAACCCCTTACCAGTATAATTAATCAATCTCTACTTAGTGGAAAATTCCCTCAAAAATAAAAAAACTGCTAAAGTTATTCATGTCCACAAAAAAGATGATAATCATAATTTCAAAAACTACAGACCAATATCTCTTCTGCCGTGCATATCTAAAGTCTTTGAAAAAATAGTTTATACTCAACTATTCCGCTATCTCACTCTTAATAAGCTCCTCCACCCAAATCAGTATGGTTTCAGAGCTGAATATTATTTGGCAATATCTGAATTAGTTGACAGAATATACTTAAATCTTGACAAAAAAGGTTTACCACTGGCAATATTTCTAGATCTGTCAAAGGCTTTTGACACAATCGATCATAAAATCCTTATCAACAAACTCAAACATTATGGCATACAAAATACTGAATTGGAATGGTTTAAAAGCTATCTACTGCACATACAGCAATACGTGGAATTCGGCAACATAAAATCACCCTTGGAAACGATTACTACTGGAGCCCCCTAGGTTCAATTCTAGGGCCATTATTATTCCTAATATACATCAATGATCTAGCAACAGCAAGCACCAATTTCTTTCCAATCATGTATGCAGATGATACCACCCTGCTGAGCACACTAAATACATTTACAAATGATCAAACGAATGAATTGGCTACATCCAACAACATCAATTTAGAATTGAGTAAAATAACAGACTGGTTAGCAGTAAATAAACTGTCCCTGAATGCTGCAAAAACAAAAATGATGATTTTTCACTATAAACAGAGAAAATTAAAGAACCACGAAGTACCTAACATTAAAATCAATAATATACCGGTTGAACGGGTGACACAATTTAAATTTCTTGGAGTCATAATAGACTCCAACTTAACATGGTCTCCTCATCAAAACTTCATCGCCAACAAACTATCAAGGATATGTGGAATTATCTCTAGATTAAAACACTACATACCAATACACATCCTAAAGATAATATATTCTTCGCTATTTATGTCACACCTATGCTATGGTATATTCGCATGGGGCGGACAAATAAACAAACGAATAAACAAACTACAAAAGCAAGCAATTAGATCTATATCAAACAGTAAATATAATTCACATAGTAGTACCTGTATTCAAAGAACTAGAACTGTTAAAAGCAGACGACCTCTTTAAGCTGTCATGCATGAGTTTTTCTATAGATACAAAAATGGAACCATTCCAGAATGTTCACTGGTAATGGAAATGTATCTAGACCAAAAAGACAAAGAAATATAATAAATAATTTTCCCCAAAACCATGATTTTAACATCCAGATTAAACAAACTAATACAACATACTGCCGCCTTTGTATCAGACATACAACACCAAAATTACTTCAAGAAAACTTTCTTCCACAAATTGCCATAGAGAAAATTAACACCCATTTGTATCAAGGCTTTGTGAATTACTCCAAAAATATATATCATAAGTAAATATGACTTGGAATGTAATATTAATAACTGCTACATCTGCAAAAAGAATATGCCAGCTGAAGCCTAGAAATGTATGGTATGCCTTCGTCATCATTATCATGATAAACTGTATTTCTTAATAATTCATAGCTATGTAATATAATAATATACTGAATATCCATTCAGTAATATTATCACTATAATTTTTTGCATTATAAAAAACAGCTGTTTTTTTGAGTTCCTCACAATATAATTTGTTATTAATAAATTTCGAACTAATGTATTATTTTTACTGTCAAGATTTTAATTGTATTTTACAAGAATAATGTATTTATCCTTTCTGTATTATTTAACTTCTCTGTAATTATTACATGATAATATTGAAAATTATATTTGATTCACATTTTATTTACATTTATAAAAAAAAAAATAGTATTCACATTATTTGCACTATATGTATTTTTGTTAGTATTTGTAGGCAAATTTAGCAACTCTACATCTATTTACAACAGTAATAATGATGATTGCACCATACGTAGTCATAGCCATGGCATAGGGAGGCTTGTACGATAGCGATCTCTCAGGTCTTAGTGCAGGCCTCCCTGGATCATCAAAACTATGTAAAATATGTACCAACTGTTTTTTGACTCTGTATGTATGATCTAAATAAACTTCATACCCCGGCCCATGGGCATAGCATTTGTACCATAATATCGCTCAACGTCTTCAATGTTCGCTACAATGACATTATTAAATGGGACAAATACTACACTCCGCAATTTACACAAGACTAGGTAATATACAGTGGTTTCTGTACAAATTAAAGTAAAATTAGGATGTTATTTTGAAGTTAACATTACCTACCTGCGTGTTCGCTGCTCGGTATGCTTTTCCACCTGTTGGAAACAGTGAGCGGATTGTGTGATGAGCTAATCAATAGATGGCGCCACTTCAACTTATATTATCCCACACTCGCCAACAGTGCGCCATTCATAATATCACCACTGCCACAACTTGAATATAAGTTCTAAATGATAGTTGCGGAGTCTTATACACGATTGAAAGACAGTGTAACGCCATTGTTGTTTACGACTTGTTACGTCATTGCACGTGTGCACTTGAGCACTTTAAATAGTTTAATAAAAAACGGACTTTTTGTCTCCACTCTCTAGTTACATTTGCAATGCACATGCAACTCTATTTACAATTGTAGATCTATGCAACTGACATTGGGAGATTTCTTGATAAACATTGGGAGTTTACCAAATAACATTAATATATACAAATGTAAGAACGTATTTTTAGTGTAACGATCACAAAAACAAATTCTTCTTTTCGTGTCCCTCAAACAAGGTGTTGCCACTTTACAGCCCATGTCTCCGCCCGGTCAGTGGCAGTGTCCAGGTCTTTCGGTGTGCAAGGATCGTCCAGCAGCCGGCAGCACAGGAGATGGGGCAATGTCTGTTCAGAGGAGGTGGGACATTGTCTGTTCAGAGGAGGTGGGACATTGTCTGTTCAGAGGAGGTGGGGCAATGTCTGTTCAGAGGAGGTGGGACATTGTCTGTTCAGAGGAGGTGGGACATTGTCTGTTCAGAGGAGGCGGGACATTGTGTGTTCAGAGAAGGTGGGACATTGTCTGTTCAGGGGAGGTGGGACAATGTCTGTTCTACTCCGCAGTCACACTTAGTTTACTGCGTCTCATCAATGTACTGCCATCTCCTCATGTTGGTCTCTGCTCGGCCGACTCCGGTACGTAGCCGATTGAGTGGACACCATCAGAGCCATGGTTGGTCAGACCCTGCTGGTTGGGATTCAGTTGGTTGCAATCCCATTTTTATGACCGTTGATGTTTTTTTGCAGTCGTGTTTCCCACATTTCCAGTCTGGTGTTGTTGGGAGATGAGTTAAGCGGTTTTGTGAAGTTCAGGAAACCTTTCCGTGACTTTAATCCGCTCATATCAGATATGTGGTTGTATAGTTGGTGTTTTGTATCTGCCGCTTGTTTTGATCTTTCTGTGCGACTAACAACAGTCCGCCTGATGTCTGGTAGAGCTATGCCAGCCAGCAGGTGTAGGCTGTCTATGTTGGTAGGTTTCAGGCAGCACGTTATGAGGCGGCAGCAGTCATGTAGGGCAGAGTTAAGCTTGTTGGCATGTGTTGATCTTGCCATACAGCACATGCGTATTCGGCAGCAGAACTGACACGACCGCTGGATCTTAGCGCCGGTTCGCTGCTTACCCATTTAGAGTTGACAAGTTTGCGGATGATGTTGTTTCGTGCATTCACCTTCTGTTTGGAGTTACACATGTGTGTTTTGTGTGATAGTGTTCTGTCAAGATGGACACCAAGGTTACTTTGGTGTTGATGTGTTGTCCAGTCCGGACCGTTCCAGGTGACGTATAGTTCGTGCTTAGCGTGTCTGTGCCTCATATGGAAAGTACACACCTGGCTTTTGGATCGGTTTGCGCGTAGTTGATTCAGCTTGTAGTATGTTGTCATGGTTCATAGTGGTGATATAAGTGTTGCTTTGATGTTATTGAAATCTCTGCCCTGGGATGTTACACACAAGTTATCAGCATAAATGAAGCTGCGAGTTTCGAGGTGGATATGTTTATCATTTGTGTATAATATTATGTAGAACAACGCTGGTGCCAGTACACTTCCCTGGGTTAACCCGTTTCATAATATTCGCCATATGCTCTTTTTTTGCCATCAAGTACTAAAAACAATTGCCGGTTTTCAAGTATGTTGCATACTAGGCCGGTTAGATGGAGGTCGCCAGTCATCTCTAGCAAATTGACGAGGAGGCGTCGGTGGTTGACGGTGTCGTAGTCCGATAGGTCGACGAAGACAGCTCCGGTGATTAGTTCTCTTTCAAAGCCGTCTTCGGTGTGTCCTGTCAGATTGAGTAGCTGGCCCGTGCACAATTTTCCTGGACAGAATCCAGCCTGCTCTGGGATGATTTTGCTCTCAACGTGTTCGGTGAGCTGGTTTAAAACCAGTCGCTCAAACAGCTTGTAGGTGTAACACAGCAGGGAGATGGGTCTGGAACACTTCGCCTCGGACGGGTCTTTCCCTGGTTTCAGGAGGGCTATTACCTCTGCTTTCCGCCAGAGCTTGGGGATTTTGTTGCTGTTGGGGCAGTTGTTGAAAAAAAAACGTAGCAGCCAATCCCTGGCCTTCGGTCCGAAATGTTTTATGAGTTCTGTTTGGATATCATCTTGACATATTGCCTTACCGTTCTTCAGTGCGCTGATACTTGCTTCGATTATGGTTTCATTGAAGGGTCTTGTAAACCCCGGGTCATTGGAGTATCGTTTCCGATCAAGACGTGCTTTTGGGCTGTTCGTTTGGCGTACGTACATTTAGTTGGCGAGTGACTTGGATTGCTGTAGTGCTGTAGTGCTCCTTTCTTGTGTCATGTCTGACGATTTAATCACAGTCTGCCTTGATTGACGGCGTTCTTCTGAGATAGTATTCATCAGCTCCTCTCCTGCCTCGATGGTATTTTACTTTTAAAGCGATAGTAATGTATAACATCATACACGGGCTTGCCCCAGCTTACCTTACATATATATTCATACTAAACGATCGTGTGCACGGCCATCACACCCGCGGCTGCACAAATATCCATGTTAGAAAATGCAACCAGTCTGTAGGGCAGCGTACATTTGCATATAGAGGAGGGACACTGTAGGACACTATCCCAGTACATATTAGAAATTCAAAGTCTGTAAAATGTTTTAAAACACTGTTTATAAAACATGTCAAGAAAGATCTATATAATTGTGAACATTTTGAACTTGACATGCCTGTATGAATGTTGACGTTTTAGAAGTTGTGCTGTTGCTGGTGCTGTGTAATAATTACATACGGCCATACAGGAAGGAGCTACCGAGAACGTGGACGGCCCTCTGTCGGCAATGAAGATGTCGAACTGATGCGCGATTCATTTACTTGCAGTCCATGAAGATCGATTCGGCAGGCACCATACCATTCACAAAAGGTTCATATGTATGCCTACCAACCAGCACACGCCACGCCACGCCACGCCACGCCACGCCACGCCTCGCCTCGCCTCGCCTCGCCTCGCACGCACGCACGCACGCACGCACGCACGCACGCACGCACGCACGCACGCACGCACGCACGCACGCACGCACGCACGCACGCACGCACGCACGCACGCACGCACGCACGCACGCACGCACGCACGCACGCACGCACGCACGCACGCACGCACGCACGCACGCACGCACGCACGCACGCACGCACGCACGCACGCACGCACGCACACACACACACACACACACACACACACACACACACACACACACACACACACACACACACACACACACACACACACACTACATTGCAAACATTTATCAGAATGTATTATGGTGCATTTCTGTATCGAACCGCGTGCTGTCCATGTCCAATGGACCCCGAGGCGTGATGTCGGCGTCATCTGAAGACCCATTTATTTATCCTCCCGAGCTCCTCATTCAACAGTTGTTGACTTAAAAGTTATAAATCCATTTGATATTAACGCTGCTGAGTTCGATTTCAGATTAACGCTGCTGAGTTCGGTTTGGGATTAACGCTGCTGAGTTCGGGTTCTCGAAGATTTCGGCGCAATGGATTTGGTCTTATTGTACTGTATCCTTTATGGTGTCTTTGAATGTTTAGGCTGCGATCGATTAAATATGTACACGTTATGTGAAAGCGCCCCTCTAATTCCACCCACCTGGTTTGTGGTCCCATGTGGACATGTATCGTCTTCAACCCTTCAGTCGATGCTCGCCGCCAACCCGTTCTACCAACGTGAGAGCAGAACTCGTGAAGATACGGCTGTCGTTGACCACGATCCAACAGCATTTTTTTACGGGGCCAAATGGCCGACGTTAGTATGATGCAGTCAGAAGGTGGCGCCACCGGAGCTGTTCATTGCGCGGCTGCGGCAAACAGCACAATTCCAAGCACCTTCCCGGCTTTGCAAGGCGTGTACTTGCTGACCGCCGTGGTAGCACCTAGCGAGTACCTGCTGACCGGTGTGGTGGTATCTAGCGAGTACCTGCTGACCGGCGTGGTAGTACCTAGCGAGTACCTCCTGACCGGTGTGGTGGTACCTAGCGAGTACATGCTGACCGGCGTGGTAGTACCTAGCGAGTACCTGCTGACCGGTGTGGTGGTACCTAGCTAGTACCTACTGACCAGCTTGGTAGTGCCTAGCGAGTACCTGCTGATCGGCGTGGTAGTACCTAGCGAGTACCTGCTGACCGGTGTGGTGGTACCTAGCTAGTACCTACTGACCGGTATGGTGGTACCTAGCGAGTACCTGCTGACCGGCGTGGTAGTACCTAGCGAGTACCTGCTGACCAGTGTGGTGGTACCTAGCGAGTACCTGCTGACCGGCTTGGTAGTGCCTAGCGAGTACCTGCTGATCGGCGTGGTAGTACCTAGCGAGTACCTGCTGACCGGTGTGGTGGTACCTAGCTAGTACCTATTGACCGGCTTGGTAGTGCCTAGCGAGTACCTGCTGATCGGCGTGGTAGTACCTAGCGAGTACCTGCTGACCGGTGTGGTGGTACCTAGCTAGTACCTACTGACCGGCTTGGTAGTGCCTAGCGAGTACCTGCTGATCGGCGTGGTAGTACCTAGCGAGTACTGGCTGACCGGCGTGGTGGTACCTAGCGAGTACCTGATGATCGGCGTGGTGGTACCGTCCGCTGCTGCACGTTTCGGTATCAACCTGTGATGATCCAAACGACTGAGATTATTACCCAATCGATGCCGCCCTGAGAAGGCCCGGCCGCCTCGTACTTGATTACCTCACATACGCGCAGTCGTGTGTGTGTGTATGTATTTGTGTGTGTGTGTGTGTGTGTGTGTGTGTGTGTGTGTGTGTGTGTGTGTGTGTGTGCGTGTGCGTGCGTGCGTGCCTGCGTGCGTGCCTGCGTGCGTGCCTGCGATTTTTGATGTGTTGCTCAATATGGTATCTTGCAACTATCCTGAACAAATTAGCTTTGTACTATTTATTTCCATGTTCAACCTTAATGGTATTGGACTACATCGTCTTCAACCCTTCAGTCGACAGTCGCCCCCAACTCGTCCTACCAGCAGACTATGGACAACGTCGGGGGAGTTGGGGAACCTCACCGGCCTGCCGAACAAGCTGTTTGAGTATTACGACCACCCGGACGTGGACTGCATTGCCACCTGCACGGGATCGTGTCGAAACCGTTGAAGGAAAACGTCGACCACAAGAGAACTAGCGGCGGCAAGGTCGACTCGAAGACGGTGCACCTCAACCGGCCGTGGACTCTCTCTTCGACCGTCAAGAAGATCGCCGTGCTGGACCGCACGCTCGAAGACGGCGCCGTCTGCGAGCCGTTGTTCCTCGAAGTCAACGTCGCCAGGTCAGACACACAGCTCGTCACTCTCGATGGTCAGCATCAGGTCACGACGCTCGTGTTTCCCAGTCTTCTTCACTCTCCTTACCTACCGAGCAACGTTCGCCGTACGGCAACGACGAATTCTTGGAACCCGTTCCGTGGCCGTGGCGGGGGATGTGGTCCACCACATAGTGTGAACACGAAGACTTGTCCGGCCCACTGTAAGACGGTGTAGCGTTGGGGGCGCCTGCCATAGCGTCTACGGCGCTTGGGGATTTCCGAAGGATCAGGTATAAATAACCTCACCTCTGCGGTCGATGCGAATTTGACTCGGCGCTCGCACAACATGGTAGGTGATGTTTCCGACGTGCGGCAATACGACGAACCAATCTACAGCAATTCGTGAGTTTGTGTTACACCTAGGAGGCGGTTAACAATGTCTACAAGTCACCATTCATTAAATTATAAGATGTCGCATCACCGTCGTAGATATTAAATTACGGACATTTGTTGTCACTGTGCAGCGATGACAGATTGATATCAGTAAATTGATGTGAGTAGTTGAACTCCATGCACGGGATGTCGAAGACTTTGGACTGTTCCGGCGAACGCGCGGGTATCAGTCAAGTTGGCGATGTTTATGGTCTCGTTCGTCATTGCAACAATGAATGATGACGACATGTCTTGCTTGTTATAAAAATCACAATGTAATTCATACCTTCCAAGCACCAACGGGACAGCTGATCAACAGGAGTAGAAACACCACAATCAGCCCCATCACGACAACGTCGATCTGTAACTTTTGAGTCCACGTCATTTCTGCACGAAGAAACACACGTTGTTACAATAGTAATGGTATTTAACACGTATGTTTCTTTTGCGTGTACATTGGTAGTAGTTAGTGGAAGTTTCTGATACACACTTATCGCTGCATCAAAACATCAAAGGCAAAACACCCTAATAACGCCCACCGCTAATGAGTGCGCGCAGCCAATCAGAGCGCCGCAGAGCGCCCCCTGACGGTTGTAGGAACACCACAAACCATACGCAGCGCCCCCTAGCGACTGTAGGAGGTGTGCAGTCGGAGCACGAGCGGTGGTTACTAAAAATAGACATTGGGAAAAACCCACATATCGCTGACGTGACGTTTAATTTTAAATTTTAATTTAAATTTTAAATTCAGTGAAAACCTAGGGAAAACTCCACATATCGCTGACGTGGTGGTTATTGAGTACGGTATCAATGAATGAGAGAGCTAATCAATCAGGATTCAGTACGTTATCGGTGAATGGTATAAAGAGCTGCGATTCGTCGGTTATAGTTTCATAAAAGTTATGCGTGTGAGTTTCATAAAAATCGTGGATGATTAATGAGGTAAGGAGGATGAATGGCTCGTGTGTCCATCTGGTGGGAGATGGGTAGATGCTCGCAGGGCATCCCGCTGACGTTGCGGTTAGGGTATATGCTCCCGTTTCGCGAAATGCAGCGGGCTACATACCATGTTAGGAATGCGGTCGTGTTGTATTCCGTAATATGACACCGCTCTGCCGCGTTCCCGAAAGGATGCATTAAGGCGATACTAACAGCTGACTATTGGATTTTGGTACTCGGGAAATGCGCGTTTTAAATAACCTGGCTATATGTAGTCATATTAGCGCTGTAGTTAAAGCGCTGGTTCGCCCACTGGATGTATGCAAGTCTGAACACGTTGAAAGATAAGCCCGTCATTTGCACAATGCTATGCAGTAATTTATTCGATGCCAGCTGTGATGAAAATCGGGTTTCATTATTGTTATTTTTGTCGTTTCTCTAAGAAGAGTAGACCAAGTGACGTCCTGTCTGCATAAATAATAAAAACAGCTGTGTATGCATCAACGAGTTGACCTGTATGCGTACATCTAACATATTTAGGGTATTGGTTATCGTATGAATCATGCATAGCACGAGTAATGAGAAAGAGTACCGATTTGTCTAAGAAAATACCGCTTTTATATGTATTATGTCACCCTTAGTTACGTATGTAATGCTTTTAAGCTAAGTGTTTACCACATTTATCTGCCTGTTAACATGTTAAGTAAATGTCACTTTTATTTGTATCTTACCACAGTTTAGCTACGTAATTGCCACGCTTGTCTGTGTGCTAACGCTTTTAGCATATTAAGTATCACTTTTAATTGTATGTTAACGCTGTTTAGCTAAGTATATACCACATTCTATGTTAAGTTTGTTTTCGCAAAGTAAATATCACTTTTAGTTGTACGTTAACGCTTTTAAGCTAAGTAAGTACCAAATACAGCTACATGTTAATGAGTTTAGCTAAGTAAATACCGCATTTAGCTGTAGGTTAACGCTTTTAAGCTAAGAAATTACCACATTTAGCTGTATGTTAGCGATTTTACGCTAATTATTTACCATATTTACCTGCATTTTAACGGTTTTAAGCTAAGCAAATACAACTTTTAGCTAAGTAATTAGCATTTTTAGCTAAGTAAGTACCATATTTAGTTGCAAGTTAACGCTTTTAAGTTAAGCAATTACCACATATGTTAAAACTGTTTAGCTAATAAATGACCACATTTAGCTGTATGTTAGCGCTTTTTACCTAAATAATTACCACATTTAGTTGTATGTTAACGCTTTTGAGCTAAGTAATTACCGCATTTAGCTGCGTGTTAACTTTTTTAGCTAAGAAATTACCATATTTAGCTGTATGTTACTGCTGTTTAACTAAGGAATTACCACATTTAGCTGTATGGTAACGCTTTTTAACTAAGTATTTATCGCATTTAGTTGCATGTTAACGCATTGAAACTAAGTATTTACCACATTCACCTGTATGCTAAGGTACTCAGGAAATGCGCGTGATAAATAACACGGTTTTCTGTTTTTTTTCATTGACCGCCCTTCGTCTACCTCTGCAAGAATATTTATCCATTACTGGCCACCTGCATCTCCATCCACATCCGTTCGTTGACTCTTCATCCATCAATACCCTCCACCCCCAATCTTCACATACGTCTGACTGCAAGAAGTGGTGAAATAACGATTTAGCAAAACAACCTTTTCCTTTAACTGTGTGACATTTTTTGTGTCGTTTTTTAACTACGTATGCGTTTTTGTCATATATGTAAAGCTGTTTGCCAAGGATGTAACACATTCACTATGCAACGCGTTTAGCTGTTCTTCCCGTAAAATACACGGTCAACTTAATTAGGTCAAATCTCAACTTAATTAAGGCAAATGATTATAATGTATATAACACTTGGTATTACTCATTATCTACTCTGTCTACATACTTGATTTTATTACTGTACATACTGCATGGTTGAATGTGATTTCAAGTATGTTTTTATGCTATCTCCTCAGTGTAAGACGTATTTCCATTTTTTTTTTTTTACAATAAAGTTATTATAATTATATTATTATTATTATGTCAAATGAACTAGGTCAAATGGCAACATTAATTAGGTCAAATATCATATGATTTGAAGTCAAAACACAAACTTTTCGAAATATAATGGAGCGTTTAGGGTGGCGCCCTCGTATCCGTTTCGCTACCCCCTAAACCTAACCCTACCCTAACCCAACCCCTCCTATCGCTACCCTCGAGTTCTAACCCTACCCTAACCCTGACCCCTTCCTAGCGAAACGGACGTTGGAGCCTGCACCAGACAGTGACAGCTATTGCGTCATGGGGAACCGTGTCTACTGCAAGGCATGTGCTTTTCCTACAGCTAGATTTTTACTTCCCATTACGGAAGCGATTTCTTGACGACTGCACTCTCGTCCGGCGTATTTATCTCGCTCCAGGAGTAACCCTTGTGCAAACTGGATCTTTTGAAATTAATGAGCAGTGACGTTTTTTTTGTATACCAGCTATCATGTACTTAGTAACAATGTATCAAATGTCATTAACTAACCAAATTACGGACACATATGAATGTAGGGGCAATGTATGGAGTTGCTGTTAGGGACAGTCAGACGGAGGTAAATGGTGGAAGTGGTGACCAGTAATGGAAAAAAAAGGTCAACGGATGGCACATGCTGTGGAGACAGCGCTGTGTATGCCATTGGAAGAATAGCTAAACGCGTTACTACATAGTGAATGTGTTACACACTTATAAAACAGCGTTACATGTGTGACAAACCGAATTAGCTAAGATTGGTAAAATGTCACGCAGTTAAATAAAAATACACAAAAATGTCACAACAAAAGAAAATAACAGGTCACGCAGTTAAAGAAAATGACTGCGAAATGTCTCGCAGTTAAAGAAAATACCAATTGTCTCATCGTGTGTGTCTACCGGCGGGAGTATACACATTTTAAAAGCATGCAACAATGTTTCCATTCACGAGACTACCAATGAAACACGAATACTCAAATAGTTGCTGATGTCATTGCAGTCGTTGCGCATTCTTTTTTATTTTTTCTTTCATACACCCAGTCAAGAAAATTACAGCCTAATTTAATCTCTTTGACAAATTCGCAATTAACTCTGAATTAAGTGCTCGCTTAACAGTAGGTATTACAGGATAGTTCACAGTCGTGTTACCCAGGTGTCTAAAAAGGCCTGCAGTAACTATTCCAGTCACTAGCCTGAGAACACATCCTAGAGTATCGTAGCACTAACAAGACAACTTGGTTCACCAAAGGTTTAAAACGTGCTGGGGTCAAGAAAAAGAGGCGGTATACAGCATTTGTTATATCTATATATTCTGAATCTGCGCATATGTACAAAACTTACAAAAGCAAATTAACAATTATATTAAGACCCACTAAAACAGCACTACAGAAAAACAATGTTAAAGGTACCTGGAATTGGATTTAATTTTTTGTTGTTGGTACAAATGGTGGTCCAAATCTAGCAAAACATATTTCATTGTCTGATAAGTATGTGTATATTTAATGCAATCAACGAAGAGCATGCAAAAATACAAATACAACATGTGATAAACTAATATTTAGGTTTCAAGAATGGTGTGTGTAGTAGCTAAAAGGTTGATTCCATAGATACAGTAGAACCAGTTACAAAAAAGCACCCGTTGGAAACAGCCACCCCTTAAACCCCGTGTTTTTGTCAGATCTAAACATGTGTACATCTCACCAGCCTCTGTAATCAGACCAGTTTATCTTGGTCACATGGGTGGCCTATTTAGAAGACTCTAATATGTATGTAGTTTTTTTCACCATCCATTTTTTTTATGTTATTAAAGCATTTCGCCAGTTTTCAGTTGAGGGTATTGGAATATAAAAAAATATATGGTTATGTATTTATATGATAATACAGCTGATATACCCTGCTATATTTATATTATACATGGATCCCAAGTTCACGGATGTTTGTGTATGAAATATACAGAAACAATATGCGATACCAGGCCACTTTGGAAGTAGAATATAATACACAACATATGCAATACGCACACACACACACACACACGCACGCACGCACGCACGCACGCACGCACGCACGCACGCACGCACGCACGCACGCACGCACACACACCCCCCCACACACACGCACGCACACACACGCACGTACGCACGCACGCACGCACGCACGCACGCACGCACACACACACACACACACACACACACACACACACACACACACACACACAGGATAATTTAACAATAGTGTTGTTGAGATTTTTGTTTAGATTGCTCAAAGTGTACAGTAGAAAAAATATCTTTGAAAAAACCTTTCATATGTTTATATTGTAGGTTAGCGATGTTAAACATTTGCTGTCATAGCATCATTACTTCAATACCGCAGGAAACCTAAGAGCGATTTTATTTTCCAACAAATATTCACATAACTGCTTGATTATTTTTAACCAAACATGCCATAACTTTGTAAGAAAATTTAAAATTGTGTCAGTTTTAACAGGATGTCGGTTAAATTCCAGACTTGTCAACATTTATTGTTTGGGTGACTGCTTTTATACTTCTAGTTGATAAGATACAAGGTGAACGGTTTAATTTCGATACGCCACCATAAAAGGGTATCATATGACCAGATACCCGGTGCGGCAATCTTGTATACATTCAATAAAAATGGTACAGCAAAAATGACACATGGTTTAGAAAATGGTAGAGAAATGTCATACAGTTTAAAAAAATTACAGACACAGGGCTAACGCCATGATGTTATGACGCTCGTATATACAGTTAGCAAATTAAAGTGTACCACAATTAACTAAGATTAGTCATACAATGCAAGTGTACCAAAACAAACATAAACTATAGATGCAGTTCTTACAACGATGCAGGTTGTTACATCGATCGTAACAGCGCTAGCCGCACCACGTTCGTTGCTAAAGCAACAGGAGTCCACAGTCCACGGTCCACTCGTTCGTCTATACTGATGTACTTACCTCGCCCAGTGTTTTAAAATAGCTCTCTGCTATAGCGCGCCCCGATAGGCATGGTATTACAATAATAATTCATAATCATATTATGTAATACTTGTAGTGATTTTGTTTATATTACTATATTCTGACGATTATGTTCATAATTAATTGTTTTGTACTTCTTGCATTGTTTGGTTAGTTATAACAAATATATTATAATCATACGCAGAGTTTGTTCTTTTCTTCACAGAACCTAGCTTAGATAGATTTAAGTGCAAATGACCGGCTTATCGTTAAACTTGTTCAGACTTGCATACGTCCAGTGCGCAAACCAACGCTTTAACAACAATGCTAATATCACTACAGAAAACCGTGTTATTTATCACGCGCATTTCCTGAGTACCTTAGCATACAGGTGAATGTGGTAAATACTTAGTTTCAATGCGTTAACATGCAACTAAATGCGATAAATACTTAGTTAAAAAGCGTTACCATACAGCTAAATGTGGTAATTCCTTAGTTAAACAGCAGTAACATACAGCTAAATATGGTAATTTCTTAGCTAAAAAAGTTAACACGCAGCTAAATGCGGTAATTACTTAGCTTAAAAGCGTTAACATACAACTAAATGTGGTAATTATTTAGGTAAAAAGCGCTAACATACAGCTAAATGTGGTCATTTATTAGCTAAACAGTTTTAACATATGTGGTAATTGCTTAACTTAAAAGCGTTAACTTGCAACTAAATATGGTACTTACTTAGCTAAAAATGCTAATTACTTAGCTAAAAGTTGTATTTGCTTAGCTTAAAACCGTTAAAATGCAGGTAAATATGGTAAATAATTAGCGTAAAATCGCTAACATACAGCTAAATGTGGTAATTTCTTAGCTTAAAAGCGTTAACCTACAGCTAAATGCGGTATTTACTTAGCTAAACTCATTAACATGTAGCTGTATTTGGTACTTACTTAGCTTAAAAGCGTTAACGTACAACTAAAAGTGATATTTACTTTGCGAAAACAAACTTAACATAGAATGTGGTATATACTTAGCTAAACAGCGTTAACATACAATTAAAAGTGATACTTAATATGCTAAAAGCGTTAGCACACAGACAAGCGTGGCAATTACGTAGCTAAACTGTGGTAAGATACAAATAAAAGTGACATTTACTTAACATGTTAACAGGCAGATAAATGTGGTAAACACTTAGCTTAAAAGCATTACATACGTAACTAAGGGTGACATAATACATATAAAAGCGGTATTTTCTTAGACAAATCGGTACTCTTTCTCATTACTCGTGCTATGCATGATTCATACGATAACCAATACCCTAAATATGTTAGATGTACGCATACAGGTCAACTCGTTGATGCATACACAGCTGTTTTTATTATTTATGCAGACAGGACGTCACTTGGTCTACTCTTCTTAGAGAAACGACAAAAATAACAATAATGAAACCCGATTTTCATCACAGCTGGCATCGAATAAATTACTGCATAGCATTGTGCAAATGACGGGCTTATCTTTCAACGTGTTCAGACTTGCATACATCCAGTGGGCGAACCAGCGCTTTAACTACAGCGCTAATATGACTACATATAGCCAGGTTATTTAAAACGCGCATTTCCCGAGTACCAAAATCCAATAGTCAGCTGTTAGTATCGCCTTAATGCATCCTTTCGGGAACGCGGCAGAGCGGTGTCATATTACGGAATACAACACGACCGCATTCCTAACATGGTATGTAGCCCGCTGCATTTCGCGAAACGGGAGCATATACCCTAACCGCAACGTCAGCGGGATGCCCTGCGAGCATCTACCCATCTCCCACCAGATGGACACACGAGCCATTCATCCTCCTTACCTCATTAATCATCCACGATTTTTATGAAACTCACACGCATAACTTTTATGAAACTATAACCGACGAATCGCAGCTCTTTATACCATTCACCGATAACGTACTGAATCCTGATTGATTAGCTCTCTCATTCATTGATACCGTACTCAATAACCACCACGTCAGCGATATGTGGAGTTTTCCCTAGGTTTTCACTGAATTTAAAATTTAAATTAAAATTTAAAATTAAACGTCACGTCAGCGATATGTGGGTTTTTCCCAATGTCTATTTTTAGTAACCACCGCTCGTGCTCCGACTGCACACCTCCTACAGTCGCTAGGGGGCGCTGCGTATGGTTTGTGGTGTTCCTACAACCGTCAGGGGGCGCTCTGCGGCGCTCTGATTGGCTGCGCGCACTCATTAGCGGTGGGCGTTATTAGGGTGTTTTGCCTTTGATGTTTTGATGCAGCGATAAGTGTGTATCAGAAACTTCCACTAACTACTATTGGTGATACATCAGATTTCGCTGAAGTTCTGGAAACCACGTTGTTGGAAAAGACAAACGCTTTTGTAATCATGTTTATTTGCTTCCCTGATATGCAATGCATTTAATTTTTGTGTTTGAATGATTTCCTGATCTTATTTTCATTGACACAGAACCACACTTATTGGATCGTGCATCGATAAAAGTACATGAATAATATACCGACCCTATGAATATATTTAATTATGCTTTCATTACCTTTATTCGAATTTGCGCTTACTATAGTCTAAGAATAAGAATAAGAATTAGGTAAACCGTAACACGGTTCAAATTTTATTATGCCGAAAAAATAAATGCTGTGCGTTTACTTGGCGTATGAAGGCTGCATGGCTGGGTTTGTGCCCCCCTCTCCCGAAAAAAATCTTATTAAAAAAATCTCTTTTCAGGCACTGTAATGGCTATTAACACCCATTTTTGTGAAAAGACTTGCTTGATGTTATAGCGACCTTTAGTTATTTTACCAACTTAGGTTGAATGCACTTGTAAGTCGCTCTGGATAAGATCGTCTGCTAAATGGCTAAATTGTAAATTTTGGTCTAAACCATTGTTACTGGAATAATGCGCTTGCAAGCACAGTGCTCTGTATTTATGAGAGGTAAAATGCCAAGGTAAAATGTACCTCAACTAAAAACTCATTGGTGGCATTACTGCAGACACCCAACAGATGGCGCCCTTAACCACCGAACACACACTCATCGGTGATATGAGTGGAATGACTTAAGATGTTTTTAACAGAGATTAACTGAATGACAATAGCGTGAGTTGAGCGAAAACTGTCGAGTTCTGCGAAAACCGTCGAGTTCTAGAATAGACGAACCAGAGTAGCCTCACACGTAGCAACAGGTGCAACAGCGGAAGGGTAATTACATTGGTACAACGATAAAATGTGGGGACCCCCAAGCTTACATTGTTCTTTGTTATGGGAGGTCCCTCGTGCCTTATGGGGGCGTTCCTGGACCCCCACACTCCCCTCATTTCGAAAACTTATAATATGCTAAAACATATCGCGACTTTGTGTTAATGTGTCAGTGTGCCCCCCACCCCAGGGTTGACGTTTTGTTGCCGGGTGACAGGTGCATGTGTCATACATGTAGGGTTCATGAGCATATGCTCATACATGAACATAAATCAGTTCATAAGTTTGTGCCCAACCCCCACCCTCACCCCACATTTCAAGATTAATAAGTTATTTCATATGTTTTTTTAGTATTAATACCATGTGTTTGTGACATTAAACTACTTGTTTCTTTACATGTTTTATTGGACGGCTGAATTACTTTACTGAATAACTTTACTGAATTACACATCGTTTGTGCTTGTGTTACAAGAGGGCTTACATGTACATTTCCAACTTTATTAATTAACTATGTGCCACATGATATGGAAATAACCACATTTTATTAAACAATTAACATTCTTAGCATTAAATGGGGAATGCAAACCAAAGTTTTAATTAAAATACGTCCGTTTCGGATGCCGTCAAACCGCATTTCGCGTTCAGCTTTTTCGGGGATGCAAGCAAGCACTCATAAAAGTAAACACAAACTCAAGTGCAATTCTTACCGAACGAATGACTCTCTAAGATTGAATCCATTATCTTCAAACCAGCGCTTCTTTTGCTGTAAAACGGAACAGTCCAGTAATATCGCTATTAAAGAAAGAAGTGCGCAAGTGCTGACGTAGTCACGTTGTTTTTTATAAACGTACAGCGACTGGCGTAAAACCATAGAGACACACGTATCTCTGTGCGTAAAGCGGCGAACACATCTGTCCGCTTCCGTCATACGTACTACGTCGTCCATTGTTTTAACACAGACGAGCAGCCACGTCGTCCGCTTCCACACACACCGCTCCCAGACCGAGTTCTGCGGAAGCGGACGAAGTTGCAGGTTCGTCTGTGTTAAGACAACCGACAACAAATGACGGAAGTGTATAGGTGTGTCCACCGCTTAAAGCATCAACAGTAAGAACGCTGACGTCACTGTTCCTGTGTCACATTAGGCCATGGGCAAAATAAAAAACGTGGTAAAAGTAGCAGATCCACCCTGCAGTAGGGATCTGGCCATTTATGTGAACCTCCGAGTTGACCGGCGTTCCTCGGGACAAAAAGAAGGCAATGCAAGAGCGTATGACTCCTTGCACGACCCAGTCAAATATTGGTAGAGAAATGCCAATGGCAACGACAACTTCGCGCTCTAAAAATCATGTATACCAGTTTCACGAAGCGTTCGGTGGGTTTTTGACGTAGATCACGCACAGTATTGCTAACAATTGTACGTACTATTGTTCTGAGTTATGTAATCTACGTCAAACGTCCACATACGTAATACTCCCACCCTCGGGGAAATGTTTTAACTTTTTAATGTACGAACCATCACAATGGGCCCCCGGGCAGACCATCACAAGCTCAGCCCCCCACACGCGAAACTGACGGAGATATGAAGGTATATACAAAGTAATAATCTACGTTATGTTAAAGACATATACCCCAGTGGTGTGAGTGTGTACGTACCCAGGTCTGCGTGACGCATCTAGTGCTGTAGTGCAGTGAATAGTTTGAAGCGCATGCGCATCGCTCTCTATCTTTCACCTGCAGCCACCAGCTGGCTCACCCTTTGTGCCTTTAATTATAGCTAAGCATTGTAATTTTACCTGGTGTTGTAACCATCGTTACGTCGACGCGCTTTGGGAAAAGCGGGCGCTTTTGGAGACGTTCTCCCCAAAACGCCCCAAATTCATTGTGTTTGGTTTCACTAATAAAAAAAATGATTATTATCAGTCGATATGTGTCCAGAATGTTATTATTTGCTGGTAAATTGTTTTGATGACACATGGTCTTTTCATACACAAAACTAACTAAACCACTGATATTGGACACCCTGCGCCCCATGATAATACGATAGGTATCTGTGAGCAGACTGGAACCCCAATTACCCCATAGGTGCAATGTGCAGGGGAGACCTTTTGTGTGGACACGTCCCGACGCTCACTAATCCAGTCCCCTAACTATGCGCAGAAAGTGGCTTTGGGATGCCCCAGCGAGTGCCCATCGTATGTAGCTATGATCTCCTGAGGCCAAAACACACCTACCACGCCAGTACACCGACGAAGGCGGCCCCCAGTCCCGGGATTGCATCGTGAAGAACTACAGGTTCAGGGAGATTTCTTCATGGCCAGAAGGTGTTGGAAAGTTTGGACTGGGCCGTGCGAATGACAGAGACATTACAACTGATGCAGTTTTGTGCCAAAAATGACCTCGTCATTGTTAACTCAGTGTTTCAACATGCTAACACTAGGGGAGCGAGGTGAATTCCACCTGGTGGAGGAACCGTGAACCAAATTGAATAGATGCGGTGTAAGGGGGTGGCGTCTCAAATGCGTCAAAAATAGCGTGATATAATGTATGGATAGCCCTTAAAATGAATGTCAATGAGTGTTTACCACAACATTCTTAGTAGTTACATTTTATCACAGAAGCACAAGCACGTTATTGAAATTTCATTTCGGAATAAATGCTTTTAATAAATGGCCGATTTAATGTCATTGGTTATTTTTTCTAAACCACACTCCATCCTTATCCACCAAACGCACCACAACCAGATGCCTACAAAGGCGGTGAGTTTCGGATATATATTTCACTTCATTGCAGGATAGCGAGTTGCACGAAAAGACTGACCAATTGAGGATTGGCCTCAAAGCCCACAACGTCGTCACGACAAATGTGGTAGTGACAAATATGTGTGACTTGTCAACACTAGTAGCGGAGTCGTCGATTGTATTGATGAATATCTAATTCGTATATCGACAAAACAACTGTTCTACACTTTGTATGACAACTTTTGCATTTAATTACATATTGTAATTGTATCTGCTATTTTAACCATCGCTACGTCAACGCGCTTTGGGAAAAGCAAGCGGGCGAAAACGCCCCAAACGCATTGTGTTTGGTTTCACTAAAAACATTAAAAAACATTATTAGTTGATATGACTACACAGTGTATATTTGCTGTGCCCGTGTTGATTAATGAAAACAAATCTTATTTTAAATAGTGTGTTAACCGGGACTCAATCTACACACGTCGCTTTATCAAGCAAGCATCCTTCAGCCTACCCGTATGTTTCCAGCATGTCATACATATCTTCAATAAAATCGCTCATCCGCTTAGATATATCAACACAGTCACTGCAACCATCAGTTTATGTAACATGTATTCTACCTCACAGTATAGTAGACTGTTCCATACGAAACAGACTGTCACCACGCACCGGTTGTTCTACACGCCACTCCACCACCACCAGCCTTCCCGTGTGTCGCATGCAGCCATCAGGGAAATGCTTCCGTTGCACGACGTCCACATCCTGTTGCCAAGTTCCTGTATATGGTGCAACCTTTGTTTTTATGCACTTTTGTTTATCTTAGTCTATATCACTTTCTACGTCTATGTTATTGTTCACTGACTGTTGACGTCACTCACCGCACCAACCCCAGTTTAATATGATCAGCTGTATATGGACCCAAATATCAAGTATATAAGTAATAAACACTGATGTTGTGATGTGTGCGCGTATTGTTGCTCTTACGTTCGAATTCGACTCAAAACCATTTCCATATAAATGCGATCCTAAAAAATTACAGTTAAAAGGTACGTTCTTATACAGCGCTGTCTCCAGTCCGTAGGACCGCTCAAGGCGCTTTACACTTCACCCCCTAGCAGACCTGTTCATTCCAGGGAAGGGGAGGAGTGGAGAGGTGGGAGGGGAGGGGGCGGCGGTAAGAGCTGTCTTGATTAGCGTCATACATCGACCAACACATTGTTTATTTTTGATTGCATTTCATAAGGTGCTCAATTTGAGCGCATAAAGGAAGTGGTGCGTCGTGTAGGCTGAAGCGCCACCTGGCGAATACATTGTGTAGGCTGAGGTACTGGTCTGGAAGCTGGCGAATACGTTGTGTAGGCCGAGGTACTGGTCTGGAAGCTGGCGAATATGAAGTTCCAGAAGTTGAACACAGGTCGACTTAACTCAGTTTCTCGCAGCAGAGAAGTGTTGTGTCGTGTATTGAGATCACCCCTTACAATGAAGTGTTGTGTCGTGTATTGAGATCACCCCTTACAATGGTGGAAGTTGAGTGTTGCAGGCACAGACACTTGATGCTCGTATGCTCAGAGGCAGAGGTTATAAATGTACAACGTGTCAGAGCATTTTACTTATAAAATGTAAATTGTAAAATGTTATTGCAAGCTGATTTGTCCAGACACTGCATTATGTAATTATTATAATAGTATTTCCTATTTGGCTGGGTATGAGAACAGTATTTAGCAAGAATTTAGGTGATGGCAGTTTTGGCCGGAGGGACTTTTGTTCGCGCACCCAGCCAGACAGACAGACACACAGGAAGACAGACAGACACCCAGCCAGACAGACGGACAGACAAAAAACACAAACCGACACAGAAAGACACAAACAGACACAAAAAGACACACAGAGACAGAGGGCCAAACATCCAATCAGACTAAAATACAGCCAGGTAACAATACTGTGAATATATGCCCATTAAATGACTGGTCTTGGAAGAACGGAAGGCCAGTGTTGTGACTCGTATACGTGACATAGCGGTCTAAGTGGCTAAGAAAACCAAACAATATGTAATTGACCGAGAAAGCGCAATTCAATAGAAATACGACAACTCAAAACTCAAATCAAGTAGTGATCCATGTTCAAGTTTAAGGAATGGTTGTATCCTGACAATCGCGCTGCGCAATTTTGTTTATCTTAGTCTATATAACTTTCTACGTATATGTTATTGTTCACTGACTGTTGACGTCACTCACCGCACCAATCCCAGTGTAGCTGTGATCAGCTCTATATGGACCCAAGTATCAAGTATATGACTAATAAACACTGATGTTGTGATGTGGGCGCGTATTGTTGCTCTTGCGTTCGAATTCGACTCAAAAACATTTCCATATAAATGCGATCCTAGAAAATTACAGTTACATTTGAATAATATTTTGTTTTAATTTTCATTTAAATGGGTTAACAAGCTTTTATTAACAAGTCTGCGACGATCTGTTGTTGGGCTGATCTATGTGTAGCGATCTATGACCACCAGGTATTCGCGAAATCACCTGTTGTTAGTTTGTAAGCTCGGGACAGAAGACCAGACAGGCACGCCATCTAGAACACACAAACATTACAGTGTATTCCTTATAGACTCGTACAGAAATTACAACTGACACTTTAGAAACAAGTGAATTCAGCAATTGGGGTAAATCTTGTTAAATTGTTGTACGCCCGACATACACGCACCTGTCAAGTGTCAGCCATACACCTGCGTGCCGTAGCCCGTATATGTGCCGTGAGTGGCCAGGCGTGACCATGTACACACTGCATCAGCTGATCAGTGTTTGAAAACACGAGGCAGGTGTGTCAGCTACGCAAGATCTACAATTATATGTAAGAAAAGACTCGCTGTCGAGTTGTACACACACAAGGCAAATCACTAGCCTTGTCACCGTTGAATCCCATCCTAAAGCGGTGCCTCGTCGCGGGAAACTCCAACAAGATGCAGATGACCAGACAGTAAGGCCGGAGGGACTTTTGTTCGCGCACCCAGCCAGACAGACAGACACACAGAAAGACAGACAGACACCCAGCCAGACAGACAGACACACAGACACCCAGACAGACACACAGACACCCAGAGGCATACACAGAGAAAGACACAAATAAACACAAAAAGACACGCACAGACAAACAGCCAAGCATCCAATCAAGATGCAGCCAGGTAACAATACTGTGAATATATGCCCATTAAATGACTTTTCTGTAAGAACAGAAGGCCAGTGTTGTGACTCGTATACGTGATATAGCGGTCTGACTGACTAAGAAAACCAAACAATATGTAATTGACAAAGAAAGCGCAATTCAATAGAAATATGGCAACTCAAAACTCAAATTAAGTAGTGATCCATGTTCACGTTTAAGGAATGGTTGTATGCTGACAATCGCACTGCGCAATTTGCTCTTACACCCGCCAGGCGAATACTGCCGGCTGAGTCAGATATGCATGACCGTACGGCTCGATGCCGGCATGTTTGTGACGTCGTTGCTGTCGGGCGGTCTACCGAGGCGTGACAGACTCGAGGGTGAACAACTCACTGGCGACTTGGAGGGGAATATCGAACGTAACAAACACAACACATTTAAGAATAAAATATTAACATGTGATGTTAATTTAGTGTTGGCATCACTTGTCTCAACGGCATCGTGTCAAACGTACAGGCAAAGGTACGGTTGATGTATGCGTCACATGTACACGCCTGGCTGGTTTCGACCGTGACCACACGGTACAACACTGTCACTGGCACATACATACGGGGGTTAAATGTCATATGCGTATGACATTTCTCAAAGTCACATTCGTCGTCAGAAAGAAGGAAACATGTAGTTATGAGTGTCCAATACTTTCAACGTTGTCGTTCCTCCTTAAAGGTCAGACGGCTGTCAACGCCTTAAAATGGGTTCGTGACTCGGTGAGTGTGTTTTTGTTTGCATACATATATTACATGCGCCTTTTTGTTTACGTTCTTACCGGGGACTGAACTTTTTGTCAACTATTATCGCTCACCTGTGTATCACTGTAGGCGTTATTTGGAACAGCCGTGCGACGCCATTGGGGAGAAATGGTCAGTGAGTAGGTTATTACCGCCCCGTGTACAATTTTGTGAGGACAATAACACGTCAACAGAAGAATATATAGCTTAGAATACACGAGTGTAGGAAAGACATAGGGAATAAAGTCACAAACCAATAGCTCCAAAACATTCAAACTGAAAAATGTCACCAAAATAATTTTGAAAATAAAAGAAATAAAAAGCAATTAATTGTCACAGAGAAAGATCAGAAATCAAAAGTACAATCAGATTGCTCTAAATTAGTGAATTAAAAAAAAATCGGCACCGACACGGTTGACCGGTTCCACGTCTTGATTCACTAATCATTCGATCCTATTTTAGTTGGAATAAAATATTCATATAATCAAACGCCTCAATTGAAGAAGATAGGCTACAAAAAACGTATCTAAGTAAGTTTTACAAACTCTCTCTCTCTCTCACACACATACACACACACACACACACACACACACACACACACACACACACACACACACACACACACACACACACACACACACACACACACACACACACACACACACACACACACACACACACACACACACACACACACACACACACACACACACACACACACACACACACACACACACACACACACACACACACACACACACACACACACACACACACACACACACATACATTATTTGTACGTGTGTAGCAAAATGTCAGAATGTATTTAATTAAAATTAATGCAAATTCAAGGAAAACAAGTTGTGAAAATAATGTGTTTTGATGGTTTTTCCTATATTGCTAATATGTGTATTTTTCGTAGTAAAATAATATGGTTATCCCAATTTAATCAACCGATTTTTCATCAGAAAATACGTTACTACACATTATTTGATAAACATTGGAAATATGAAACACTGACGAGTAAAGTAAACCTGTAAACGATGATACCTAATTATATTGAGATTGTGCATTTAAACAAACGTCAAAAGGAAAGTCCGTGTGTAGTCGCTTGGACAGAGACAAATTAATATGGTTGCTTCACACAAGTACAACACGTACGCTGAGTAATTGTGTCGTCAGCTTTATAAAGACACCTATTCTGTGCCTACATCGTGAATCTGGGTGTTTCGAGCACGTTGCATTCAACTACATGTTATTAGTCTGGATAGATACAACCATGCAGATTTATGTTGATATCAACAGAACCAACGACCACCCTCACCACATATTACGTAGTGTATCATGTAGCACACCCTCACCACATATTACGTAGTGTATCATGTAATACACCCTCACCACATATTACGTAGTGTATCATGTAGCACACCCTCACCACATATTACGTAGTGTATCATGTAATACACCCTCACCACATATTACGTAGTGTATCATGTAGTACACCCTCACCACATATTACGTAATGTATCATGTAATACACCCTCACCACATATTACGTAGTGTATCATGTAGTACACCCTCACCACATATTACGTAATGTATCATGTAATACACCCTTACCACATATTACGTAGTGTATCATGTAGCACACCCTCACCACATATTACGTAGTGTATCATGTAATACACCCTCACCACATATTACGTAGTGTATCATGTAATACACCCTTACCACATATTACGTAGTGTATCATGTAATACATCCTCACCACATATTACGTAGTGTATCATGTAGCACACCCTCACCACATATTACGTAGTGTATCATGTAGTACACCCTCACCACATATTACGTAGTGTATCATGTAATACACCCTCACCACATATTACGTAATGTATCATGTAATACACCCTCACCACATATTACGTAGTGTATCATGTAGCACACCCTCACCACATATTACGTTGTGTATCATGTAATACACCCTCACCACATATTACGTAATGTATCATGTAATACGCCCTTACCACATATTACGTAGTGTATCATGTAATACACCCTCACCACATATTACGTAATGTATCATGTAATACACCCTCACCACATATTACGTAGTGTATCATGTAGTACACCCTCACCACATATTACGTAGTGTATCATGTAATACACCCTAACCACATATTACGTAATGTATCATGTAATACAACCTCACCACATATTACGTAGTGTATCATGTAATACACCCTCACCACATATTACGTAGTGTATCATGTAGTACACCCTCACCACATATTACGTAGTGTATCATGTTGTACACCCTCACCACATATTATGTAGTGTATCATGTAGTACACCCTCATCACATATTACGTAGTGTATCATGTTGTACACCCTCACCACATATTATGTAGTGTATCATGTAATACACCCTCACCACATATTACGTAGTGTATCACGTTGTACACCAGAATTTTGACACAACATATTGCACACTTTTGAAGATCAACCTTTAAATAATTATTCTTAGCTAAAACTAATACGATCGTTATCTTAGTAATCTACATACACCTTCTTGAGTTTGCTGCTTAAGTAAAAAGGCCAAAGTAAGTAAAAAAGCCAACCTTTGATACTGTACATGGAATACATAAGTGAGCTACGTCTTCGTGCATATTTGGCCTTACATACTAATGCCTTACACAAAGTAATATTGTTTTCTCAATAACCTGTGTAGTGGTAAGGACACATATCTAGATATATATTATAAAAGTCGTGTCGTGGTAATTATGATAACGTATCAAGTATCATGGACCGAGTGTATCTATTGTTTTGTTACACATTGGACATCTATGTCGAAATTAACTTATGAAAATGCATATTGTTTGTGATGATTTAGGAATGCTAATTATTTTAACCGGATTAAATGTTGGTGTCATACTGAACAATAAATGGACAATCCAAAATATTAAATAATGAATATGCCAACATAAGTTCTTTTAAAACGCTTTTGGTTACTAAACCAATGGTAATGTCCTACGAAAGCACGCACGCACGCACGCACGCACGCACGCACGCACGCACGCACGCGCGCGCACACACACACACACAAACACATAAACAAACAATCAAGTACGCACGCACGCACGCACGCACGCATGCGCATACCACACGCATGCAACAAGCATTTACTTATACGTTTATGTGGACACACGCACGCACACACACACACGCATGCACACATGGTCGCACTCATGCACGCATGTATATCTGTCTACATATGCACGCACGCACGCACGCACGCACGGACGCACGCACGAGCTCAGCAAGAAAGACACGAACATACACATTATAACGACAAACAAATAAACACACGTCATTTCCTTAAAGCATTACCTACCGATTAAATACTTTAAATTTAATAATTATAACTATATATTTAGGTATATCTAGAATTACATAATGGGTTTTTATTAAGGTAGAAGTAGTGTGGTTCAAATACGCATGGCGCAGTCACTGTGCATATATCAATGTGTGTAAGCTTCAGACACGGGTGTTAAAAACAGCAACAGCCGTTCAATGTAATTCTATGTTCAACGTCTTAGCCGGTATCAGGCGCCTCGGTCATTCAGGGTCTCTGCCCATATATGGAATCAAAACACAAGGCCACGTCCCCTAACTAAGTTGGTCCGTGAAACACGCGTGCACCTCTGTCGTTTGGCTCGTGCTGCTGGAACGACAGAGGACTGGTGCCCCGGGTACAAGTGTCCCACGGCCGTAGTTGGCTTATCGAGTAGATCAGGTTCATATCAGACGCCGCCAACTCAAGCGTACCGCGGCATAAAAGATTCGTCGCAGTGACTCACTGTTTGGGAATATTTTATCAGTAACCCTTTCACCTGAACACTGTTTGACTGATTTGGGGGCAGACTGGCTGTATTTCGCAATCTTTTGACTGCCGGATATGGCGGGCGGGCGTTCGGGCGTTCGGGCGTTCGGGCGGGCGGGCGGGCGGGCGGGCGGGCGGGCGGGCGGGCGGGCGGGCGGGCGGGCGGGCGGGCGGGCGGGCGGGCGGGCGGGCGGGCGGGCGGGCGGGCGGGCGGGCGGGCGGGCGGGCGGGCGGGCGGGCGGGCGGGCGGGCGGGCGGGCGGGCGGGCTAACCAGGTACAAACAACCAACCTGCTAACGAGTCACATCACAAAGTTCCAGACTGACAGTCAGACAGACAGAAAAGCACAATCTCATCGAGACCGATAATCAAACAGACAATCAAACAACCAGCTCACTGACCAATACGTCACATTCAGCTGGACTGATAGACGGACAGAGACACAAATAACTAGCTAGCTAACTGCTACGTCACATACAGCCAGACTGACACAAGCACGTTCGCGCGCACTCACGCATGCACACACGCGCAAGCACACAATGAAACACACAATGACACTGATGCACAACCGGCTAGCTAATATTCTGCCCATAAACTCTGTGTGCGTGCGTGTTCACGTGTACACGTAATGATACATTACTGGACTGTGTGTACGTGCGTGTTCACGTGTACACGTAATGATACATTACTGGACTGTGCAAGCCAGGCGCTCCCTTGTTCATGCGAAGTATGTTGCTTTGGGTGACAATCTCGTTAAAAATGACCTATACTAGACAAACAAGCAATGTATTGGGATACATTATATGACATTGGTGACACCACGATCAAGTTCAACATTCATTTAAATAGTGTGATATTGAATAAGGAAAATGTTTATTTTGAAAGATGTAACATTAACATAATGCTATAGATGTGTGGAACATTGTGTTCTGTAAGGCTAATTTGTGGTAACACATGAAATGCATAACTTGTGTCATTGTTGCAGAGTATTGACAAATGTGATCACCAGAATATAAAAGGACAGCACTAGACAAAGTGGAATAGTGTTGATATCACATCATTGGACTGTTAGAGGTTGAGTGCGACAAAGATGTGGCTGTGACGGACACCAATGTCACCTTCCTAAAAGTGTGAAGCAATTATTGTCACATCAGTGGAATGTTGTTGATTATGTATTAAGTTGGCAATGACATCAAGACAGCCTGACTACCTGTGAAAGACACCAATGTCATCTTCCTACAAGGCGTGAGTTTGTAAGATAGTTGTGACCACATCGGAGGAATGTTAGCGATTGTGTCAGTTGATAATGACATCGGCACAGCTTATGAGGTTGTGAAGGACACCAATACCACGTTCATACAAGGTGTGAGTTTGTAAGGCAATGTGACCACATCACATGAATGTTGTCGATTGTATAAAGTCAGTATGAACTCAGTACAGCCTCCATGGCCGTAGAGGGAAGACACCAACACTAATTGGTGGGAGATTGTGAAAGAAACACTTCAGTAGAACATTGGCGATTATGTAGCGCCCTATGAACTCAAGACATCGTCTGTGGCGGAGACGATCGCCTCATCACCACAAGGTGTCAATCTAAGGCAGGTAAGCGGTATCTTGATTCCTTTGTATAATTGTAATCATGCATTGCAACGCTTGAAATGGTAATTATGCAATAGTACTTATGGTGGCGTTTTATAGTTTCTGCTACATTCTTATATTACCAGTGGAACATTACCATTTTCCACAATAATATGTTGTCGAAGGTCGCCCTGAAATTTAAGAGATTCCCTTTATTCATGATGCATACCTTGTTTATTTCGTGCAAGTGGTGTATATTACAGGCAAGAAAATGCATTTTTCCCAATTTTCGAATGATCCATAATACGTGTAACTGCGGTGAATATTGTGAGCAGGATCGTCTTCTGAACACATTTGCTAATAATCACAATCGACCGTGTACCCCGGCTTTCACCGTTGTGATCGACTGAGCGTTGATTACTGTGATAACCGTAAACGACACAAGTTTGTGTAAGGGCTGGGGAAATTAACTTTAACAGTTAATTTCTTAAAATATAATTAACTAACAAATTTACCAATTAAATTAAATTAACCTGATATATTTCTCAAGTCAATTAAATTGAATGAACCTGTAAAATTGTTAGATTAAATAAAATTAGCAGTTAACCTTAATTGAGTTAACATTTAACAATTACAATCTGTGTTGGTAAAATTGGTGATTATATTCACATGTGACTATTTTTGTAAGTTTAAGCACTTGATACACGTCATCAATGAAATAGCATAAGCTGATTGTTATTTTTTTTTGCATATCTTGTAACAGTCTAATAAACACTCGTATGCACAGTTTTTAAATTACACACAAACAAGTTGCTGTCATGGCTCATGTTAGTACAATGTTCACAGCGCAAAGCCGTGTCTCCCGCTTACAGATATTAGACAATTCCAGATGTAAGTGTTTCGCTCTACGTGTCGCTAGTTACGTAACTCGTAGGCTCTGGCGTCAGCTGAATTAGGCGATCAAATGTTCTCCATAAGTTTCGCGTCGAGATACGGATAAGTAAATACAGACAGAATAGACAGTTTCAGCTATAAGTATTTCGTTCCCAAAGTATCTCTATATTTAACGTATAGCCTATAAGTTGAACTTATCTCATGCGTAGCCGTAATGTAGTCACAGCTATAATTTTTTCGTTTCCACAGTATCTCAATATTTAACGTATAGCCTATAAGTTTAACTTATCCCATACGTAGTCGTAATGTAGTTTCAGCTATAAGTTTTTCGTTCCCAAAGTATCTCAATATTTAACGTATAGCCTATAAGTTAAACTTATCTCATACGTAGTCGTAATGTAGTTTCAGCTATAAGTTTTTCGTTCCCAAAGTATCTCAATATTTAACGTATAGCCTATAAGTTAAACTTATCTCATGCGTAGTCGTAATGTAGTCTCAGCTATAAGTTTTTCGTTTCCACCGTATCTCAATATTTAACGTATAGCCAATAAGTTGAACTTATCTTATGCGTAGTCGTAATGTAGTCTCAATTGTTTTGTTTGAAGTTTGAAGCAGTGCCCGTTAAGTGCTAGTGTGAGGGATGTAGCAGCAAGTGGGAGGTGGGAGGTTGCCCTAAAAATAGGTGGGAGGTGGGATTGATGGGAGGTGGACTCTCGAAATTAGTGGGAAGTGGGCGATTGGTCCCTCAAAACAAGTGGGACTGAAGTTGACACCCCTTCCACACACCCCTCTAGTGTATTTCTCAGCCTTCACCGTGTCATGCATGAATGATTTTCCTAAAACTTATAAATAGCGTATTCACTAATGGAGGCCAGTCAGTCAGTATTTACGTATACGTATCTCAGCGCCGACACTTATGGCGAACATGTGACCAGCAAATTCGGCTGACGTCATCGTCTATAATTTACATAACTAGCGATACGTAGAGCGAAAAACTTATAGCTGAAACTAACTAATGGCCGCCATTAGTGAATATGTTACCTATTAGTTTTTAGACGTTATTTCAAAGAAGACATGCTTAACTTTTACGTGCGATGTAGATTTCTAAGAACAGCTATATTTTAACAGAACCAGGAAAACACTGGTAATTGTACTGCAGTTTTATGTTTAAGAACTAGTCAACATCCCCGCGGGTAGAAAATAACTGATGCATCGTATGACGAAGGCCGTTAAATACGCGTATCGCTGGGGGCCGGACTTTAGCATTTATGGGCAAATTTGCATAAAACCAACATGGCGGCTGACGAGACTTGTGTCCCCTGTAAGTAAAGTAATTCCATCAATGCATAAAAACGCTGTACTACCGTGACAGTAACACGTACAAACTTACTTGTGTTTTTAGCCGTCAACTTATTACCCCACCAGTGGCCTTCCCCCAGCCCGACTGACCTGTCCACAACAGCCAGTAGTATAGGTAGTGCATATTATGGACTTTACCCATATATTCCCCCTCTCATTCACACATGGCCGACCCTGACTGTCGATCAGGCCAGTGACTGCAGGCTTCTGGAAACAAATGAGTAACATGGAAGATAAAATTAAGACTAATCAATACCAAATTGTTGTGAGTACTTAGTAGAGCGTGATCTGGGAATTTGTCATTAAATTCAATTTAATTAATCCCATTTGGTAAAGTTAATTAACTAAATTAAACTAGCCTTTCTGAAAATAATTAATTAAATTAAATTAATCGAGTTAATTTAATTAACAAATTACCAATTCAAATTTATCTGTACTGGGTGTTAGTGAGTGGTGAATGTATGCAAAATTATGTTAATCACTGTTGTCGTATTCACATGTCTTACTTTCTTGTGACGGTTGAATGGAGAATAATAAGTAAAACATTGACTCGTACCTGATCTTGTTCTGTACTACACAGTCAAAGCACTTGCGCCTGTGGCACTGATGGTTATCGAGGTAATTGGATGTTTTCCATAAAGTGAACACGGCACAGTGTGGATAAGAGTTCGTGATAACGGAGACATCCGGCTAGGAACATGTCGCCACCATAAAGGCGGTTTTTGATAAAAATAGTTGCAGTTTTCCTGTGTCCACGTTGATTGTGCTGTCGCTATACCACGTATCAACCCCAACAATGTTTGTGTGTCCACGTTGATTGTGTTGTCGTTATACCACATATCAACCCCAACAATGTTTGTGTGTCCACGTTGATTGTGCTGTCGCTATACCACATATCAACCCCAACAATGTTTGTGTGTCCACGTTGATTGTGTTGTCGTTATGATACACATTAACCCCTGACAATGTTTGTGTGTGGTCGGGACAGAACCCCACCTGCCTGGCACCTGTTCCTTCATTCCCAATGACCAGCTTCAAGACGCAACATCAACATGAATCCACCGATGTGTACACTACATTTACTGTAATTGATATCACGACATAACATCTCCCCGGACAAAACCCCCGGGACAATACCACTCCTTCAATGCCCCTAGAACAAGATCCCGCGGTGCTGGGAGGGGCTTCACCCACGCTCCTCGTCAATAATCTAACACATTGCAAACAATATTAAGTTAATTATATATATATATATATATATATATATATATATATATATATATATATATATATATATATATATATATATATATATATATATATATATATATATATATATATATATATAATTAATTAATATTGTTATGTGTGTGTGTTATATTACATTACATTACATTACATTATATTATATTATATTATATTATATTATATTATATTATATTATATTATATTGTCTGAATTCTGCACCATCTGTAGCTTGTTCACGAGTGCCTCCGTGATGCCGTACAACACTGCGTTGCTGTAATCCAGTCATGATGTCACTAGGACGTGGACTAGTGTCTTGATTCTTGAATGATTGCACAGTACACATTTGACTAGTTTGATATGTACATTGTTATGATTTACTGCTTTAAATGTGAGAAAACAAGCTTAACTGCTAAAAATTACACTTAAATAAGCATATTTGAGATTTGTAATAACAACATTTTCACCATTAATGTATTACGTACCGTGTGTGTCACAATAGAATAGGCACAATTGTTATAGACGCCGGGGTCAGAATTATATGTAGAGTAACCCTTTGTTTGATTTTCTATGGTTCTAAGACTGTATATCCTATGACACAGACAATACTCCCTCAAAGGTAATGTCCTAAGGAGTGCTACATATGTTCTCATCCGGACATTAATCTTGTCTGTTGAATGCCATAGCTGGACCTTTAAACTCATTACAATAGTGTATGCTTAAAACTACAACTGAAGAAATCCTACCTGAAGAAACCACCCCATTACATTCTAATCTAAGCCCTAATAATAATAAATCCTAGCCCCTAATACAAATTATAAATTAATAAATGTATCCCTTAAAACTAATTAAACATAAACATTAAACGTAAACATAAAAACTACAAACTTTCAAACCTAAAAATCACTAACAGTGTTTTTAGTTAATATCTTAATATTTATGTTTAGTGCTCTATATACTATAGGCAATATTTGTAAAGAATTCAACTTGATAATTGAGTACTGCATTTTTAAATAAAGGTTAGCCTGGGTGGTCATTTCCCCATGCCATGGTATATTGACCTGGGCCATATCCCCATGGCATATAGTATATTGACCCGGGTCACATTATAACAATTCAACCTACATATGTAATGAAAACAGCACTTACTATCATAATTTTTTATTTTTTTCATTAATATTCTACTAATTCATACACATGCTGAACTGAACTTTGAAATGAATGTTACATGTAATTGTCATAACAAAGATATACTGGTATTACTACAGACACTTGGTTGTGCCAATGAACAGTCGTGTCTACAAGTTAAACTCTTAAAACCAGCTCATGGTTATCTTAAAAATGTGTCTTGATGTACATAATTGTTAATATATTTTAATTTAAAAGTAATGTGAATACATTGTTTGGAAAATGCTTAATCGTAAAAAGTAACAAACCATTTAAGTCATATAAAAAAATCAAATTGGTGGAGGTATTACTTTTTGATCTGAAATTGTTAGGGGAGACTAGTCTAGGTTACCACTATTTCACAGAACTGCACATGCGCTAATCAGTCACGCTGGTTAACATATCAGTCGTCTGTCAACCTGAGAAATCACTGGAATCTCCAATTTTTAGAACACATTCTGATTAAACCACTGGCCTGATATTCTTGATTTAGCTGCATGTGGTTAGTTTTTATTGTCTCTTAGGTGCATTGCTCCATAACCAGGACTTGTTTCACTTTAAAGGCTAAACCCTTAAGACAAAATATTGATTATTGTTCGGTCACTGTTCCTAGTGGGAGTGGATAATATCCTAACGTGACGGTATTGTTCTGAGGGGCTACAGTCCTTGGGGTAATGTCAAAGGGCTAATGTCAAGGCGTATTATCATGTAAATCTTTTCTGTACCACATTGACCCTTTGTAAGTGTGAACAGAAGTAAGACGGCAGCTACATTCAGGAACTAACTGAAAAAAGCACATTTTAATGCAGTTATTGTGTGTAGTGATTCAATGCAGAATGTAGCCTCTTATAGTGTAATTTATCAGAGAACTTGAATAAGATTGGAACATTGATATACAACTAGCCATTGGTTGGTCAAGTGATTCAATGTGTGGTTAAGTTAACACAGAACAAAATAATACTATGCACATAAGAGCTATGACATTTTTTATTTTATCTTATTGTTGGTGTCTTCTGTTTTAGATCACACAACACAAGCATCGCCATGTCAGTAGCCCCAGCACCAGTCATCGGCCAGTTAAATGATGTAAAGTACATCAACTGGCTGAAGGCTGCCAAGGCTCTTCAATGCACGGTTCAAGGCCTACGACCATTTTGCCAAGGTGAAATGAACACTCTCCATCAGTCCCTGGTGAATGCCATTGGAAACACAACATGCAGTGTGCCGTGCCCAAGTGCCAATATTGTCTTTGACAACCGCAGGTGCAACTGGTCGATTGCCTGTCCCAACAATGTCTGCTCACAGTGGCTGGCTGGAATAGTGGCATTGCGAGTCTGGAATAGAGTCAAATTGACATTTGATAACAGCAGTATCGATGAATGGCCCATTGAACCCTGGCAGGTGGCCAAAGTTTTCATGGCCCATGGTCAACAGCCAACTAGTGTATCTTCCACTGATACTGATGCTGCAGGCTTATTACAGCTGCTCACCAATTGCAAGCACTTCAGGTCGACCCTGAGAAATAAAGCTGATGCAGTAAGTGTATATTTTCCTTCGGAAAATGTAATAATTGCAGTGTAAATATTGTTAACAAACTATTATTATTATTATTAGTAGTAGTAGTTTGTTAACAAACTAGTATTATTATTATTAGTAGTAGTTTGTTAACAAACTAGTATTATTATTAGTAGCAGTAGTTTGTTAACAAACTAGTATTATTATTAGTAGTAGTTTGTTAACAAACTATTATTATTATTATTAGTAGTAGTAGTAGTAGTAGTAGTTTATTAACAAACCAATAATCATTCAATATGAAAATAACTGTTAACAACACATATTTGCACTGATACACATAAAATAATATAATAACTGCAGATAAAAACAGAACATTGAAACTGGTTCAGTTGGAGTTGGATTAATGTAATACTACAAATATGAATCGTCCTAGTTAGCATCTCAGTTACATTTATATTATATATATATTTAAAGGATGTTTCATTATGGAAAAACAAAACTGAAGTACATTCGATTGGTATCCACTGTTGGGTTTGTTTTCATGTTATTTGTTTACAACGGACATTGGTAAAGTAATGCATCACATATGCTATGCTTAAGTAATGTACTGTCAGATGTCATTGATTAATTTGGTACCATATTGAATAGTTAATAACATATGTGTAAATGGATAACTTGAAGATCAATAAAAGTAATATATTGTAAAAAATTTAATTTAATAATTAATTTAATGAGTTAAAACAAAAATTCATATTTGTTTGAAACTAGAAAACAGTGTGTTTTGCAAGAATTTGAGTACAACGCATGCTGAGACAAGATACACATGTACTAGATGCAATGTTCTGGCATATCCGGAAACCAACAGGTGTTGATAGTCTTAATGTATGTATAATTATGTAAGCGCCCTTTGTGGTGTGTTCATTCAACGTGATTCGTGGTGTTCTAAATTTGACACAGTGATTTCATTAAATGTTCTTGTAATAACCAACAGTTGCACTTGTAATTTTAGGTGAAGACAGTGCGAAATAGAATAATGCACACATCAACGATGAAGGTTACAGCAGCTGATCTGACGTCATACATACAGAAGATGGTCAAGTTACTGGAGGCCCAGCAACAACTGCTGAGTGACCCAGCTGCTCAACAGGCTATCCTCGACACATCCGACAGGTACTTGAACAATTCATATTTATCAAAGTAGTTCACTTTTGATTGTCGAAATATTGACTGGTTCATTATAACATAACATATTATATATATATATATATATATATATGTATATATATATATATATATATATATATATATATGTATATATATATATATATATATATATATATATATATATATATATATATATATATATATATATATATATATATATATATATATACATGTTGTAAATTTGTTTAAGAAAATTTAGTGTGATTGTAAGATAGTAAACCAATGTTTGTGCCTTTTAATTAGTTGTGGGTAAAATTTGGGTTTTCGTTACAGTTTTGCTAATTTTGCTGCTCTCGTGGCTCTTACTGTGTCAAATACTAAAAACATTTGTCAAAATTAAGCTAACTAGGTTTTCCTACCTTAATAAATGACATACATTTTTTAATGGGTGTTTGACAGATTATGATCTATATAATCTAAACATATCAAATTGCATATTTCTGCAGGTTTTATATTTGAAAAGTAAATTAATCTTGTGTTATGACTGATTACGATGAGATTAGTATTTTGCAAATTTTACTCCCAAAATGTTACTGTATTAAATATTTGATAAATTTGCACGAGACCTCCCAACGTGGTTTGCCTTTACATAGAGATCAATAATAAATGAACATTTGAAGTTTTACTGAAGTGGCTTTATTCCTTGTGGGTAAAATATTGAATGTTATCAAAATTGAGATAAAAAGTGTTTTTTTCCCCGACTTAATAAAATACATAAAATAATAAATTATACAAATTTTTGTGTGCATATGTGACATATTATGCTCTATATAATACGAACATGTCAAATTGCACTATTCCTGCAATATTCCTGTATTGGTCCTGACGTAGCTGTCAGATATTTAAAAAATGTGCGTGAAACCCCAACTTGTTTGCCTTTTTGGGCTTTTGGGGTCTAATGAATTCCAAACAACCTTTAAAATGTATAGTTTCAGTACTTTGATGCCATTGATTGAAAGGGTATGTAAATATTGGTTTTTAAATCTTTATTGTTAAATCTTTATTATTAAATCTTTATTGTGAAATGTTGTACATTTCTTTTTAATCTTGTTAAATATTGGTAAGCAGTGTTAAATATTGTTAAATAGTACAAAATCTTGTTTATTTACAAATTACAAACTTGTGAAGTCCTGTTCCAGATTGAAAACACCCCCCTTGATGTGAGAGATGCTACGTTTTTCACACTAGAGCGCCAAGCCTGGCAACAAGTGATTTCCAGTCAGTCGCATGCGAACAGACAGGTAAATACTGAACAAGTTCTGATTACATTGAGATATACAATCAGTCAATACAACATATAATTGCCGGAATATGTTGAAGGTGCTTAGGTTGTACACTAATGAATTTAGTGAGCGGACACTGAATGCCGCAGGAATTCAGGCTAAAAGTTGGTCGGAGATAGGGGAGTGCCTAAAGCCCACTTTTGTTCATAGCAGTAGCGGAGGTGATCGGCAGGAAAAAGAGTACGAAGGACATTCTCTGCAAGTTGCTATACGCTGACAACCTGGCATTAGTAGCGGACACTGAGGCATGTCAACAACTGAAGGTGGCATGGAAGGATATTTTCGGCAGACATAGACTGAGAGTAAGTCTGGAGAAGATGGAGGTGCTTTGGGTTGAGCAACAGAACAAAGAGCTAAATATACAACTGGAAGGGAAGACACTGAGACAGCGAGACAGCTTTGTATACCTGGGTGGAGAGGTTTGCAGGGACGGCGGCATGGAGACGCAAATTCGCAGGAGAATACAAGCTGTGACGAATGCATGTAGAAAGATGGAAGGAGTGATGGGAAATATATCGCGGAAACTGAATAGAAAGGTGCTTTCTCTTGCGTAACACCAGCCTACCTATACAGCCTAGAGACCATGTCGTTAATGGGAAAGCAACAAGAGAATGTCCCGGTTTGTGGAAATAACTGGGTGAGAAAAATTGCGGGAATGAAAAGATTAGACAAGAGAAGAATGGAGGTGAGGAGGGAGAAGGTTGGTGTGAAAGAGAATTTCAGGAGAACGCTGATCAGGAGTCAGTTAGTATGATAGGGGAATGGTTAAAAAAAAATAATGCGCTTACAGTGGATGGTAGAAGGAGAATATGAAGAGATTTGGTGGAGTGGGAGGGGAGGGGAGTGGAGAATAAGAGCGAGTTTAGGGTAGAGACTGCTGGTAGAGATGGGCGCTGGAGACGGGCGGTGGAGACTGCTGGTAGAGATGGGCGGTAGAGACGGGTGGTGGAGACGGGTGGTGGAGATGGGGTGTGGAGACAGCTGGTGGAGACGGGCGGTGGAGAGCAACAACATGTAATAGTAATGTTGCTGGTGCCGTCAAACACACAATATATTGTCACAATATAATTATCAGATATGGGTTCAATTATAAGGTATTCAACTATGTTTAACTTTCATGATAATCAGAATATTGGTTCTAATGTTGAGCTTCCACGTCACAATAAATGCATTAATATTGAAATATACATCATACCATTGCATACGTTGTACATGGTTAACCTATATTGTATATCCCTGGTTGCAATGTTTAATTTCCAGGATATTCTGAGGCTCATGGTGTCTAATGTTGCACTGGAGGTGCGTCTGCGTGCAGAGATTGCAGAAGTTGAAACAAACTTAGAAGGTGGGTTTATTATAATAATTGTAACAAGTGTTGTAACCTTCGCACACATAACATAAACATAATTGATAACAACTCTATGGGTAGTTGTTTGGTATGTCTGACTAATTGGTTACGACTCATACCTCTAACTAAATAGCAGTTATTGTAACTAGAGGTATTGTCACCAGCTCTTATAATTAAACATAAAATAAACAAATAAGTAAACAAATAAATGTATTTAACATAGTGTTTTGAAATTATAGAGTTTATTGTCTAATATAAATGAGAAAGTAGCTTTGGATTAGTTCAGATATTTACAGAAGAGACACAATATCACTGAGACTAATTAAAACACATTAATGACCTAACATAAGAGAAAGCCAAATAAGAAATGGTTATTAGAACAAAGCAACATAAAAAATGGGAGGTCTGATTTTATGGAATATAAAAAAATTAATAAAATGGTAAGTACTGCAGGACAAAAGTCAAACAAGCTATAGATGAATGCAATATAGGACAGTTGATATAAAGAGAAGTGTCACAGATAAGTGTTGAGTATATTATATACTAAGGTGTGGATATTTGAAAAAAAAATAGTTACATTTGACCTGGCCTCCTTCGAAATTTAATGCAAATGTCAGAAATTTGAAGAGTTGAAGGATACGCAATGGGAATATATTACGCACGCACACATGCATGCACGCACGTCTGTGTGAATTGGTGGTGAAATTAATCAATGCCAGGCCAATTTACAGAATTTAAGAGACCACAGGAATGCATTAACCTGACTAGAAATAGTTGTAATTACATATCTTTTAACAACTTAGTCATTTGTTTCATTACAGCCAGGACACAACTGCAACAGTTGTTGTCTTCAGAAACAGCTTTAATGTGCTGGTATTACTTGAACAACAGTGTAACCAATACAAATACATTGAGATAAGTCGCCTTGCACCACCACAAAGTCTTACAAATTACCACTCAAGGATTTTAATCCTTAAATGCCTCTGTTCTTGGCACCATCTATATGGGTTGTAACCTCTTTGATAAATTATATAATTGTATCGGTTTAATAACAACTAGAACATAGCGCAATACACTTTATTACTGGGACTGGTTGATCCAGTACACAATAGTCATGTGCATTTGATTGACACTGATATAAAATGTATACTTTGTAAAAGAAACGTTGAGGGCCTGGACACCCGATTGATTGGTGCCGAAGGTAAGTCATCAACTCCATAGCAGAAATTCAGTCAACAGTTTTATGTTATATTAAGTGTAACTGTAACTAAGTAACTAACACATCAAATGAATACCATATTCGACCTATTAAGCATACATGCCCTAATTAACATACACCCCCTTTTTAATCAATAGGTTCCATAATTATTGTAATTTGACTAGTATGGAACAACAGAGAAATGTCGCCATCTGGTATTAAGCAGATGTCACCACTTTTCAGTTGTTCTAAATATGTCACCAAATGACACCATTAGTGTTATACAAATACTTTATTGGCTAGAGAAACAGATTTTGTTGTACGCTGATCAGAACAGATTCCTAGACATTCTTTCAACGCACAATTATTTCTCCAGCACACTGTCAGCTTATTAGGTTGAATACAACATATGTTGATTCCACGTATGTTCACAACTTGTAAAATCACAGGAAATTTCTGCCCATTTTGCAGTAATTATAAAATTCAGCAACTACTTTTCGGAGTACGAAACTAACACTTCCCATTACTTTCTGCTTTAAAGAAATTGTCCAAGTGTGATGTAATTCAGAATCATTACTGTTGCTACTTTTCTAGTTGGTGTCTGTGTTAATTGGTTGTGAAACTAATCACACCATGCCAATATGTAACACAGAACTTAAGAACGGCCATCCCATCCCACTGGAATGCACCTTTTGTTTAGAAATAACTTTAATAGCATCTCCTTTGACAGCATGGTTAACAGCCACGTTGCAGCAAAATACACTGTTATTACTGATTCCTATGGGTTCACTAAATAATGTCCATGTACATTTGATTGACAATGATACAAATCATCTTTTTCTCAGGACAAGTTGCGGGCCTTGATTCCCGATTGACTGGAACTGAAGGTAAGTCAACAAGTCTGTTGCAGAAGTTCAGTCAATACTTTTGTAATATTTTGAAGGTATTGTATTACAAAGTAGTGAAGTATTACAGGCTTATTAGTTGCAGAATTAAACTTCTACAGTTGGTGGTGAAAAAACTACGCCAAACAAATCTGTAATACTGAATTTAAGAAACACGCATCAGTGGAATAACTTGAATATAAATACCGCCAATACAAAGCTGCCACAGTTATTATCTTAAGAAACAGCTTTAATGTGCTGGTATTACTTTAACTAAACTTTCAAACAAATTCAATAAGTTGTCTGACACTATATCCCAGTTTTACCATTGATTACTTCACCATTTACTATAGGGACTGTTACTATCCTGGTTGCTTTTTCTTCTTTTACAGCCTCAACTTGTAGATTTATTTATATCGGTTTTATAGCAATCATGACAACGATATATATATATTTAATTAACAAGATTGATTGACCCCTATGTAATGTTCATGTGTATCTAACTGACACTAATGCAAAAACCGTATTTGTTTCAGGGAACGTTCTGAGCCTAGATTCCAGATTGACTGGTGCTGAAGGTAGGTCCATGACTTCATATCTGAAGTTAAGTCAATGGTTTTATGTTTTTTGTAGGTATGCAATCAGACATAACTAAGCTGTAAATCAATATATCCAAGCTGTAAGTGCATGAACAACATGATTGATCACAGCAAAGTTATGTCCATTTTGCAATATTTAAGAAATATATCAAACACTTTGATTTGGAGTACATGATCTGGTAGTGACTAAGCATTATGTGTGAGTGCTAGTTGTTTTTACAAAATATTGAAGCATAACAGGCTGATTAATTATAAAACCTCTCTAGTCAGCGTGAATTGGTGGTGAAATTAACCATGCCAGACAAATCCTTGAGTGCATTAACATGATTAGAAATAGCTCAAATAACAAATTGTTTGACAACATGTTCATTTGTTTAATTACACCCAAGACATAGCTACAACAGTTATTGTCATTTAATGTGTTGGTATTACTAGAACAAAAACTTCAAACAAATGGTATAAATTGCCTGGGACTATCACCCAGTTCTACCATTTACCACTTGTAGAAATATAAATCATTGATTGCTAGATTTGTGTTCTTGGAACCATCTATACAGTCTGTTCCCTGCAAATTTTAGTTTCTTCTTATATCGCCTGATCGCCTCAATATAATTGCAACGGTTTCATAGCAAACAGGATTTAACTAAGCATATTTTATTAGAAAGAATAATTGGCTTACTAAGTAAAGGTTTCAGCTGATGATTGACACTGATACAAAATGCATCTTTGTTTCAGGAAACGTTCAGGGCCTTGATTCCCGATTGACTGGTGCAGTAGGTAAGTAATCAACTCCATTGCAGAAATTAAGTCAATTGTTTTATATTATATTGAAGGAACTACGTTTCTACGTAATTAACATCGAACATGAATACCGGAGTCGACCTATTAAGCGTACATGCCTTAATTAGTGTGCAGCCCATTTTTAATCATCAGGATCCATAATTATTGTAAGTTGACTAGTGTGGAACAACTGAGAAGTGTCGCCATCTGATGTTAAACAGTTGCAACCACTTTTTAATAGTTCTACACTTGTCACCAAATGACACTACAAGTGTTAAACAGCTACCTTATTGTCTACAGAAACAACTTTTTATTGTACGCTTACGAGAACAGATTCCTTGATATTGTTTCATTGCCCAATTATTTCTCCAGCATAATGTAAGCTTATTAGGTTGAAAACAGTATATGTTGATTCTACGTATGTTCACAACTTGTAAAATCAGAGGAAACATCTGCCCATTTTGGAGTAAATCAAAAATTCAACAACTACTTTTCAGAGTATGCATCTAAATGTAAATAATGTAAATGACGTGTCAATATCCTCTTTGAACATTGTATCTGTAATATGATTGAAAGAGTTGAATGCTAGCATTATGTTTCTGTTCTTGTCACCATAATTATGGGCTGTATCTGCCATGGCAACAATACCTTGTTATAAAACTTCATGATGTGATGTAATTGTATCAGTTTGTTAATAGCCAGGTTCCAGCAAAATACACTGTTATTCCTGATTCCTATGGATCCACTAAATAATGTCCATGTACAGTGATTGAAAATGATACAAATCATCTTTTTTCAGGACAAGTTGCAGGCCTTGATACCCGATTGGCTGGAACTGAAGGTAAGTCAGTAAGCCTGTTGCAGAAGTTCAGTCAATACTTTTGTACTATTTTGAAGGTATTGTATTACAAAACAGTGAAGTATTACAGGCTTATTAGTTGCAGAATTAAACTTCTACAGTTGGTGGTGAAAAAACTACGCCAAACAAATCTGTAATACTGAATCTAAGAAACAGGCATCAGTGCAATAATTTGAATAGAAATACAGCCAATACAAAGCTGCCACAGTTATTATCTTTAGAAACAGTTTAATGCGCTGGTATTACTTTAACTAAACTTTCCAACAAATTATATAAATTGTCTGACACTATATCCCAGTTTTACCATTGATTACTTCACCATTTACTATAGGGACTGTTACTATCCTGGTTGCTTTTTCTTCTTTTACAGCCTCATCATGTAGATTTATTTATATCGGTTTTATAGAAACCATGACATATTTAATTAATGAGATTGATTGACCCCCTACGTAATGTTCATGTGTATCTGACTGACACTAATGCAAAAAACGTATTTGTTTCAGGGAACGTTCAGAGCCTAGATTCCAGATTGACAGGTGCTGAAGGTAGGTCAATGATTTCATATCTGAAGTTAAGTCAGTGGTTTTATGTTTTTTGTAGGTATTATGATATCAGACATAACTAAACTGTAAATCAATATTTCCAAGCTGTAATTGCATGAATAACATGATTGATCACAGCAAAGTTATGTTCATTTTGCAATATTTAAGAAATACATCAAACACTTTGATTTGGAGTACGTGATCTGGTAGTGACTAAGCATTATTTGTGTGTGCTAGTTGTTTTTACAAAATATTGAAGCATGACAGGCTTATTAATTATAATACCTCTGTAGTCTGCGTGAATTGGTGGTGAAACTAACCACGCCAGACAAATCCATGAGTGCATTAACATGATTAGAAATAGTTCAAATAACATATCATTTGACAACATGTTCATTTGTTTAATTACATCCAAGACATAGCTACAACAGTTGTTGTCATTTAATGTGTTGCTATTACTAGAGCTAAAACTTCAAACAAATGGCATAAATTGCCTGGGACTATCACCTAGTTCTACCATTTACCACTTGTAGAAATATAAATCATTGAATGCAAGATTTGTTTTCTTGGAACCATCTATACAGTCTGTTCCCTGAGGATTTTAGTTTCTTATGTCGCCTGATCGCTTCAATATGCTTGAAACGGTTTCATAGCAAACATGATTTAACTAAGCATATTTTATTAGAAAGATTGATTGGCTCACTAAGTAAAGTTTTCAGCTTTTGATTGACAGTGATACAAAATGCATCTTTGTTTCAGGAAACGTTCAGGGCCTTGATTCCCGATTGACTGGTGCAGTAGGTAAGTAATCAACTCCATTGCAGAAATTAAGTCAGTTGTTTTATATTATATTGAAGGAACTACGTTTCTATGTAATTAACATAGAACATGAATACCGGAGTCGACCTATTAAGCGTACATGCCCTAATTAGCGTGCACCCCCTTTTTAATCATCAGGATCCATAATTATTGTAAGTTGACTAGTGTGGAACAACTGAGAAGTGTCGCCATCTGGTGTTAAACAGTTGCAACCACTTTTTAATAGTTCTACACTTGTCACCAAATGACACTACTAGTGTTAAACAGCTACTTTATTGTCTAGAGAAACTACTTTTTATTGTATGCTTATAAGAACAGATTCCTTGATATTTTTTCATTGCCATCACAGGAAACATCTGCCCATTTTGGAGTAATTCAAAAATTCAACAACTACTTTTTAGAGTATGTGACTAAATGTAAATAATGTAAATGACGTGTCAATATACTCTTTCAAAATTTTTTCAGTAATATGATTGAAATCGTTGAATGCTAGCATAATGTTTCTGTTCTTGTCACCATAATTATGGGCTGTATCTGCCATGGCAACAATACCTTGTTATAAAACTTCATGATGTGATGTAATTGCATCAGTTTGTTAACAGCCAGGTTGCAGCAAAATACACTGTTATTACTGATTCCTATGGATCCACTAAATAATGTCCATGTACATTTGATTGACAATGATACAAATGATCTTTTTTTCAGGACAAGTTGCGGGCCTTGATTCCCGATTGACTGGAACTGAAGGTAAGTCAACAAGTCTGTTGCAGAAGTTCAGTCAATACTTTTGTAATATTTTGAAGGTATTGTATTACAAAATAGTGAAGTATTACAGGCTTATTAGTTGCAGAATTAAACTTCTACAGTTGGTGGTGAAAAAACTACGCCAAATAAATCTGTAATACTGAATTTAAGAAACACGCATCAGTGCAATAACTTGAATAGAAATACAGCCAATACAAAGCTGCCACAGTTATTATCTTAAGAAACAGCTTTAATGTGCTGGTATTACTTCAACTAAACTTTTAAACAAATTCTATAAATTGTCTGACACTGTCTCCCAGTTTTACCATTGATTACTTTACCATTTACTATAGGGACTGTTACTATCCTGGTTGCTTTTTCTTCTTTTACAGCCTCAACTTGTAGATTTATTTATATCGGTTTTATAGCAACCATGACAACGATAAATATATTTAATTAATGAGATTGATTGACCCTTATGTAATGTTCATGTGTATCTGACTGACACTAATACAAAAAACGTATTTGTTTCAGGGAACGTTCAGAGCCTAGATTCCAGAGTGACTGGTGCTGAAGGTAGGTCAACGACTCCATATCTGAAGTTAAGTCAATGGTTTTATGTTTTTTGTAGGTATTATGCTATCCAAGCTGTAAGTGCATGAACAACATGATTGATCACAGCAAAGTTATGTCCATTTTGCAGTATTTAAGAAATACATCAAACACTTTGATTTGGAGTACGTGATCTGGTAGTGACTAAGCATTATGTGTGTGTGCTAGTTGTTTTTACAAAATATTGAAGCATGACAGGCTTATTAATTATAATACCTCTCTAGTCTGCGTGAATTGGTGGTGAAACTAACCACGCCAGACAAATCCATGAGTGCATTAACATGATTAGAAATAGCTCAAATAACATCGTTTGACAACATGTTCACGTGTTCAATTACATCCAAAACATAGCTACAACAGTTGTTTTTATTTAACGTGTTGGTATTACTAGAGGTAAAACTTCAAACAAATGGTATAAATTGCCTTGGACTATCACCCAGTTTTACCATTTACCATTTGTAGAAATATAAATCATTGATTGCTAGATTTGTGTTCTTGGAACTATTTATACAGTCTGTTCCCTTAGGATTTTAGTTTCTTCTTATATCGCCTGATCGCCTCAATATAATTGCAACGGTTTCATAGCAAACAGGATTTAACTAAGCATATTTTATTAGAAAGAAGGATTGGCTCACTAAGTAAATTTTCAGCTTTTGATTGACACTGATACAAAATGCATCTTTGTTTCAGGAAACGTTCAGGGCCTTGACTCCCGATTGACTGGTGCAGTAGGTAAGTAATCAACTCCTTTGCAGAAATTAAGTCAGTTGTTTTATATTATATTTAAGGAATTACGTTTCTACGTAATTCACATAGAACATGAATACCGGAGTCGACCTATTAAGCGTACATGCACTAATTAGCATGCACTCCCTTTTTAATCATCAGGATCCATAATTATTGTAAATTAACTAGTGTGGAACAACTGAGAAATGTCGCCATCTGGTGTTAAACAGTTGCAACCACTTTCTAATAGTTCTACCCTTGTCACCAAATGACACTACTAGTGTTAAACAGCTACCTTATTGTCTAGAGAAACTACTTTTTATTGTATGCTTATAAGAACAGATTCCTTGATATTGTTCTACGTATGTTCACAACTTGTAAAATCACAGGAAACACCTGGCCATTTTGGAGTAATTCAAAAAATCAACAACTACTTTTCAGAGTACGCGACTAAATGTAAATAATGTAAATGACGTGTCAATATCCTCTTTCAACATTTTATCAGTAATATGATTGAAACCGTTGAATGGTAGCATTATGTTTCTGCTCTGATCACCGTAATTATGGGCTGTATCTGCCATGGCAACAATACCTTGTTATAAAACTTCATGATGTGATGTAATTGTATCAGTTTGTTAACAGCCAGGTTGTAGCAAAATACACTGTCATTACTCATTCCTATGGATCCACTAAATAATGTCCATGTACACTTGATTGACAATGATACAAATGATCTTTTTTCAGGACAAGTTGCGGGCCTTGATTCCCGATTGACTGGAACTGAAGGTAAGTTAACAAGTCTGTTGCAGAAGTTCAGTCAGTACTTTTGTTTTGTTGTGTGGAACAACTGAGAAGTGTCGCCATCTGGTGTTAAGCAGTTGCAACCACTATTAAATAGTTCTACAATTTTCAACAAATGACACAACTAGTGTTAAACAGCTACCTTTTTGTCTAGAGAAACACATGTTCTTGTACGCTAATGAGGACAGATTCTTTGATATTTTTTATCGCCCAATTATTTTTCCAGCATACTGTAAGATTCCTTGACATTTTATCAATGCATAATTATTTTTCAAGCATACTGTAAGCTTATTAGGTTGAATACAATATATGTTGATTCTACGTATGTTCACAACTTGTAAAATCACAGGAAACTTCTGCCCATTTTGGAGTAATTAAAAAAATCAACAACTACTTTTCGGAGTACACAACCAACACTGGTATGACTTCACATTACTTTCTGCTCTCAAGAAATTATCCAAGTGTGATGTAATTCAGAATAATTACTGTTGCAATACCTTGTTATAAAACCTGATGGTGTGATTTAATTTTATCAGTTTGTTAACAGCCAGGTTGCAGCAAAATACATTTTTATTACTGATCCTTGTGGATTCACTAAATAATATCCATGTACATTTGATTGATACTCCTACAAAATCATCTTTGTTTCAGGACAAGTTGCGGGCCTTGATTCCCGATTGACTGGAACTGAAGGTAAGTCAACAAGTCTGTTGCAGAAGTTCAGTCAATACTTTTGTAATATTTTGAAGGTATTGTATTACAAAGTAGTGAAGTATTACAGGCTTAATAGTTACAGCATAATACTTCTACATTTGATGTCTATTTGAATTGGTGGTTTTATGCTATGTGTAGTTATTATGCTATCATACTTAGTTAAAATATAAATGAATATATCCTAGCTGTAAGTAAATAAACAACGTATTATAAAACAGCAAAGTTCTATTAATTTTGGAATATCCAAGAAATACAACAAATGCTTTATTTTGGAGTACATGATCTGGTAATACACATATTACTAGACATTATTTGTGCATATGAGTTGTATTACGAATTAGTGATGTTTTACAGACATATTAATTATAATACTTCTCTAACTGATGTCTGCGTGAATTGGTGGTGAAACTAACCACGCCAGACAAATCTGTAATACAGCATTTAAGTAACCTACATGAGTGCATTAACATGATTGGAAATAGATTTAATAGCATATATGTTGACAACGTCAATTGATTTATTAAAGCCAAGACACAGCTACAATAGTTATTTTCATTAAATACAGTTTTAATGTGTTTTGTACTACTAAGAACTAAAACTTCAAACAAATGGTATAAATTGTCTGGGAATATTTCCCTATTCTACCATTTACTACTCGTAGGATTTTAAATCCTTGATTGTTAGAGTTGTGTTCTTTGAACCATCTATATGGGCTCTGACCCTCGCTGTTGCAATATCTTCTTACATTGCCTGATCGCCTCAATAATTGCAACAGTTTGATAGCAACTAGGATTTAACTAAATATATTTTATTACAAAGACTGATTGTCTCACTAAGTAAAGTTTTCAGCTATTGATTGACACTGATACAAAATGCATCTTTGTTCCAGGGAATGTTCAGGGTCTTGATTCCCGATTGACTGGTGCTGAAGGTAAGTCAACAACTCCACGGAAGAAATTCAATTATTTGTTTTATATATCTTGAAGGAATTATGTGTGTAAGTAACTAACATATAAAATGAATATATGTAGATCATACGTTTGTTCACAACTTGTAATATTGCAGGAAGCTTCTGTCCATTTTGGCGTAATACAACAATTCAGCATGTAATTTGTTTCGGAGACAGAAGTAACAGTGTAACATCACATTACTTTTTGATGTAACAAAATCACCCAAGTGTTATGTACTGCAGACACTTTAGAGGATTTAAGAATGTTGTTCCTATCCCAAAGGAATGCAACATTTGCTTGGAAAATTTCTTGAATAGCATGTCTCTCAACAAGTTCATTTGTTTAACCATTGTCACTATTATTGTACAGTAATGTTGACTTCTGCTATTGTTCTAGTTGTTGAGTGTTTGATTGGTGGGATCATCCACACTAGGCTAACATATAGTATATTATGTACAATTCCCGTCCTCCAGGAGTGCACTAAACTGATTATAAATAGTTTCAATAATATATATTTTGACAACAACGTGATTTGTTTCATTACATCCAAGATTCAGCTGTAGCAGTCTTTGAAACAACATGAATGTAGTAGTGCTGCGAACTGCCCACTTTAAACAATACTGCCATCAAAAGCAACAGTCTACTGGACTCCAGGTGTCAAGCTAATAGTATGTAAGGTTGTGTTGGGATATAGAAGTTTAATGCAAATGAGAACTGTGTCAATGTTATTTTATTAACAAGTCATATGTTTAATAATAATGTCGTGCTTCTTTACTACAGGAGGAATCAGATACATTGCCCAGGATGTGCAGAGTTTGAAACGGAATATGCACAACGTGCAAGGTAGGTTAACATACATATTTATCAACATTCCACTTCAGGATTGACATAGACTAACAAGTCAGAACATAAAATACAGATCAGTGAGTCTAACATCAGTAATATTTATTTTTCTAGCAAAAACAATTCTTCTTATCTCAAATCAAAACACCGAATAAGTAATTGGAGTTCAATTCCAATTACACTGATTATATATATATATATATATATATATATATATATATATATATATATATATATATATATATATATATATATATATAATGATTAGTTGCATGCAGTTTTTCAGCATTGTGAAATCAGGATATATCTTATTGCATGGATGTATTGAAACTAACTACATGTGTTTTTATATACCAATTTCTACAGGTGTTCCCGCTATAAGCCATGTGGGATTTCTTAGGAATCACCCGAGTTATTGAAATCATTTACGGAGACTAAAATCATTTACAGAGGCTACTTGACCATCTTGAAATAGCTTATTTTTAACTTAGCTATTACCGAAATAAATAGTATTAATATTAATGTTTGCATTTTATTAGTCTGTTTCATTATCTACAATGACTGTGAAAACACTTTGTCTATGTCCACTATTCACATAAGCAAGCCATCTACACATCGGTCTGAGCATCGTAGTAGTAACATGAAGTCAACACAAAAGTTAAAATTGTTGATTGAAACTATGTATTATATTTATCCCAATAATAAACACAAATGGTACATATTTTTGCAAAAGAACTTTAGTAAGAACTGAAAACAGTACTACCAGTGGAGCCCCCCAACCCCCCCACACCCCCCCCACACACACACACACACCCCTCCCCCAATTTACTTTTAATTTGGGATAATCGGCCACTTTAAGGCCTCTTTGAACCAATCTCGAAGGTGATCTAAATAATCAGTGTCGACGTCACACTTCAATTGCGTTCACAATAATGACCATTATATTGTATGTAAATATTCATTTATTTCAGTCCAACGACAAGAAGACTGTGATGCTAGAAAAGCCCAAGTGGAAGGTATGTATCAGTTTCGTCATGTATATATATATATTCGGCGCAGGGATTGTATCTGCCCATGATCCATTTTGTAGCACTTACTCCATTATGAGAGCAGATGTTTAGGCAGCAGCTAATGCAGTGCATGTGGGGGTTGTTGTAGATCATGTCTATGAGTCCAGTTATTTTAATTTCCCTGAGTGGAAAATTTTTTTCCCTGGCACATACTCCAAGTAGAAAGAACCAACAGTAGAAAGAACCAACTGTAGAAAGAGCCAACAGTAGAAGGAACCAACAGTAGAAAGAACCAACATTAGAAAGAACCAACAGTAGAAAGAACCAACTGTAGAAAGAACCAATTGTAGAAAGAACCAACAGTAGAAAGAATCAACTATAGAAAGAACCAACTGTAGAAAGAACCAACAGTAGAAATAACCTACATTAGAAAGAACCAACATTAGAAAGAACCAACTGTAGAAAGAACCAACAGTAGAAAGAACCAACTATAGAAAGATCCAACATTAGAAAGAACCAACTGTAGAAAGAACCAACAGTAGAAAGAACCAACTCTAGAAAGAACCAACAGTAGAAAGAATCAACTGTAGAAAGAACCAACTGTAGAAAGAACCAACAGTAGAAAGAACCAACTTAAGAAAGAACCAACAGTAGAAGGAATCAACAGTAGAAGGAATCAACAGTAGAAAGAACCTACATAATGTTTTTAAAAACAGGTGATTCTAAAATGTGCTTTTTAGGCAACTCATGACGCCGCATAAAATGTTCTAGAAATCAGGTATATCTCAAGATGTGCTTTAAAAACAACATATGTTGTTAGTGTCAATGCTAGATGTCGTGGCTGTGAGTTCCACAGTGTCGGGGCTGCCATGCCGAACGACTGGTCACCCTAATTTCGCCTGGCTCGTGGTATGTGAAGCAGATTGGATTCACTAGAGCGCAGCGATCGGATTGACTGACAAGGCGTGACACAGTTGGTGATGTCATCCGGTGCACAGCCATTCAGTGCTCCGTTCGTACTGCTATCGGCAGCCAACGCAGCTTGATGAGAAACTGGGTGGCAGAATTTCTTGGCGCCATCCACGAGATGGGCCGCCCAGATCTGTACTCTCTGCAGCCGTTGTATTTGCTTGAGAGACAGTCGGTGGAGCAATGCATTTCTAGTGTCAAGTCTGCTGGTGACAAACGCATTTGTTCCGTCGCTCCACGGTCAGGTAGCACCCGATCCTTGCAAATATGTCATAGGTGAAAAATAGCAGACTTGCACACCGCTGCCACATGGGACTCCATCTTCATCCTGACATTGAACCAGACCTCAAGATTTTGCACTAAGCAATCGCCAGTGTGCACAGCGTGTAGTTCTATTTTCGTAAGCTGGCAGAATCAAACATGGTGAGTTCTGTTTTCTCGTCGTTAAGTTTCCAAAAGTTCAAACTCATTCACACTTTTATTTCCTCTATACACATATCGAAACGCACGACAGCCGCAGCGAAGTCCGCACGGAGGGACGTCACGGGGATATAAGTTTGGATATCATCTGCATAGAAGTGGGACATCGAGTTGTCCTTGCATATGATCTTGGCAACTTGTACTGCGTAGATGGACAACACTTGAGGCCCGAGAACGGAACCTTGGGGGACCCCATATGCAAGAGGATGAGTAGGTGATGTAGCTCCCTGGAGGTGGACGGATTGAACTCTGTCACTCAGGTAAAACGTAAACCAGACCTGGGTTCGAGTACATGAGTACGAGTATATTGGTGATAGCTGAGTACGAGTACATTACTAAAAGCTGAGTACGAGTACATTTACATGAGTACGAGTACAAGAACATATATGATATAGTAAATTATTAGTAATAGCATATTTGAAAAAAAACTTGTTAATTAATTTATATAATTCAGGAAAAATGCAAAGGCAGTGGATCAAACATGTGGATGATATAAATAGAGGCTTGTAAGCTGACTGGTAGGGCTCTCTGAGATTGTGCTCCGACATGTGAGCCGATAGAGCGCGGCAAAAACACGTTCTATTGTCTTGGACAAGTAGGGAAGATTCAACACGGGTCTTTAATTGTTTGTGATATCTTTTTTAAAAAAAAATCCAAAAACCGCAGTGCAAGTATGTTGAATGAGTCGGATGGCGCGAGCCGTGTATCGTTATCGATGCATTGCAGTCTGGCGACGATCTTGTACAGTTGTCTCTGGTCACCCGACGCATCAGCGATTTGACTGGCGTATTCAAGTTTTGCACGATGCATAGATGATGTGACGAGCTGACGCTGATGGCAGTAAGCTTGTCACTCTCCAGTCCGATCTTCCTTCATTTGCATTCCAGCTGTCGTCTTACACATTTTCCCGATCGTGTACCACGTGTGCCACGCGTGTGGTTGGACAATCACCGTGCGTGTCTTGATCGGCGCATGTTTGTCGATAGTGGCACCAATTATTTTACTGTGTCGACAGCACAGTTCGTGTTATCCGGAAGAGACTGACAATCATAACTGTCGGATGTCCTCACATATCGCATCAGCACTGACATGTTTATAGCTCCGATTCGTTGTCTTCAATCGAATGTATGGTGGCTTCACATGTTACACTATGCAGTGAATCGCTGAGTGGTCAGACATGTGTCAAATGTCCACTGTTATATTTCCGAAAAATGCATCGGTGGAATGAGTTATGAGTAGATCGATAGTATGTCCAGCTGCATGCATCGGTTCTGTCACGTGCTGTGAGAGGTCTGTAGCTTTCAGAATGTCGGACAAGTACTTCATTTCGGAGTTCGACTCATTTTTTATGTACAGGTTAAAATCACCAACTATCAATAGGTTTGTGTATTTATCACCATTGTGTCCATCAAATCAGCAAACTCGAAGAAGAACAAGATAAGGACAAGTCGAAGATATCGATTGTCACTGCTAACAAGCAAACACATTGATTCACATGTCCTTGTTTGCGGCATCTCCAGTGGTCGTGTCATGAAGCCAGGCTTGCACACAACATCATCACTGTCCACTAGTGCCGTACTTTCTGTCAACATGTCGCCGTTGGTAGCCGGCTGGGGTGATACGAATAGTGCAGAAGGAGTATTCTGCTAGTGTAGAAGGAGTCTTCTGCACTCAGCATTCAGCAGGCAGAATAACACATTGTGTACCATGCATTCATTGGTCAACGTCCTGTTCTGCTGACGTAAATGGTTCAGGCAACACCTCTTGTTCGGGTAAAACACCGTTTACTTGCCTGGTTAACATAATTGGCCTGGTAACGTGCTTCTTGTGTGCACCTGCCCTGCACCCTCTCTTTGTTATCTGGTGACGATGCCTACTTAGTCCTCACTGCAACACTTCATTCCGCACGGTTGCAGATAGCTCAATGATTTAGCGGCAATGTCCAATGTATATATAGCATGGTTGCCGAGTAACGCATTGTGACAGCGTTATGTTTACACAAAACATCGATCTGAAGATAACTTAAAAAGCCACAAATTGGGGACTGATGAAAGTAAGATCCATGCAAATGTCGAGTTCTCTGTGACGTATGCATATTCACAGTGTCCCATATTTAAAAGTAGTAACACGATCATTAAAAAAGTGCTGCCAAACGGCGCAACCAACCGCTTTTAGGCAAATGATTACCAATCAAAGCGCTTCACATAATACAAATTACGTGTGGACGAAATGCTCAAAATATTCAGTAAATTAATTTAAATTAAGCTAAAACATAAAAATTTTGAGTGTTAAATTACATCCTCATAAAATCAAAATTAATATAATTGCTGTGAAATAGAAAGTAATGTCGCTTATATATAGAATTGTAGACTAAAAGCTCAAAATGTTCAATAAATTAAGATATTTACAGTGTTAAAACACAGTTTCAAGCAACGAAATTAATAAACAATACTGTAAAATAGAAAGTAATGTCACTTATATCCAAAAATATGTGTTTGTACCAAGGTATGTAGTGCATGCGAAATAGGTGTGTGTTAAGTTTTTTCCGAAAAGCCATCAATGTTCATGCAGATCGCACTTTTCGGTAGGTTATTCCACATTCGTGGGCCTGTCACTGCAAAATTGCTCTGTCCGATCGATTTCTTTGACATTGTCACTTTGAAGAGTGTGGTGTCACATGCTGATCGTAAAGCGCGTAGTTGAGGTAGTCTGGGGCTAAGCCACGCATGATCTTGGATATGTACGGGCATATCTTGATGACGACTCGCATCCTGATCGGCAGCCAATGCAGTGATTGCAGAATTGGTGTAATATGTTCTCGTCGTCTGACGCGGTTGATAAGTCGTGCGGCCAAGTTCTGCACTCGTTGAAGGCGGTTGAATTGTCCATTGTTCAGTCCACCGAATAGTCCGTTGCAAAAACCAAGGCGGCTCAAAACAAGAACAGCATGGCACGCGTCTCGTCAGCAGGTGACGAACTCTGCCGATCATGCGCAGATGGTAGTAAGCCGAAGAACAGTAACTGGAGACGAGGCGGTCTAACTGCATGTGTCGGTCGAAGTAGCTGCCCAGATTCCTGGCTGCATATGTTGATTGTAAAGTAAGTCCAGGTAGCTCCAAGCTGGGCCTGCCGTAGACACGTAGATTACGTGATGATTGCAGCAGTATAGACTCGTTTTTATCGTTGTTGAGTTCAGGTTGATGCATCACCATCAGTATCCAGGCTGTAATCTCGCCGATGCACTGGATCAGTGGCTGTTTAACGTTTTCCAGTTCATCAAACACCGCAGGGTTATAGCTGACATATAGCTGGATCTCATCAGCGAAACGATGGTAAAGCACTTGATGTAGTATGCAATTGTCGCATTTCTTACATGGTGTTTGCAATAGGTAGATCTGCATATTACTAGTCCGGTTGGACGCCATTTTCTTTCAAGCGCTCGACATTTATATATCAAGTTCAACGTTACGTCGTCAAACCATGGCTGGCTTTTCTTAGATTTTTGGGTTCAGGACACAACTGGGGCATGAGTGTCAAGTGTATTTGAGACGGAATGTTGGTACTGTAAAAACAGGTCATCGACACTCTTTTCGTCATTGTGACCACGTGACGTTAGTGCCACGTGGTGGTCGGTTTGGAAGATATCCAGGTCTATATGACGGTATTCTCGCCTTCGCCACTTGTTGTTTGATGAGGTGTGTCTTTCGATAGAAAATGTTACAGTGTGGTGGTCAGAAATAACGTGTTCGGTAGGACGGCAGCAGGAGGTGTTAGGATGGTGTCTTCGTTTCGGGAGATAACAACGTCCAGCGAGTGGCTGGACCGATGCGTGGGACCAGTCACGTGCTGGACGAGTCCTGTCGATGTGAGAATGTTCGTCATTCGATTCGACTCCCGGTGACAATGGGTCGTCGAGATGAAGGTTGAAATCACCTAACAATAGTAGTCGTCCCGGAAGGATCGCCAGCGATGTCACTAGGTCTTCGAATTCATCGAGAAAACCGGAAACACTGGAAGATGGCGGCCTGTATATCAATACGAAGTAGTACGACGGCTTGCCACATGGAAGTTGAAGAAGTTCGAAGTGGGTCGGTGTCAGGGCTGGTGTGCGCACAACCAATTTCAGTGAACGTCTATGCAGGACACCCAGACGACCGCCCGTTTGACTGATGATTGAGTTTCTTGAATTCAAACCCCTGCAGTGTCAGATCATTTATAATATCCTGATATTCGTCTCGCAGCCAGGTCTCGGTGAGGAATGACACATTAGAAGCATCAGCGTCTAGTAATGTCTCATTTACAACAGACACTTTGTTGCGGACAGATCTTGTGTTCATCAAAACAATTTTAAGCGATGGTATTGTTTTCCTTGTGTTGATGATCTTTAGGTAGTGGTGGACTCGAGATGTCGGCTTAGCGGGCAGTGTTAATTGTGCTGACAATGTTGCTAAAGTTAAAAACAAACATCTTCCTTTTTAGGTCAGGATGGAGGTACGGTTGGAAAACCATTAGCTGTTTACACATGTTGTTTAAAGACCCTCATGTTTGTAATGATATGTTCCCACAATACATTATTCTTTGTCAAAGCAATTATTAACTTTGTATAAGTAGTAAGTATATACTATTCATTAGGAGCATTATGGAATATGTGTACCGACACAATGCATAACATTGTATATATTTGTATTGATGATGTTTAGTGTTTGTGTCACTCACTATTATCATAGAACAATTTACTAGGAACACAAAACAGACTCAGATGGCAGTTTTAATACGAATTCTTCTTTTCAGATGAATTAAAGAATTTGGAGGAAAGTCTGAAAGTTGCTCAACAATACAGGATTGGAGATTATCTTCTAAGTAAGACAACGACTGAAGAAGAAACCTACAGTGTCAAGGACTTAGATGAGTTGTATGTTGATCTTCGCATCCACAACAACAGAAGTAATTACAAAAGAGTGGAAATTCGGACCCACCATGACCTACTTGAATTGAAGAAAGATGTTGACAGTTGTCATAAAATTAAAGCAAAAGACTTATTCCTACCTGAGCGAAAAGACGCAACTACCCCAAGAAGGGTTCTTGTTTATGGAAAGGCTGGGATTGGTAAGACCATGTTGACCATGCACATACTTGATAAGTGGGTCAACTGTCAGTTGAGATCCAAGTTTCCATACGTCTTCTACTTCGCCTTACGGGACTTGTCACAAATCAATGAATCTTCACTGACAGAACTGTTCTTTGGGCATCATGATCAAGTTCAGAAACCAAGTGACGAGGCTACAGATGCATTTTTCCATCGTATTTCTACCAATCCTGGTGAATGTCTCTTGATCTTTGATGGAATTGATGAATACGGAAGTATTGAATGGAGTGACGATCAGTTTGAACACAAACAAGTTGTTGAAATGCACAAGCTTGTGTCATCCATCATCCAAGGAAAAACACTTAAGGGCGTGACCGTCCTAGTGACGTCACGGCCAGGTGGCATCAAAGATGGCGAATTCTTTGACAAAACAGCAGAAATTTATGGCCTGACGCAAGACAAGATCTTTGACTATACCTCGAAATTTTCAAGAGGTGACCTCCTCTTAAAGACACGTATAGACGGATTCATCAGGGCTAACACAAATATAGCATCTCTGTGCTATATCCCTGTGCAATGCGACCTTGTCTGTCGCATTGTCAGGGCTAAGGAGCTAAGTCACGGCGTGGAACAGTTGCCAGCAACAATTACTCAGTTGTACATCAAGGCTGTTGAAAATTTGGCAATTGAACACCATCCTCTGTTCAAAGGCAAAAGAGTTGCAGACGATGTCAAAGTTGTTGCTAAGCTCAGGGAACCACTTCTCAAACATGCCAATCTCGCAAGAGACGGAATGGGACAATCGCCAATAAAGGTCACGTTTTCACAAGGAGAAATTGATGCATTGGACTTGGAGAAAGCTGCAACCGAATGTGGTCTGTTAACATTCTCAAGAGAGAAAGGAACTGTCCTAAGATCGTACAGCTCCACATACAGTTTTAACCATCTGACCACCCAGGAATTCCTGGGTGCAGTTGCATTAGTCTCCAGTCCACAAGAAGCAGAGTCACTGGTGATGACATCAGCCAACGATGGACAACTAGATTTGCTTCTGATGTTCCTTTGTGGACTGGTAGGTGACTGCATGAACCAGGAATTCCTGGTCTCACTGTGCTGTCAGGCACAGATGACGATGACTGCAAAACGTGTACTGGAGCTTGTCGTCCAACGAGAGCGTAAGAAAACAGAAAGGAACCACAAACAGAGCGTGCTTCTACTTCTACTCCTGATTTTCGAATCCCGGCATCCAGAACTCTGGTCCACAGTGAAGGGCTATGTGATGAAAGATGGCGAGACACTTGATCTCTCTGATGCACACATCAGTCCGGTAGAATTGGAAGCAGTGACGTTCATATTCCAGACGAGTGATTTCACCACACTATCGTAAGTACTCATACATTAATTACCATAATTTATATCGGGTATATGTGGTAATACTATTACAATTAAAGGTTCCTCCTGAATTCGATTTTGCTAGTCTCATTTCAAATTCATTTTGCCAAAAAAATTAAACCAACAAAGTATCCACTGCAAAATTCTAGCTCGTTTGCGCAACTTTTTTTTTTTTTTTTGTGTGAAATCTTCAGACAAACTATTAAGACAGATTAGTGAAATGGTCTGAGAAATGGCAGATGTTATTAAATTTAGGGAAATGTAAATGCCTACATAGAGGACATGGGAACTTGGATGTAAACTATAAAATGGGAGATACTGTTCTGGGTACTACTGTAAAGAGAAGGAGTTAGGAATTACAATAACCGCTTATATGAAAGTTTCAGAGCAGTGTGGTATTGCAGCTTCAAATGGTAATCAATTTCTTGAGTTGATTAGGAGAAACATAAAATACAAAGTAAACAAGCTAATTATACCTCTGTATAAAGCAATAGCTAAGCCACATTTAGAATACTGTATACAAACATGGAGACCATATAGATAAAGATACGCTTGAATGCAACTAAATTATTCCAGAACTGAGAGACCTTAGTTATAAAGAACATCTGAAAGAATGTGATTTAAGAACTCTAGAGACAAGGTGGTTATGAGGAGATCAGATTGAAGTTTTAAAGATATTAATTGGGTATGAACATATTGATAGAAATATGTTTTTCTCACTCAAGAAGGATAGCAGAACTAGAGCATATAGATAAAGATACGCTTGAATGCAACTAAATTATTCCAGAACTGAGAGACCTCAGTTATAAAGAACGTCTGAAAGAATGTGATTTAAGAACTCTATAGACAAGGTGGTTATGAGGAGATCAGACTGAAGTTTTAAAGATATTAATTGGGTATGAAAATATTGATAGAAATATGTTTTTCTCACTCAAGAAGGATAGCAGAACTAGAGGACATGAGGTGAAATTAGATTAGATAGATTGGATATCAGGAAGTACTCTTTCTCACGGAGGACAATAAATGAATGGAACACATTGTCTACGGATTGTATAACTGCTAGCAGCGTGAATAAGTTAAAAGACAAGGTTGACACTTATCTCAGGAGGGTGGGTGACACGTAGATGAACATCTACATGAACTTCCTTGTCCACTTGCCATATGTGCCTTTGGCTTGGATGGCAAATCTTGTTAAATCTAAATTACTTAATGTTTGGTCAAATATTAAGTGAAGTGAAAATGGGAAAGCTGAAAACGACTTTCACTCTTAGTAAAATTTCGTAAATTTATCATGTGATCGGTAAGAGCCTAGAAGTTATAGGGATGGTTCGTACACACCCAGTATATGGGTGCTCAATTGCTTAATGGACATTTCAAACCACATAGACGCCAGAAGCATCCCATCACCACAGCTGACCAGCTACTGGTATGCACGGGCGAATCCTAAATTTGAGAATGTCATATTTCTCATGGGAGGACTCCGCGTCTGCTTCAACTTACTGAACACTATTGGTCAACACATGGAAAGTGCTGAGCTGGATGACCCATAGACTGAAGCCGGTGTGTATGCAGCCAAAACCACAGAGAACATTTTAGATGGCCAAACATGCTCCCGTTCCGTGAGATGACACCATCTGACCCACGAAACTATGTGCCCCATCAAATAACGAATGTTTGAATCGTTACTGACTGAAAATGGTCAAGAACATGCCCAGAATGTCAATAAGTTGTTCAATGAGAGACGACGATCACATAGCAAAACGTTGCAAAGCAGTGTTGCTGCTGTCATACGTTCTGATGAAAGAGAGTGTTCAAGGTCTCGTGGAGGAGTTTGGCAAGAAGCACTCTGACAATCCAAACTTCAAGATGGTGTCGGCATATATGGAAATGATGGAGATCCTACTGGACTTCATCAAACATGGAACTCTTCGTGAAGACAGCACCAGCGGTTCATGCAGAGTTCATTCATGAAAACTTTGTTGTGATGAGAACCAAAGGGTGCTTAAACCCAGTTCAGTTGATTGGATGAACATAACACGCAAGATGCAGAATGACATCATCGGCGTTACAAGGAACGATCAAGCAACGTACACACTTTACGTAACATGGTCAGAATATCCCGATTATCACAGGACACAAGATCTCTTCAACCTGGAGATGACGAGGAAGAGACCACTTACACCTGCTCTAATAGTATTCCATCCCACGAAAAAGGTTGCCACACAGCTTACAAGATCTGATGTGTTCAGAGCACACACGTCCTTGGCTAAAGGGAAGATGAAGCTAATGAGTCAGTGTGTAATGACATACCTCTGGTATCATTAACAACCAAAGACACTGCACCATGTGACGTGGTCAATGATCTCCTAAAAGCTGAAGACCGATGAAAGCAGCTTGTTTCATCAACGTGAAGTAACGACTGATTGAGGAAAATGTAAGATTTCGAGACGCACTGAGGAAGTATCGCTCGGATACCTTTGTTGATATGTATACAGCAACCATTTCTACCAAACATAGTATATATAACTCTATGAGTGCTGACATATTGATACTGCAGCGATTGCTCAATGCTGTCACTGGGATGGAACAGTGGAAATGGTGAATCCCATGAAGCATGAGTTGTCCCTAATCTCGCTTTCGCTGCCCAAGAAATTCTTCATACGTATGCCGACCCATTGCAGAGTAAGCAACAACAGCGGAGTCGTTCGCATACTGAAGGTTAACGATGGTTACTGTTCTGACATTCAAATTGACCCGGAGGCGGCTAGGTTTGAACAGGCCACCGTCGGTACACTTGATGTAGACTTTGCTAGATCGATTTTTACTAGCGACATGACGGCAGTTCCGCAGCCGTGTAGGTGCAATTCCGTAGCCTTGTTTCGCACCAATGTCGATGTTAAAGAGTTCCGATTGATCGCCATTATACAGGCCACACCTCTTCTGTTTTCATTTTCTTTCATTTTGGAGGATATCTTAGACGGACATGACAGTTTCATACAGCATCTCTGTTCACAAATGTTTTGGTCAGATTGATGAAAGGGAAGTAGAGGTCACGCATTTGTTCCCACATTTTCCTGCACTTGACGAGCGGCGAAAATCATGTTTGCATTGCCACGTGTGGGGCGGAAGACACATTGTGTTTCGGATAGAACGCTCACAGATAGTAGTTGTCGTCGGTTGAGAAGGATTTTGGCTAGAATCTTTCCGGCAACTGAGAGCACGCAGATCCCATGGAAATTGCCACAGTCAGCCCTTCATCATGCTTAAGGATAGTGATGATCATGGTCGTTCAGTTTAAAGTATTTCCTCACCATTCCAAATCTTCTGAATGAGATGATGTATGTAGCGGGCTATGATTTCTCGTATATGCTGGTACACTTCGATAGGGATGTTTCATACCTCTGCGCAGTCCTGTGGGTGCAATTCCGCAGCCTTGTTTTGCACCAGTGTCGATGTTAAAGAGTTCCGATTGATCGCCATCGTGCAGGACACACCTCTTCTGTTTTCATTTTCATTTATTTTGGAGGACATCTTAGACGGACATAACAGTCCCATAGTTCTCTCAATTCACGTAATAAAATGTTTTGGTCAGACTGATGAAGTTTGTGCCTCGCTTGTGATGGTTCGTTGATATGTTTTTTTGTCGTCCTCGTTTCCTTTTTTCCACATGTTTTTTTTTTGTGTTGCGCCATTCTAAGGACATTCAACATTGTTTACTTGATTAGCTCAGTATTGCTGTTTTAAATGCTTCCTCGTAAAGCCGGCAGGAAATATAATAGACAGTTTCACCTATAAGTTTTTCACTCCCACCTTATCTCAATACTTAGCCTATGAAATGAACATATCTCATACGTAGCCGTAATACAGCTTCAACTATAAGTGAACTTGCCCATTAAGCGCTAGTTTGTGGGGTATGCAGCACGAAGTGGGAGATTGGTCATAAAAATTGGTGGGAGATGGGAGGCTGGCCTCAAAAACAGGCGGGAGTTGGGATTGGTGGTAGGTAGACTCTAAAAAAATTGGTGGGAGGAACAAACGTATTTATGGGGGCCGCGAGGGACGCAGCCGCTCGCCCTAAATAAGGAAGTATTTTTTTACTCGAGCCGATATCGTCACAGCAATGAGCCTATGCCGTTGTAGGTGCCAGATAACATTGTAGCTTGATCTTGTGCGTCGGTGCGGCGTATCTCAGCGACGTCGCACGAAGTAAAAATGTCAAAATAATCCTATTCTGAAGCGACGTTGGATGCGATATGAAACGGGTTTGAGCTTTACTAACGACGTAACCATCGCCTCGTCGCCACGGGGAGCGCTCAGATAATCTGTGGGTACCCAAGTTAGTTCACAAGTTAACAAAATTAAGCCCCTTTTGGGTGGATTTATTCATTGAAATTATACCCTCGTTTAGAGATATAATTTCCCTGGAATAAAATACAGAAGAAACCCTGTAAAGCGGCCACTTCACATTTGATCAGAACACATACGTTTTATCGGAAATATATCCGCGTCTCATTTACTGCGTCTTGTTCCCTACTGTGAAGGTTTTCATTGCAGCCCCTTTTATCGGCAATACAGGACTTCACAGTTCATACCCTTTTCCACAAAAAACATATTCGGTGGTCCAGAGACCCCCCTTTTTATCCAATTTCAATATTCAAATTACATAGAAACATTTGCCCAACCGTCGACCAGGTGATTGACAAGTTCGCTCACTTCGCTGCCATGAACACATGTCGACTGGCGTAAAAAAAATGTTGCCCCCAATGAAACATTAGCCCCAAAAACAGATTGGGTTGATGTTGAGATCCCTGTCACACACCCCTCTAGTAATTTATCACACCCCTCTATCGGCCTTCACCATGACATGCCTGGGTGATTTTCCACCAGCTGAGGTGTCGACTCGTTTTTAAACGTATAAACTACAATTAAATTATTGGTGTTTTCCCTGTTATGCCTGTTCTTTGATACCAATGTCACACCGCATGTAAAACTGAAGCATGTCTTTTCTGAAATGACGTCTAAAACTTGTAATTAGCGTTATAACTCATGGAGATCATTACACAGTTTCAGCTATAGTATAGCTCCCAATGTATCTCAATAGTTAACGTATAGCCTCTCAGTTGACCTTACCTCGTATGTAGCCATAATACTGTGTCAGTAGAACTCGCCCATTAAGGGCTGGTGTGAAGAGGTGGCAAGAAGTGGGATGTTGGAAGTCGGTCTCAAAAATAGGTGGGAGGTGGGATTGGTGGGAGGTGGAGTCTCAAAGTTGGAGGGAGGTTGCCCCCCTCCCAAGAAAGAGGTGGGACTGATGTTGAGACACACCCCCCTCTAGTGTATTTCTCCGACTTCACCATGTCATGCACGAGTGATTTTCCGCCAGCGGAGGTGCCGACGCGGTCGTAAGCTCGACTTTTAGTCGCCTACATTTTGTTTGCCGACAAATAGTTAGAAACTACCCATCGGCTGACCGTCGGCCGACCGATTTTTTAGATGTCCACAAAAAGTGTTGGCAACTGTTAGTGAAGAATGTACATATAACTACTACATTTTAGTTGCCAACTAAAAAGTAGTCGCCAAAATGTTGGCAACTGAAGAATCGGTATGTGCATGGCGAGCTATAAACGTATAAACGACAGTAAAATTACTGATGTTTTTCCTTTCCTGTTAAGTTATATATTATGTTCTAAGACATCTAGATTACAACATATGCAGAAATTAAACATGTCTTCTTTGAAATAACGTCTAAAAACTGATAAGTAGCGTGTTCACAATTGGAGGCCATTCGGTCAGTATTTACGTATCCGTATCTGGGCGCAACACTTATAAAGAACATGTGACCAGTAAGTTCAGCTGACGTCAACGCCTATAAGTTACGGAACAAGTGATAAGTAGAGAGAAAACCTTATATCTGAAACTGTCTAATGTTCTGTTAATATTTACGTATCCGTATCTCGGCGCAACACTTAAAGAACTTGTGACCAGTAAATTCAGCTGACGTCAGCGCCTACAAGTTATGGAACTAGTGATAAGTAGAGCGAAAACCTTATAGCTTAAACTGTCTAATAACATTTCGCCGTTACCTATAACCTATAACCCCCCCACATGTTTAAACTGGCTTTTCATCGATAGCTCTTCCGCGTACCGATCCAATTGTTCACGACTGTAATTGCTAACCGACTAAAAACTGCTTAACCTTTTTGTTTTGGCGCGCTGCTGGGCTTGGGGTTTCAGATAATTTTAGCACAACATCGGTGCCTTTATTGTATTGTATTGTATAATGTCAGTTGATGGCTGGTATTAAAAAACACATGAAATTATAGTTAGCTTAGCATAATATTCCATAAACTTCAGAATTTATTTCACAATATACCAGCCCTAAAATAATATAAAGGTTAAATTATGCTTGTAATTATCGTACTAAGAATTAGGATTGTTACATATTAATCATAAAGCAATCCAAATTTACATCAAGAAAACTACATCGGATGAATGGTAACTTGTTCATAGTGTCTGTTGTTATTTTAATTTTTTATATTACCAAAATATATATTATGCACTATGTGTGTCATTTTTACTATCGTTTTAACATTCACAATACATTTATTTTATTAAAATTGATAAATATTAATCATTAAGTAATCATAATTAATATTATAAAGAAAATAAAACAAATTCTTAACATAAACGTTTTCTTATTATAAGTACCTTAATTGCACTAACTTGTTTATGTTATGTTTATTTTTTTATAAATTAATCTTATTTTCGTATTTAATAAAGACACAATATAGTGTGACTAGAACGATTAAAACAACTAACATAGTTGCATTGAACAGCACAAACGAAAAATTATATATTTTTTACGGGTACATAATTCGTGGCATGACACTTTAAAACTTCAAAGCTACACAGCGTCTAGTCTACCGCTCGCTCTCGACAAATAGTTGTTATTCGCAGATCGGGCCGTGGTTGTTATACTATTTCGACCGCAGGTGGTTTTCACAGTGTTTCTATAATTGAATTCATAAATGTTATATGTAATTACAACGTAAACTGTGCAATGATATTAGTTCAGGCTAAATTACGAATGGGTCGAAATGTCAGGCCATCGCCTCGGCATCGCGCGTTAATGCGTTGCAGCAATTGTTGTCTTCTAGTAGTAGGCCTACTATAAACTTTTATGACCGAGATGAATGCCACATGTATTTACATATACTAGGTTTCTACTTGATTTTATTGTTAGTAAGTTCACGTTTGCTAAGTATAGTTACCGATACAGTTTTCGATCCTCGCCAGTTTTCGACCCATTGAAATCTCGCTTGATATCGCGTTAGAGACGTCACAGCGTCTGTTTACGACAATAACGATACAGAGTCTTATCTGAGCAAAATATATTTTGATATATAATATAACATGGAACATGTTTATGATATACATACCTTGGTATAAACCGACTTTGCATGCTTACCAGACATTATTATTGAGCGTCTGCTGATGCGTGTCTCGTTCTTGGCCACGTAACAATAATACTATATTAATAGCCCTTTTTGTGGTAAATGTATGGCAAGCTAGTCTTGTCATAAAAGTAGGAATAATTAAAATGTGTTAAATATACGAGAAAAAATTTACTACATTAACGTTATATATTCAATACAAATATGTGTATGTGTTTTATAAAGCGCCATGACAAGCCTGGTTGTTATAAAAAGTTGACATAATTGGAACAAAGTGGTAAAATTAAAAACGATTGTCTGTACGGCTTGCCATAAATATAAGTCGAGTTCCTCCGGTTTCCTCGACTCGCGCGACATGGTTCAGACGTTCAATATTCGTAAGTTTTTCACTCAAAACAACTGTTTTAATAATTTGTTTGCATTGAATAAATGAAGTAGGTTTTGCTGATTTGGTATATCGATCTCTTACACAAAATGTTTCTTCAGATTTTTTTTAAACGGCGTATTCTATTAAGTAGGTCGAAAACTATATCGCCCAGTATAAATTACATTGCCATTACCATTACTATTAGTGCTGCATTGCATTGAAACCTGTTTTTTTTACTATTTTGCAAATGTGTTACTGCAATAGCCAATACTGGAATACTGCCGGCTGATCGCAAACAGGTAAACTAGACTAGGTTTTAAGTACTGCTATTGTTTTAAAACAATTATTCCACATGTGGCTATGTAGATGGGCCTAGGATTGGTAACTAAGGTGTCAACCATATCGCAAAACAGATCCATCGCACCGGCAGTGGCACCGGCACCGACACCGGCACCAATGTGGCAATAACAGTCCCCAACATTGTCAATCATTGACATTGTACAACAAAATCAGTGGGACCGTTTTTGTTTTTCTTTATGGAAAAACCGGTGAACAAAATGTGATGAAATATCAATGTATGTGTGTTTCATCTAAGCACTGGGAGCATATTTAGATATCGGCTGTCAATAAAACACTGTTAAATGTTTACTGTTTCATGTTACAGGTTAACGTACTGTCACATCCCGGCTGCTGGTCTGGGGGCTTTAGCCGTAGAGTTGCAGCACTTGACAGCCCTGAAGGAACTGGGGTAGGTGGAATGTGGACATGTAAACACATTAATATATACATGCCGTGTGTACACAAATAGTCGTAACATTTTAATAATTAAATGTGTCCACAAAAACATTAGTAGTATGTGAAGTCGTGTCTGTGTAAATGCATAATATATTATTTGTAACACGTAATCCAACTGATTGTAATTACCAGGTAATTAAAATATATACTACATAATTAATCAGTAATGTGGCACCAGTAATGGTTACTCGTGATTAACATTTGACGTTCTTTAAATTCGTTTGTTTAACCGTTAAATAAATCGATGAACTAATTAAACATTTCACCAGTTTTGATCGTTCAACATTTCTTGTAACACAGACGCCACTTTTCAAAACAAACTGTGACTGCGTCGTTTTTTGCTCTCCACAAAATGTAGTTTGTGGCCAGAAACATTTGTATTTTTGTAGTCGAATTGATTGAAAGTTGTGTGTTTATACATTATTGTTTTATTGAGGTCAGTGGAATGTTTTAATTACGCTGCATCAGTTCACGGATATTTTACTTTACAGTCTCAGCCTCAACACCTTCGACTCGGCGGCCGCGGCGGCTCTGGGCCGTAGTTTGTCGCTGTTGACACAGCTGGAGACACTCTGGTGAGATTTGTAATTACGTTGACTTGATTTAGTTTAATATTGAGACATCAATTGTTGGTGACTCTGTGAAACTGTCACATAGTTACACACGCACGCTGTTTAGTGCGCACGCAAGTATCAATCGCTGTCGGACAGTGCAGACGTGTGGTAGCCACCTCCCAGCAATCTGCCTAAAGGTACTGATAAATTTGATGACTGGCTGGTGATCCTTGTCTATATGTGATGTGAAGTGCAGTGTGAAGTAGTTGTTATCAAACTACACATTGATATAATCAATTGCACGCTCCTGAGAGAAATAAACGATCTTTACATCGCAATATCTCTCAACCTGATCCGAATACGCGCGAAACTGGACCTCCTAGTGTCACTACGCCACAGCTCACAATGCCCCGAAAATGAAGTGCCAAAACGTCCTCGGAAGACCGTGGAGTTGACACTGACGTTGAACATACGCAGCCTTTAGAGGGCCACACATTGAGAAATGCGTTATTAGCGCTTCTGAAAGACGAGGACACAATCCAGAACATTGCAACATCCATCAGCGAAAGCATTATCAACAAACTACTAAAAACACAAACATTCACCGACATGCTGATCAAAGCCATCATGGACTCCGAGCAATTCAGTGCGATCAAAGTGGATTTGTACCAGGCTGGCTGCATTGACGCAAGCAAGACAACCGCTGAAATGAACGCAATTAACGCCAAAATACGCGCCCTGGAAGCGTCCAGGAAAACGCTTGAACAAGGGAATGTGGCACTTCTTGACCAATTAGATGAACAAGAACAATACAGCCGTCGGAATTGCCTCGTATTTCACGGAGTGACCGAAAAACAAAAGGATACGACCACCGCGGTGACCGACCTGTGTAGCCGATCGCTAGGCGTGACGGTGGACAGTCGCAGCATTGACCGCAGCCATCGTCTTGGAAAACCGACTGGACATAAGCCACGACCAATAATCGTAAAGTTCACCAACTATGAACAACGACAGAAGATCTTCTCCGTCAAGCGAAAGCTGAAGGGAACAAAAACCGCCATAACGGAGAATCTGACGAGGCGACGTAGTGCTTTGCTGCAAAAAGCACGGTCTACTACTGGAGTGACAGCGGTTTGGTCAATGGATGGGCGCATTGTCTGTCTTACGTCATCTGGGCGAAAGGTGAATATTACCACTGAGCGCGAGCTCCAGCAACTTGGACGTTGTGTGTAGTGTAGTGTCTCCAGATACAATCAAAATCTGACTTTAATGCAAAAAAAAAATGGCGATGTATCTGCAAGCTGTAGGCATTCTGCCTACATACACTGGCGTCACTAATACGTGTACTCATCCGTATTTGTTTTTTGCCCATTTTGTTTTGTTTTTTTGTAATTCTGACTATTTAATTAACACTGTCCAAGCACTATTTGTCTATGTTAACGTCACAGCATTGTATGTTTTCTTTTGCTATCATTGCACTTTTCAATATCACAGATGTTCTCATTAACGCGTTTCATTTTAGCACCTATGCTCCATTTGTGGATATTAATTGTTGTACTAATTACTGTTAATATGATGTCAAGTTATGTCAAGTTCACGTGTAACGGACTTTGAACATGGCTAGAAATGGTTTTCCTTTTAACGATGATGATTCCTTTTTAAGAAATGTTGGAGGGTTAACAGTTAACTCTTTAAATCACATCTTACAAATAAACGAATTCAATGAAAGTTTACCAGATGGAGAAGTTGAAATTATTAAACATTCTCCATATTTTACTGATGAAGAATTAATAGACAAAATAAAAAACAAGCAGAATACTTTTGTAGTGTTGAGTCTAAATTGTCAAAGCCTTAATGCAAAAATGGATCAAATTAATATGAAATTACAAAATTTACGAAACAACAGCTGTGAAATTGGAGCCATTTGTTTACAAGAAACATGGTTATCCAATGACTCCAACATTTCTTTGCTGCAAATAGATGGTTTTACATTAATCTCTCAAGGTAAAATTTGTAGTGCTCATGGTGGCCTATCGATATATCTTAGTAATAAATATGACTATAAAATATTATCTATTAACAATGTATCAAATGTATGGGAAGGACAGTTTATTGAGATAACTGGAATAACTATCCAAAAAAAAATTATACTGGGAAATATATATAGACCACCAAGAGATGTTATTGAGAATTACAAGACCTTTATTGACGAATTAACCCCGATACTCACTCATTTACAAAAACTAAAGAGTGAAGTTATCATAGCAGGTGATTTTAATATTGACTTACTGAAAATCAAAGAAAAACCTGTATTTAGTGAATACTTTGACATGATCAGTGCACAAGGCTTCTTTCTTAGAATCACATTGCCTACCAGATTTTCAGAACATCGTGGTACACTTATTGACAATTTTTTATGTAAACTGTCAGAGGGGTCATTGAACTCCACTTCTGGCATTTTAATCAACCAAATTTCTGATCATCTTCCCTGTTTCATTTGCATGGACTGCATATTAACTCAAGACACGGTACCCAAATTCATAACAATAACACAGAAAAGTCCAGATTCGCTAAATAAATTTAGATTAGAATTAATACACTCAAACATTTATGATAAACTAAATAAGAATATTGATGGTAATCCCAACGAAAATTATAACATTCTTGAAGAAATTATTTTAAATACTATGATTAAATGCTTACCCACTAAGACAATTAAATATAACAAACATAAATATAAAAAATCGTCTTGGATTACTCAAGGTATTATTAGATCAATAACGTTTAGAGATAAGCTATATCTAAAAATGAAGCAAACTACTATAGACACAGCAAGATATCCTTAAAACTAATCTGCACGCTTATAATAAAATTCTTAAAAAAAATATTCGTCTGGCCAAAAAAATATATTTTGAATCGAGATTTGAGAAACATAAGAACAACATTAAAAAAACATGGTCAATTATTAAAGAAATAATTAATGAAACAACAAAGACTGAACAATTTCCTAACTCTTTTAAAATTGATGGAACAACTGTTACCGATAAAACGGATATTGCCAATCAATTTAATTTATTTTTTACAAATATTGGTCCCAAACTTGCATCACAAATAAGTAGTAACGGCAAATGTCATAGAGATTATTTGAAAAACCAGACCATACATAAATTCACGTTTAAACCTATAAGTGAAGATACTACAATTAATATAATTAACCGTATGCATCCTAAATCTAGTAGTGGCAAAGACGGCATATCAACTATATTATTAAAAACAATAAAACATGAAATTTGTAAACCTGTCACCACAATACTCAATCAATCTTTGTCAACAGGTATATTTCCTGACAAACTAAAAGTTGCTAAAGTAATACCACTATTCAAAAAAGGTGATAATACCATTTTTGATAATTACCGTCCAATTTCGATCTTACCAGCAATTTCTAAAGTATTTGAGAGAGTCATATTTGACCAACTACACGAATATTTCCACAATAGAGAGCTATACTACAGTAGTCAATATGGCTTCAGAGAGAAACATTCAACCGAACTTGCCACCCTTGAAATAATAGACAGAATTATTCAGGAAATGGACAAACATTTAACTCCAATAAATATATATATTGATTTATCAAAAGCCTTTGATACAATAGACCATAATATACTCATGGATAAATTAAAGCACTATGGCATAAAAGGCACAGCATTTAACCTCTTTAAGAACTATTTATCAAATCGTAAACAGTACGTACAATTTGGACACGTAAAATCTAAAGAAGCATATATTACTACTGGTGTCCCGCAAGGGTCGATATTAGGACCTTTGTTGTTCATTATATACATTAATGACCTACCAATTGCTAGTGACCTTTTCAACTTCATAACTTATGCTGACGATACAACCCTAACCAGTACATTAGATGTCTTTAATCGACCCGGTGACTTAAATAACAATATAAACGAAGAACTAAACAAGATATGTGACTGGCTTAACGTAAACAAACTTGCTCTAAATGTTGACAAAACTAAAGCTATGATTTTTCATATGCCACAAAAGAAAGTAGAAAAGCCTGTGCTATTAGTAAATGGAACTGTAATTGAATATGTAAATAACTTCAACTTTTTGGGCATCACATTAAATAATCACTTGAACTGGGACAGTCACATAAACAAAGTAGCATACAAAATATCTAGAACCACTGGAATTCTAAAAAAAACTGACACATTTTTTACCACAGCATATTCTAAGGACAATGTACAATTCTATCATATTACCTCATATAAACTATGGTATATTGGCATGGGGGTATCAAACGCAACGCATATTTATACTTCAGAAAAAAGCAATTAGAATAATCACGTTAAGTAAATATAATGCACACACTGCTCCTATTTATAAAGAACTCAAATTATTAAAGGTCAGTGACATCTACAAGCTACAAGAACTTAAGTTTTATCATAAATTAATAAATAAACAACTACCTGAATATTTTTATAATATACCTTATGCTAACACTTTTGAAATACATCAGTATGACACACGAGACAAAAATCGCTTATTTATGTCAAGAAATAATCATGTTTTCGCAAACAAATGTATTAGATACAGCATGATTAGAACTGTTAACAATAGTCCAAATGATATTACTGACAAAGTCCATACTCATAGTCTATATGGTTTCTCCAGTTACATAAAACAATATCTTCTTGGTAATTATGAATACAACTGTACCAAAACAAATTGTTACATTTGCCGAAATCAGGGCATACGTGTATAGTTATTTATTTGTGTAATTAATATGTAGGTATATCTTGTAGGCAGCCATACATATGCATATATGTACATGGATATGCTTGTATACATATAGTTTATATATATATATATATATATATATATATATATATATATATATATATATATATATATATATATGATTATATATAATTATAAACTTAGTACTTTTATTATTGCTATCACTTGTATTCTTAATTTTTAATATATTTTCAATTGCTTGACTAAACCAGTGGTGGCTCCCATGATAGCGACATACTCAATGTCTTAATGGGAGTCTCCGTGACCATTTATTTTATTTACTTTGTTTATATGTCGATTGTGTTACATTTACTTGGTCAAAATAAATGAGTCTGAGTCTGAGTCTGAGTCTGAACCGACTCAATTGTCTTCCACTAATACTATTGTCAGTAACGTATTAAGGACACGTGTCACGTGTGTCGTGTTCACTTTACTCTTGACATTTGTAGGTTGTGGGGATGTCACATGGACGATGACATGGCAGTCGACATCGCTGAAGCCGCCGCAAACTCGCCCCGTCTACAGTACCTCGGGTAAGTCGTTGATGTTGTGTGTTATTTCACTGCCAATCTCCTCTATCAACTGGGTAATTACCCCGTCTGACGGAGCACGTTATGCTCTACCCACCGACAACTTCTGGTGACAGTCTCCGCTGAGTTCGTGTCAACAAGTGTCGTAAGATAAATGATTACTTTATGTCTTTTTTATTTGTACTTTGTTTTTATTCAACACAACAGTCTTTTCATAAAAAAAACCTGTGACACTCTCACGTTTAACATAACACATTAAACAGAGAAATGACGTGACTGTTTAGTGTCACCAAATGTGTTGTTGTCAACAACTAAATACGGACTTTAATTTACGACAAATAACTTTTTAATAATAAATCGTTGACATTTGCTACACGTCGAACAGATTTTTCACGAATGACTTTCCAAATCAACGGTGGACGACAGACGAGACCATTATGTTGGGGGGCGGAGGGTGGCTCTGTGCACCCCGTTTAATCAACCCTAGTAGTAGGACCAGTAGTGTGAGGTGTGTGAGTGGGGTGGAGAGGCGAGGGTGAGAATATGTGACGTCGACGTCTCTGTTTGTTGTAGGCTCAGAGCGAATCACATCTCATGGTGCGGCCGGCGGCGAGTGGAGGCGATCTGTCGGGGGAGAGTGGAGGGTGTAGAGTGAGTAGATCTCTTGTCTCTTAACACGGACACACACACACACACACACACACACACACACACACACACACACACACACACACACACACACACACACACACACACACACACACACACACACACACGCGCGCGCACACACACACACACACACACACACGCACGCACGCACGCACACACACACACACTGACACACGCACTGACTCACGCGTAGACGACGGAGTGTAACGTGTGTGTCGTGTCTGTTGTAGCCTGGAGGACCAGAAGCCGCCGTCAGAAGACTGTGGCTGTGAGTTGTTCCACCAACAACACCGCACCTGCTGTATCAGCTGTTGTCGCTGCCAGTGATGTGTGACGTCTGCGACACACAGTTGTCACCAGAATATGACTTTTGTGAGTTATATATGTTATGTTTATGTAATAAAAGTAACCTTTGACCCCTTCACTGCAATAATGCACTCGTCCGTCACTGACCCGCTCTCGATACTGCTACAATGTTGCAACGTTGTCTATAAATAGCTCAGGGCGCGGTTCAGTTCCTAGTCCATGGGCTGCCTCAGTGTTCTAAATCAATATCAATAGTGTTCTTTTCATTTAAATAAGAGTTTATTCTCAGCGGTGATTGCTTAATCTGTTTGATTGTTTTTCATTGAGAACCATAGTTGGTTTATGTAGGAATTGTTTATTTGTGGTGCTGATTATAACAATTTAAAATAATATTATTAAACGCCTGGTGAAGTATACAACGCATCATCACATGTATAGTCTAACTTATATGTCACAACGTACATAGTTGTTTCTGGCACCTTATAAAGTCTTGTGTTTTTTCCACACATTGAAGGTCACGGCATCAGAATTCAACTTTCAGTGACGTTGATTTCAAGCGAATTTGGAGCAACAGTTAGTGGAAGTGGCTGAAACATATAGAGTAGACACAATGAAAGGTGTTGAAGTAGTATATAAAGTACAGTTTAAGATGTGTTAGCAAAACAAATACACTGTAAATACACATTTTGCTCTAATTTAAGAAGTGTTTGGGATTAGCCATATAACTATGTGTTGTCAGCACCTGCTGTCCTGAATATGTGGGGCCAATTATAGCAGGACATCACTATCTGGGGTTGCAATGATTGCATGTTTGGTATGTTGTAAATATTCAGGGTAGAACTAGTTATCCTGCCAGTGTGAATGTGTAGACATTGGGATCGTTATTATAACATACATATTTGTTAGCTACTTTGTTCAAATAAATGAATGTTTAGACATATCATGAGTATCTTACTAACATCTTCAAGTTAATAACACGCACTTTACTTAAGGGGAGATATGGCACTTGGATAGGATTTATTTTATTTGCATCGTTAGTGCAATTTGTTATTCCCATATTGTAGAGTGGATTTTTCTGAGTAAAATATATGTTGAAAATGTTTATACCAGATCCCCGTTTCCATGGCAACACACAAAACGGCCGCCATATGAAGGGATTATAGCCCCTCTAAAAATTACAACAGTAATGGATATTTTTTATATAATACTTTCACAACGTTTATTGGCCAAGTTAACTCTAGAACTCCCCTAAATTTCTAACATGAATACTGTTCTTGGGAATTTTCAAAGTTTTGTTATTCTAGCATTTGTTTACACATTTTTATTTACTCCCCCAAGATATTGCACAAAAGGAAAACAATTGAAATTTCTTGGAGAATATGCAGGTGAACACAACAATCCAAACCAGATGACAATATTATTTAAAATTCTAGAATGTTGTACTTTCTCATTGCCAAAATGTAATTTCTTTAAATGGCCATGAAAGATTGATTGACGGCATTGAAAACATGACAGATGCAAGCTATATCTATGAATGAAACTAATTTAGAGGTATGTCATTGTTATAAAAGTGAACTTTATTAATAGTAAACTTACAAAGCTATTGGAATACGGAGGAAACACATTTTGAATAATTGATAAAAAACAATTCTAGCTGCCATATCTCCCCTTAAAATATCAGTGAGTGTGTATACATAATTACACAGTGTGAACAGCTTCTCGTTAGGTGTTGATGTATATTTTAAGAGGAATAATTTAACAAATACTATATAGACGTCGGGAGCTGCTGAGTATACGGGGGGGGGGGGCGATGGAGGGTTATGTGCCCCCACCCAATCCGCACCTGCATTTTTGTAAATGCTGGTGAAATAGGATCTCACAAAGGGGTGCCAAACTTAGTTACCCTCTAGTTTACCATGTTACCATGAAGCAGTGCAACGAAAAAATACGGAAAATATTATATGTGTATATTATATATGTGTGTGTGTAGGATACCTTGTGCTTTTAGACTTGCTTTAACCCTGTCTAGGTTGATAATTGTGTGCCTCTCCAGCGATTTTGCCAAATCTGATGTCACGATGACCAACATGGTGTTTAATGTGAATTTAACAGAGTCCGGCTGCAACCTACATGATTCATCATAAACATAGTTGTTTTTTTAAACGTACATATTTTTACAAACGGCAACATTGTCGAATGTTTGCTAAGGTTCTGCAATTCTGTCCTCGGCGAAAATATGTAGGCCAAATCGTGTTAGCCTGTAATGGGGTACACTTTTTCCTACACTAATGTCAGAGTTTGCAATGATAACATGTTTTGCCTAAGTAGTTATAGTGTGCTAAAGAAACCTCAAAAGAGTCGTCCAGTAAAGAGGTGGTCAGTAACTTCCGGTATAGAGGCTTCTGGGTAGCCCCCAGCGCCCCCTAGCGGTGACCTACATCCACCACGAGCGCCCCCTAGCGACTGGAGATAACCCTAACGGTCATGACCCCAACATGTTGACATGATCCCGACCTGTTGATCTCATGTGTGGTGACCTTTGATCTCAGTAGTGACCGCTACCCTAACGTAGTGACCGCTACCCTATGTGAGCGCTACCCCGATCCTTGAGGAGTAATTTTATTCCAAGACATATAATCCGTGGTTCGATGTAGTCCGCGATACCCTAACCGTTGGTTCGTTGTGCCCCGCGTTACCCTGTTGCTAACAGACACAACACCTCATTGAATGAAATCATCAAGAAACTTTAATATTTAATAACGATACATCATATTAAAGCACATAAAATCATATAAATATAGTAATATAATTCTTTAAAAATAGTTATATATCAAATCATATAAATATAGTAATATCATTATTTAAAAAAATAGCCATATATATCAAATCATATATATATCAAATCATATTAAAGCACATAAAATCATATAAATATAGTAATATCATTATTTAAAAAATAACCATATATATCAAATCATATTAAAACACATAAAATCTTATTAATTATTTAGAAAAATAGCCATATATTTAATCATATTAAAGCATATAAATATCGTTCGTTATTTCATTTAAAAATAGCCATATATAAAGCATATAAAGTCATATAAATATCTTTCATTAGTTCATTTAAAAATAGCCATATTAAAGCATATAAAGTCATATATTGAAACATAGTGTTCATCTTGTTTTCCATTTCAACACAAGTTCAGTGGTGGCAGTGACTTTCCTCTTCTGTCAATAAGTTTTGTAGGTCGTTGTACTGGGTGTTTTACTACATTGCTGCACTCCCTACACGCCTTTTCCATTTCTATCACGGAACGTGGTATTGCTATTTCCCCTTTATCGTTAAACCCCCACAGCATTTCCATTTCTATCTGAGAACGTGATTTAAATAGTTTCATTTCTTGCATGACAGCCGGCCACAGGGCTCTGTGTTTTACCAACGCGGCGTAAACGTTAGCAGGTTGCTGTCTCTGTTGACCCATAGCATTGCAGCCCATGGCAATTTCCATGGTAACCCGCTCTATTGGCCGCACCATTCCTAACTCTACCATAACAGCAGACCATAATTTTCTGTGGTCTAGAAATGCAGCGTAGTCATCGCACTCGTTGTCCCAACTCTCGGACTGATAACCATCGTCGACGATGTCGTCGTTGACCACGAGCGGCGTACGATCACGTAACTCTTTCATCACGAACGCCTAGTGGATTCTATGGAAGCTGAAAAATCAGAGTGAAAGACACATTGAGCCATTGGTAAAGGACTGTGTTAAAAGCATCGTATATACATTAAATAGCACATGCACATCTGTTAATAATAAACTATGAGTAGACCTGCTGTGAGCGGTGTACTTTGGATCCACCACGGCGTATGTAATGCTACACCGACAGCAGTAGAAACGCGTAGAAACTAGGTCATCGAAAACTGATAAGACTGACACGACGACCTCGCTCGGCCGACGCGGCGCGCGTGCTATTTATAATCAGACTACCAGCCGCTTAGCAAGAGGCATTGTAACTAGGTCACAGACGCATAAAAGATGCCTCTTAAAGTTAAACTGTGTGTGTGTGTTATGTAGACGCTTTTAAAACCTTTTATAAACACAGGAGTACGTATCACCAAACAGCCACGGACAATATGTACTTACGATCGATACAGTATCAGGCTCAACGCAACGCCAATCTCGATATAGGCTTGCATCAAGTCGGAAAACAAAGCGACACTAGACAGCATCGTGATGACGTCAGAGGCAACGACAGCAGCAGCAGCAGCAGCAGAACGACGGTTGCAGAATGGCGGTAAGTGTATAAAGAAATACCTTGTCTGAGGACGGCTTTATATAGGAAACGCTAAACAATGCAGACAGCTGACATAAGCTGCTATAACACAATAACAAATCCATCAAAGTCAGAAAGTTATGTTAGAAAACACCCATAATAAAATTATTATTAAACTGGAATGCTAATAATCAACTCCCAAATCCGCTAGAACAATAAGTCATCCTTCACAACGAAAAACATGTTCGATAAGTCTGTCACAGAAGTGTCAGAGAATCGATGCTGAAAGCAAAATCTCATTTATCACGTGTAAAAAACAAAGTCAACCAGTTCTCAACCAACGTTGTATCGATTCCAGACATTCTGCACGAAACAGTAAACAACTCCTCCCTCGATAAGCTTGTCAACTAACTAACGCTGAATCCGAAAACTCATTTATCACGCATAAAAACACCATGTACTTATGGAAGTTATTGCTGCATGGAAACTGGTGGACATTAATGCATATGCATTAAGTTATATATGCATGCATTAATTTATATATGCATGCATTAATTTATGCATGCATTTTATGTATATAAATACAGTGCATGTAACATTAAACAGCATAAAATCAGAATGACTCCTCCTGCTATATACTTCCGCGGAGAAACCTCGTTTCTATCCAATTTCTACGCATGTAGGATACATGCATGGGGTCATGTTTTTAACACAGTTGAAGCTGCATACCAGTACAGGAAATGCATCTTTTATGGAGATGTCGACACGGCACAGAAAATGCTTGCCACAAGAACCGGACTACAAGCGAAATATCTAAGCAAGACCATCCGAGAGAAACAGGAGTTACGCTCGCAGTGGAACAAACAGAGACGATATGTAATGAGAGCGTTAGTTGCTATTAAATTTCGCGACACGACATTACGCAAACTATTATTAGAAACATATCCAGCGCCGTTAATGGAAAATGTGAGAAGTAGGGAGGGATACTGGAGCATGTCCACTTACACTGGACAGCGTGGACAGAACGTGTTGGGCCAGATACTCGTGAATTGCCGCGAGTTCATTCGAAAAAAACAGGCGCCATAAAGTCTGGCGCGCATAGCGATAGGAATGCGCGGTGATTGCGCAATACATACCAGAGGGCCAGCTGGTAAATATAACACAGACGCGCCATGCAACCGGCCCGCTATATAAGGGACCCGTAGCTGCAACTGTCATAACACGATTCTCGCAGCGATTCACTCACTCGACAGTCTCTCTCTCACTCTACCGAAGCAAGATGGCCGCCGCCGCGCAGCAGCAGCTCTTCGATGACGAGCACATGATGAACCTGACGCGTTTGCAGTCGGAGGTAAGCGATGGAACATACAAGTTTCCAACACCGTTAACCATAGTGTCTACCGCACGGCAGGAGAGATATGTAGTATATCTGGCATGCTCAGAGTGTTCCGTAGGAGTCCAGCGTAGTACCAGTAAGGGCTACTATTGTTCGGTGCACAAATGGCAGCGGTCTCCGACGTATAGATTCAACCTCCGTGTCCTTCTGAGGGACAGCATAGGCAGTGAATGTTGGGCTAGCGTATTTGATACGCTGGCAGTTAAAATCCTTGGCTTCACCGCGAACCAGTACGTTGCAATGAAGTCAGAAGACGAACGGGTGGCTGCCCTGTCTGTGTTGAGGGGGGTCCGTGTCAGAGCGACCATTAAAAAGCGTGTCAACAAGGAGTACGTAAACTACATTGCGTCAGAGTTGGAAATTCTTGACGAGGCATTCTCTTTGTAGGAGGAAGACAAAGAGAATGCCATCGCCACCAGCTCTGACAACAGCAATGAAAGTACAGAAAGCACGTACGAAAAGATACGGGACTGGGAAAATACCATGAATAAAAAGGTACAGCAGTGGTTAGACTCGTATGAACAACGTAATCTGTTACCATCCACACCATCCATCACTTCCTCTACTGAACCGACTCTGTGTATAACAGACGAGGAAAATAAAGATGCGGTTATTAGCGTAAGCAGCGAAACAGCTATGACCATAAGCAGCAGCAGCGGCAGCAGCGGCAGCAGCAGCAGCAGTGGTGGTGGTGGCGGCAACGATATGCAGGCGACAGCAATGAACATAGACAGAATACGAAATCGTACAGAAGCCATGATGAACCAGAACACCTTCAACACATTGATAGACGCAGCTTGTGTTCGTTATGCATGTAACGAGATTGAGCGTATATTAGATTTATCGGAAGGTGAATATTACGTACCGTCTTCCGGTCTGATCAATCACGTCATGCGCTGGATTGTCATAGCGATGGAGGAGAGGGTTGGTAAAAGACAATGGTGTGTCGATATGGCAGACACGATCAGAGCGACCATAGCCAGTCTATATGCGGGTAAGAATGAAGTTCCTGACATTGATTAAACAGGTGTGTCTTTTGTTGTTCCGTCTATAGATCCATAACGGCCTGCGTCAGTAACGCGAGGCGTACGAGAACGATAACGCCGACGACGATGACAAGATACCACCACAACAGCAGCGCAAACGCCGGATGTCATCGTTGCCTGCAAACGATCTGCGGTTGGTGCTCAACAGAAAACGTCGGTTTGCAGCACCAACCGCAGCAGCAGCAGCAGCAGCAGCAGCAGCAGCAGCAGCAGCAGCAACCCCAGCAGCTACGGCGGTGACAGCAGCAGCATCAATGACACCGCCACCCCCACCGCCGTCGTGTTTACAAAGCACCTTCAAATTCACACCAGCGTCGCCACCATCGTCACCGTCGCCATCATCGCCGTCGACGTCATCGTTCGAAACAATGAACAAGACATTGATGACACCGCCATCCTCCGACACACAGCAGCCATCAACATCGTCATCATTACCCTGCACCTGCGATCGCTGCTGCGAACAAAACATTATTTTAGCATCATCACCAACGAAACCGAACATTTTAAACCCAGAAGTAGCGAATATTATGATTAGCGAAGCATTCACGCATCTCATCATGCATAGAGCACACAACACACCTCTGACAGGAGCCGAAGCTACTGTCAACGTATGCGCAGAAGAGTGCACTCGACTACTGTCAGAGGAGATGCAATCACATCTCATACAAGAAGTGGCGTGTTTCAATCCTTGGATGTTGTAAACAAAGGATTGAAACACGCACACACACACACACACACACACACACACACACACACACACACACACACACACACACACACACACACACACACACACACACACACACACACACACACACACACACACACACACACACACACACACACACACACACACACACACACACACACACACACACACACACACACACACACACACACACACACACACACACACACACACACACACACACACACACACACACACACACACACACACACACACACACACACACACACACACACACACACACACACACACACACACACACACACACACACACACACACACACACACACACACACACACACACACACACACACACACACACACACACACACACACACACACACACACACACACACACACACACACACACACACACACACACACACACACACACACACACAGTAATTGTTTAGTGTCTTTAGTAATTGTTGATGAATTTATAGTAATTGTTTAGTGTCTTTAGTAATTGTTAATGAATTTAATCTTATGTATTTAGTTGTTATATATATATATCATTAGTGTCACACAGAGTAATTGATTTGAATCTTATGTATTTATTTTTTATATATCATTAGTGTCTTTAGTAATTGTTATTGACTTTAATCTATGTAGTTGTTATATATCATTAGTGTTTTTATATTGACTTTAATCTTATGTATTTTTTATATATCATTAGTGTCTTTAGTAATTGTTATTGACTTTAATCTATGTAGTTGTTATATATCATTAGTGTCTATGAAATACATATAGTAATCTTTATGCATGAAGAGATCGACTTCTCTATATACAATTATTCACACACGTGACCTCTGTCGTGGTGTAAAAACCCACAAGTCCGCCATTATTCACACACGTGACCTCTGTCGTGGTGTAAAAACCCACAAGTCAGCCATTATTCACACACACGTGACCTCTGTCGTGGTGTAAAAACCCACAAGTCAGCCATTATTCACACACACGTGACCTCTGTCGTGGTGTAAAAACCCACAAGTCAATCATCATCATCATCATCAACTTATATATAGAGAAGCCTATCTTTTCATATCAGTATATATATTTCATAGACAATGTATTCTATTGAATAAAATAGTCAAAATGGAATGGAACGTGTTGTACCTTCATTATTCGCACGACTGACACCCCTCTTCACGAAAGGGAAACCCGTAGTCGATTATGATGGGCATAGTGGACAATACTAAGTGTCCAAGTTAGGAACGCCTGTGATCGGTCAATACTACCCATGTTAGGAACGCCCCTTTTTAGTAATTGACCAATAGGAATCAAGCTAGGAACGTCTCTCATTTGTGATTGGACAATAGTAGCCATGTTAATTAGTAATTGACCAATAGGAACGTCTCTTATTAATGATTGACATCTTATCCACCTCGCACCTACTATATAGATGTACTGAGAGTCCATAGTACTCATGTTAGGTTATTCGTGATTGGTCAATAGTACCCATGTTAATTAGTAATTGACCAATAGGAATCAAGCTAGGAACGTCTCTTATTGCTGATTGGTCAATAGTACCCATGTTAATTAGTAATTGACCAATAGGAACGTCTCTTATTAATGATTGACATGTTATCCACCTCGCACGCACTTTATAGATGTACTGAGAGTCCATTCCCTCTCAGTTGTAGACGCAGCCATGAAAAGACACCAGTGTCGTCACTGCGAGGTCGCCTTCGACACGTGCGCAGAACTACAACGTCACGTGCAGAGTACTCACTCGACGCCATCATGCGACTTACATTCATACTCGATGGCACCGCCTATGGTGGCGCCACGCAGCGACTATGCAAAGAGAGCGAAATACGCATGCGAGAAATGCGGCGCCACCTTCGGGAGATATGACAACCTACAGCGTCACGTAAGGTCGGTATGTAGAGGTAGTAGTAGTAGTAGTAGTAGTAGTAGTAGTAGAAGCATCGTCTACGCGTGTAAGAAATGCGGACGGAAGTTCGAAAGACGTAACGATCTGACCAAACACGCACGAACCGCGTGTGCCGACGTCACCGAGCCACCAGCACCAAAGAGATCAATAAGAGAAGACACTATCCCATCTCAAAACCATCCGCTCGTTACCGAGGAAGATCCGTTAGACCCGCCTGATCGACTTCCCTTCGCCGATACTCTGTCGACGGAGTTGCTAGATGTCGTTCGTGCGCGCTGGTCTGCTATACGGACCCACGTGTTCAGAGGTCCACTTCAATGCAGGTACGATTACAGATTAATCACGCTAGACACGACCGACTTGGAACCGTCTTTGAAGATCATGTTCCAGGAACAGACCAATGCGTTCAAGATTAACCTCAGTTACGGGTTCATTCTGAGAAACAAGAACACGGGTCAATACAAGTACTATCATACCTCTTGTAATTGCTGTGGACGCTACCTGGACGAACCCAGTCTCGTCGCCAACAGCAAGGACTTTGATAAATTTCTCGAACGCATCCGAGAACCCGACCTGTTGCAATGGGCCATCAATCAAAGACCGGATTCTGCGTGGGTATGCGAACTCGTGACGAATGTCACTTTTTTCGTTAATCGCATCATCGATCATCCTATAGGATGTGTAGGCATGATCTCTCTACCATCCTACATCAAGAAGAAGAAAAGCATCATCGGATTGGAAACGGATCCCATCCATATGAAGAGGTACAAAGATAACCTGTGTCTGTTCCGATGTCTGGCCCTGCATCGAGGATGTGATATACGTCGATTGGAACCGGCGGTGAAGACGCTCTACGAGACATACGATCGAGATCACGTACCCATGGAAGAATTTACAGGGGTCACGCTGGATGACCTCTATCGCGTAGAGACCACGTTCCAAACGAATGTGTGCGTGTACCGTCTTGTCAGCGAGGAGGACGGTAAGTCGACTGCCGAACTGGTTCGTCGATCGTTATGCAAATACCCCGAAACAATGTATCTCAACCTTCACGGGACACATTTTTCATTCATCCAAGATGTCTGCATGTACTGCAACTCGTATCGATGTCGGAAGTGCGGTGACTCGTTATGGAAAAAGGCATGGTTGCTGTATCGACACGAGCGCACGTGTACGGGAGGTGTGCGTCGAGTCTATCCTGGCGGCGTGTACCATTCCACACCATCGGTGTTCGAACGTCTGGACGACGAGAACATTCGCGTGGCTGAATCGTTGCGCTACTATCCGTATCGAGCCACCTTTGATTTCGAGTGTTGGTTCGACACGGAACAACTTCCGTCGGACAGTGACAAGGTCCACTGGGTGGCGCGTCACGTTCCACTGAGCGTCAGCGTAGCATCCAACGTCCCCGGTCACGAGCGAGTGCAATGTCTCGTCACGGACGGAGACACCAACAAGTTGGTGAGTAGAATGATGAATATCTTACAAGCGATGAGTGACGCCGCGTACGACAAATCAAACACTCGTACGAAGATGTCTTGGATCAACTCGCAGAGGAACTGACGAAATGGGACGAAACTGAGAAGGCTGCACGATCAGCCATCGATAAGAAGAAATCTCGTCCGACGACCAATCCATACAAAAAGCTGATGGGACAACTCTATGGCTGGATGCATCAGTTACCTGTCATCGGGTTCAATTCGGGTAAGTATGATCTCAATGCCATCAAACAGTTTCTCATACCCTACTTCTTATCCACCGAATCAAAGGAACAAGAAGAACAAGAAGAAGAACAAGACGACAAAGACGAAGAGAATGAGGGTGTCGGTACTTTTTTCGTCATCAAACGCAACAACACTTTCATGTGTCTTTCGACGGATCAGCTGAAATTCCTAGACATGACCAACTACATAGCTCCCGGGTTCAGTTACGACAAGTATCTGAAGGCGTACGGATGCGAGGTGACAAAAGGTCATTTCCCGTACGAGTACATGGACCGTTTGGAGAGACTCGACGACACTGCACTTCCATCGAAACAGGTCTTCTTCAGTCGACTGAAGAACGAAGGTATCTCCGACGAGGATTATGCCAGTTATCAAGAGGCCTGGCGCGATAATTCCATGACGACTTTGCGAGACTTTCTCGTCTGGTACAACAACAGAGACGTGGTTCCCTTTCTGCAGGCCATCGACAGACAGTTTGCCTTCTACGAACAACGTGGCATAGACATGTTCAAGCAAGGCATCAGCGTACCTGGTCTGACCTTGCTCTACCTGTTCAACGACCTTCCCGAGAAGACCTACTTTACCATATTCAACGAGAAGAATAAAGATCTTCATCATCTCGTCAAAGATCACGTGGTTGGCGGGGTTTCGCTCATTTTTCATCGCTATCACGAGAAAGGGGTCACCACGCTACGTCAGAACGAGTACGGAGAGGCCGCTCGTCCTTGTAGGTCCATCGTTGGATACGATGCCAATGCCCTGTACTTGTGGTCACTCATGCAAGACATGCCTATGGGATGGTACACGCGACGACGGGAAGAGAAAGATTTCCGACCGGAATCGGCGCAGCTGTACGGTCAGATGGCCGCGGAATGGTTGACTTGGGAATCCGAACGCACGGGACGCGTCATACGACACCAGATCAACGGTAGAGAGAAGAGAATAGGCAAACTGCTGGTGGACGGGTGGTGCAGCGAGACGAAAACGGCTTATCAGTACCATGGATGTTTTTTCCATGGTCACTCGTGCACTGGCAAAGAGGTCAACGAGGTCAACGGGAAACCCATGGCTGAACTGCTCGAAGAGACCCGAAAGAACACCGTCTACCTCCGTCACTTTGTCAAAGTCGTAGAGATGTGGGAATGCGAGTGGAAAGAGACGAGACGAGATCCTGTCGTGAAAAAGCTTCTGGATGCTGCATTTCCGCGCCGACGTCACGCACGATGGACGATGACGTCACAACAGATCCTGAGCGGCGTGCGTGCCGGAACCGTGTTCGGTCTGATCGAGTGTGACCTTTGCGTACCGGAAGCATTGCGAGAACACTTTGCCGAGATGCAGCCCGTGTTCAAGAACATCCGACTGACACGCGACGATCTCGGACCGTTCATGCGCCGATACGCCGAGGAGCACGACATCATGACGACACCGAGACGCATGCTCGTGGGTAGTTATCGAGGGGATAAGATCCAGCTTGCCACGCCTCTGCTGCGATGGTACATGGACCACGGTCTCGAGGTGACGCACGTGTATCAGGTCATCGAGTACGATCCCGTCCCGTGTTTCAGACGGTTCGGCGATGCAGTGTCCGCGGCGCGACGCGAAGGAGACGTCCACTCGCACAAGGCCATCATCGCAGACACCATGAAGTTGCTGGGGAACTCGGGTTACGGAAAGACCATAACCAACGTGGACCGACATCGTGACGTCAATTATTGCAAGGAGAAGGCGGCATCGCTCTTGGTCAACGATAAGAGATTCCGACAACTCGATGTCATCGTGGACGATGCGTACGAGATAGAGATGAACAAGAAGACCGTCACGTACACCCTGCCCATACACGTGGGATTCTTCGTTCTGCAGTACGCCAAGATGCGCATGTTACAGTTCTACTACGACTTCATCGACAGGTACCTGGAGCGTCCTCTTTTTCAGTACTGCGAGACAGATACAGATTCTGCCTATTTGGCCTTGGCCGGCGAGTCCGTCGACGCCCTCGTGACCCCGGAACTACGAGAACATTACTTCCGGCACCGCTCCGAATGGTTGCCGTCCGAATGTTGCGACCATCATCGGAACGAGTACGTGCGCTGTCGACTCGCCAATAGACCGTGGGTCGGCGACGAGGCGTGCTGTAAAGCGCGTAGGGCGTACGACAAGAGGACACCTGGTCTGTTCAAGGTGGAATGGTCCGGCGACGGGTTCGTGGGGTTGTGTAGCAAGACGTACTATTGTTTCGGAACCACCGACAAATACAGCACCAAAGGACTGAGCAAACGTCACAACGACATCGACAAGAACGCGTTCCTGGAGGTGCTCACCAACCGTCGGAGCGGAAGTGGAAAGAACCGTGGGTTCCGGGTGCGTCACTCGACCGTGTTGACGTACGTGCAGCAACGAGCGGCTCTCACCTACTTCTATCCCAAACGAGTGGTGCACGAGGACGGGGTGAGCACGGGTCCGGTGGACGTGTAGAAAAGGACGATGCACTGCGGTCGTCTTTCATAAGCGACCATGGACGCGCGGTGGAAACATCCTTTCACGTGCATCGTCGCCGGTCCGACGGGATGCGGCAAAAGTACTTTCGTGACGCGTATGCTACGTCACGCTGCTGCGATGATCGATCCTCCTCCCGAACGGATCACGTGGTGTTACGGAGAATGACAAGAGGCTTACGCAACGATGGACTTGATGGACGTGCGCTTCGAGGAAGGGTTGCCGAGTGCTAGCATGTTCGATTCGTCGACGAGGAACCTCATCGTCATAGACGATCTCATGGCAGAAACGGACGAACGGGTCACGACCTTGTTCACTAAAAAGAGTCACCACAGGAACACGTCCGTGCTGTATCTCGTACAGAACCTTTTCCCCAAAAACAAAGAGAGTCGTACCATCAGTCTGAATTCTCAATACATGGTGGTGTTCAAGAATCCTCGTGACGCATCGCAGATGTCGCACTTGGCTCGACAGATGTATCCGAGGCGCGCCAAATTCGTTCAAGAGGCTTTTAAAGACGCCACCTCGGTACCGTACGGCTATCTATTGGTCGATCTCAAGCAGGACACGCCCGAGGACATGCGTCTGCGCACGGCCATCTTTCCAGACGACGGTGTTCAGTACGTGTACTTGCCGAAGGTATAAAAAGACCGCACGCGTGGATAGTCTCTTCATTCCCACCATGTCTGCCCTGGTGAAGAGACACATTATATGCATACAGGCGCTGAACAGGATCAAGAACAACAAACTGAAAAGAGCCATCATCGAAAACGCTGACGCCGATCTTTTGTGTGCGCTAGCCGAGTGTGCCTACAACATATTAAAACAGAACATTCCATTGTCTGCATTACAGAGGCGTCGTTTGAGTAAATACAGGAAGAGGTTACGGGAGTTGGCTCACAGTCGAACGTCGGCCGGTAGAAGAAGACGCCTCTTGCTGAACCGACAGGTCGGCGAGGGACAGAGCGGAGGGTTCCTATCGGCCTTCCTAGCACCTTTGGCAAGTTCGGTGTTTCTACCCTTGCTTCGAGAGGTGCTCGACAGAAGGGACCTCGACGACAGGACCAAGGTAACATTGTATAATCAGGTGTTGCAACGGTATAACGTCTTGTCCGATAAACACGCCAAGGAACCGACACGAGTGATCTCGGTGAACGAGTCGGGGCCGGGGCCGGGGCCGGGGCCGGGGGCGGGGGCGGGGGCGGGGCCGGGGGAAGCTCCTGCTAGCGAGATAGAAGCCGACGTCGTGGATACCGTTCCCAAGACCATGCAAGGCAAAGCCAGACGGTTGATGGAACGCATGAAAAGAAACATGTCTTGGACCGCCCGCGGCGAACTGATACACGAGGGTGTGCCCATCGCCGGAAGTAACGTGGTGGATCTCGTGAACGATGTGTTGCGCAAGAGAAAGACCAATCCGACGGGATGGCAACCGTTTGCAAGACAACTCCGTGCCATGAACCTGCCCATGGAGTTGGTCGGTAACGTCGCCAGGAGAGACTACATACGCCAGGCACCAGGCATCCACTCCAGGTCGTCGTCGAATACCGGCTACTCCTCGCTCTGGTGGTGGTGGTGGTGGTGGTAGCGCAAGAAGATCGCTCAGTTGGACACCCCTCGCTCGTCGACGCGGACAAATGGAACATTCCATGCTCACCCCACCTCCAGAACGTCAACGCAAGGCACTGACGTCATTGGCTAGTTGGGAAGACATTTAAGTCGTTGCAACACGTGTCCACAGCTCAGTGTGCACTGCGATGTCGAACGATCCACAGGACACGTACTACCGTTCCGTCGTCGTTACAGTATTTTGCGTTGGACTGTACTTGATTGCTGACGCCGTAGTGCGAAATCTTTACAACAGTTGCTCTGCAGAGTATGATCACAGTACTAGAATATAGATCATTCGTCATCGTCTTGGGTGTGGTAGTGGGGCTTCTGGTGTACGTCAGCGTACTCTTTCTTACTCGTCACGAACCGTGCTGCGCACCGTGCTGCGCAGTAAACGTCACAACCGTCAGTCCATCGGAACTCTTTTAATGGCACCGAAGAAAGAACGAGCACTTAGGACGGTCTACTTCGATCCGAAAAGGGTAGGTAGTTACGGCGGACCCGATGCCTTGCGACGCGTCACGCACATATCAAGAAAAAAGGTCGCGGAATGGTTGTCGGAACAGGACGCCTATACCCTACACAAGCCGGCTAGACGTCGTTTCGAGAGACGACGCGTCATCGTGAGCGGTCTGCGTCAGCAGTGGCAGGCCGATCTCGTCGATCTGTCGCATTTGAAAAAGCACAACGACGGTATGACCTTTCTCCTCACGGTGATCGACGTCTTCTCGAAAGTGGCCTGGTGTGTTCCCATGAAGAACAAGTCCGCGGCGTCGTTGGTAGAGGCACTTGACAGCACGTTCAGCCAAGGCTGGCCAAAGATGTTGCAGACAGACCAAGGAAAGGAATTTCTGAATAGATCCGTCCAGGCTCTATTGAAGAAGCACAACATCCATCACTTCTCCACGCACAACGCGGAGACGAAGGCGTGCATCGTGGAAAGATTTATTGAAAAAGGGTATACCCTACTATCGTGTATCTTACAGAGACTGATGATATATTCGGCACCTATTCAGTAGTTAATGATTGCCGCGTATTTGATTGGCTTAAAACAGCTGCGATATTGTGGTACACTGTATTATCGCTCATAGCAGCAGTACACCACATCATCGTTCGAGCCTCTGGCGAGGTGGTGCACCACCCGTAAGCTCGCGACCTCTGGCGTGATGGTAAACATCCGCAAGTCGCCTCGTCGTCGTCGTCATCCTCGAGCCTCTGGCGCGGTGGAAACACCCCTAAGCTCACGACCTCTGGCGCGATGGTCAACATACGCAAGTCGATTCATATATATTCATCGTAGTTGTAGTTGTAGTGATATTACACGCTACCACGCTTGATGTATCGTCATGCTGCTTGTATTATACTCAATAAAATACGTGTGCACTCGTACCCTATCGTGTTGCGTTGATTTCTCGTCTCCATTAGTCCCCTTTGATAGTTGATATAATTAACGACCCTATTATTAATTAGTTGATTACTAATGACCCTATAATTACTACGTATGATTCGTCACGGTCACTATCTGGTCAGTATAGGTCATAGGTCACCACACACACACACACACACACACACACACACACACACACACACACACACACACACACACACACACACACACACACACACACACACACAAGGTTATGACCGTTAGGGTTATCTCCAGTCGCTAGGGGGCGCTCGTGGTGGATGTAGGTCACCGCTAGGGGGCGCTGGGGGCTACCCAGAAGCCTCTATACCGGAAGTTACTGACCATCTCTTTACTGGACGACTCTTTTGAGGTTTCTTTAGCACACTATAACTACTTGCCTATTGTAAATATTCAGAATTTTGGTTATCAGGTGGGTCTGAATTGTTGACTGTCCTGGCATGGAGACATTTATTGTGCCGTGTATATTGGTAACCAACTATGTAGTATATGTGTAATTAGACGCACCTCGTGTTTGTTTGAGCATAGCAGTACATTTTTATGTGTATACATATTACATAGTGTGAAATAAAGTCGTTTAAGAATGCTACGAAAGTACACCAACGACTTTATTATTATTTGTTCAGCTTCTCACAATATATTGTCAGTGCATCTTGTCACAGCAAGTAATAACGAATGCTTTGTAATGTACATTATAGAGATGATATCAAATCTTGTGACAACTGATGACGTTCAATAAATTACAAGTTTTGCGACTTGAATATATCAGTCCAAAGTCAACGTGCATTCTTCCTTGGCAAGCTAAATTTACAAAATGCATTAATAATAGTTTTAACGCAGTCACAACGTGTGCGTGCGTGCGTGCGTGAGTGCGTGCGTGCGTGCGTGCGTGCGTGCGTGCGTGCGTGCGTGACGCATCTGTAAGCTAGCAGACTTGTTGCCCAACTTTTAAAACGTCGCTGTGGTGTCAAGTAAACCGTGACGAAATAATAATACCACCGATACTGGTCAGCGGTTTTTTGTTTACTTTCCATCTCCTTCTATCACTGACCCTGTTTCTTTCTTCACCACCACCCGTCTCCATTCCCCTATTTGTCGTTATAAATTACCCTCCCCATACCCGACAAATCACGCTTCACACAGTCCTCCCGTCTCAAGCAGAGTCTTCCTCTTCACTACGAGAGCTCTCTTCGTTAGCCGTCCCCTTCCATTCGTTCCAAGTGTACAGTCCACGTTAACCGGCTCCTCAAAAGTGTCCTCCAAAAAACTCTCTTTCACATCATAATCTTCTCCTAACTTACTCCCAGTCAATGTTTGCTGAACATTGCATGAACTCTCAGCCCATGTCTACTTCAGTGTTCGGTACTACCGCCAGGTCGTCGGCGTATAACAACTTCCAGAGAATGTCCCTCGTACTTATCTTCCTGCTAATCAATCACCTCCACCACTGAGATGAATAACAGTGGACTTGAGGCACTCATTTATCTTCAGGCCGAGTTCACGTGTGTTTCGCTTATGCCACTTCGTAAAATGGCATTAAACATGTACTGTTAAAAGTAGTTAAAATCACTTAAAAGTAATAAATAATTAAATAGATGATTAATTAAAAGTATAAGTAATTAACTCAATAAATTATAAAAGTCCGTGTCATTAAACATATTCATCGCTGTTGTCTATGTCTATAGAAAGTCAGGTCAATAGGTTCCGTGTCAACTCTCACCACTGTTCACGGTCGAGTGAGCACAAAGCTGCGATATCGGCGGGGCAACGTAGTTGACGTCCAATGCGTCGTGGATCCGCACCCAACGCCGTCGACAGTGTCGTCCGGGGTCGACCTCTGAACATCGTGGAGCCCTAGTGGACAAGTAGTAGTCAATCGCTAGTTGAGCGGGTGCGTCGGGCGACATACTGAACACGTGCCCGAGGAGACGCCATCGAGCTGTCAGGACTACTTCACTGATTGGGCGGCATCGACACCGGCGGTGCAGTGTCTCGTTTGAAATGCGATGTGGCCCGTGGATGGCGGCGATCTGACGCTGGTGACGACGGTGGTACGTGTCTAGGCGATCCAATTCTGCTTTCGTTAAGTCCCAAGTGCCCATGTTATATGTCTGCACGGACATGACAAACGATGTGTACAATCGTAGACGAAGTGGCAGGCTGATCAGCGATCTCCTCAGCCAGACCGTCCATACCTTCGGGAAGGCGACATTTCCTAGCTGTTTGTGATGGGCGACGTATCATCGAGGAGCGAACCAAGTTGCGTGTCATCCGCCATTCCTCGTCGATGAGGTCAGCATGCCGGCAAACAGTGGTTCTTTAGGTTTTGATCGTGTTGATGGTCAGTGACCACTCTGCCAAGCATGTTGGCGCGATTCGTCAAGGTACGAACGTGACGAACTGATGAAATCGATGTCAGCGCACGCGACATCACGTGGAATGTTGGCATCGGCTTTAGGGCGTGTAGGAAGGCGCGATCGCAGGTCGCGAAATGCCGCTTCCAGGTAGATGGGGAAGAGTACTAGATTTGCGGCATGCCGATCGTTGTAGCGAAGGCGTGGCAATCGCTTGGTGACATGCGTGGTTCGAGCGACGTGAAACTCGACCGATACGCACTGACACTCTGCTTTCGCTCACAGCCAACGGTATCCGAAGGCTACGTCCGCTGTGCTACGTCCGCTGTGCTACGCCCGCTGTGCTACGTCCGCGTATGAATCCCGATTGGGACGGCGACAGGCACCGACAACACAACGTGTCAGCATCAACAAAGCCGAACAAAGATGAGTTTTTCTTTGTTTTACATCGCTGGCGATTTCAACAGTCAGCTCGAATACCGGAAACACGATGAGGATTTTATCAGAAAACACTCGCGCGGCAGACGGAACATCAACGGCATAGCACTCGCCGACTTTCTCGAAGCGCTCGTCCTGTTCTTTTGCAATACCTCATTCCAACACCCCGCTCGTCACAAGTCAACGTGGCGAGGACAGCGCCGTAATATGACGTCAGGTCACATAGTACCCATATACAACGTGATCGATTTCGTCATCTGCCGACAGCCGTCTACTAACGGACTTTCGGTCATACGCTGGCATATGGTTGGACAGCGATCACAGACAGCTCGTTGCCGAACTCGACCTCATGCGAATCTTCGACGTTTGGGGTCGAATCGAGAAGCTGCGAATGTCTAAGCACGTTCGGTACAACACCGAATTGTTGGCTACCAAGTGCTTCCGCGAACAGTTTCAAGACGTCGTGTCAGTATCATAGTCTCCTCGCAACGCGAGTACCACAGCCAGTGAGACATGGAAGTCTGTTGAACACGTTCTGAAGTCGGCTACGGAATCGACCATTGGGCCGACCTCGGCTGCCAAGCGAGACGTTCCATACTGCGCCGACATTTCTGCAATGTCCGCATAACACCGAAAACTGAGATTACGGCTACAAAGCGTGTCAGATGTCACTCGCCGATGTGAACTGAAACGCCAGCGTAGCATGATTCTGCACGCTCTACGCCGCAAAGCTCGAGATAAAGTCGAGGTGAGACTAGACAACCTGGCCTCAGAAGTCGGACGCCTCCGTGATTGCCGAAAACGTTTTGCGCCTTTCGTAAAACGACGCAAAAGCCAGCAGCCAAGCTGACGATCATCGGCGGAAAACTAGAGCTGTTTCGACTGGCAGTGAAGCACTCTTCGCAGCAGACCAACTACCTCGCCCCTTCCACCGTCGTCTCCCAAACAGCAGGTGGACTCGAGCCCCGGTCCTCTCGATTAACATACCAGCACACTACACACCAGACCACCTCACCCCTTCCACCGTCGCCTCCCAAACAGCAGGTGGACTCGAGCCCCGATCCTCTCGATTAACAGACCAGCACTCTACACACCAGACCACGTCGCCCCTTCCACCGTCGCCTCCCAAACAGCAGGTGGACTCGAGCCCCGGTTCTCTCGATTGACAGACCAGCATTCTACACACCAGACCACGTCGCCCCTTCCACCGTCGCTTCTGAAAACAGCAGGTGGACTCGAGCCCCGGTCCTCTTGATTGACAGACCAGCATTCTACACACCAGACCACGTCGCCCCTTCCACCGTCGCCTCCCAAACACCCACCCATCTCAATGTGGACATTATTATTTCTCGCGAAGCCGTGTCATACGTTTTCTTCAAGTGTATGGATCCCAGAGCCGTATTCTCCTGGCCCTCCAATCTCGTCCCCACCAGTTGCCTCTGAGTGAACATCCGGTCAGTCGTAACACTTTATCTTCTAAAACATGTTTGTTCTTATCCAGTAATACAATCCACTAGCCTCCTTATCCTTCCATACGAAATTATATCTAACAACTTCAGAACACGACTCAACAATATGATACTTCAGTATTGTCCACAGTTATGGACATCCCCTTTCTTTTCCATGCAGGGACTATCAACCACGTCCGCCACTCCTGTGGCATACTTTCCTTTCTCTTGCAAGTATTTAACAATCGCCTCGCCCACCTAACCCCAACACATTCAGCCATCACCATTATCTCCTCTCGCACTTCGTCAATACCTGTCGCCCGGCCTTTCTTTGTCTTCTTCATCGAACTGCCTCTCCCAACTTAATTCACCCCACCCTCTTCTGCACTCGACAGTTATGGATCGCTGTTTTGAAATAATTTTCCAGACTTGTAGCACGCTGTTTCCTGTCCGTAACTAGGTTTCTCATCCTTTTTTCGTTCCATCGAATATATCGTTTTCTTTCCAGTATCATTATCTCGTGAAAAAAAACTAGTTATTCAATCAACAACGCAATTTCTGCTATTTCATTTGTTACACCTCACATCTCATAAACGTCAAAACATATTTATTTGTGTACAATTCATTTGTTACGCCTCACATCTCATAAACGTCAAAACATATTTATTTGTGTACAATTCATTTGTTACACCTCACATCTCATAAACGTCAAAACATATTTATTTGTGTACAATTCATTTGTTACGCCTCACATCTCATAAACGTCAAAACATATTTATTTGTGTACAATTCATTTGTTACACCTCACATCTCATAAACGTCAAAACATATTTATTTGTGTACAATTCATTTGTTACACCTCACATCTCATAAACGTCAAAACATATTTATTTGTGTACAATTCATTTGTTACACCTCACATCTCATAAACGTCAAAACATATTTATTTGTGTACAATTCATTTGTTACACCTCACATCTCATAAACGTCAAAACATATTTATTTGTGTACAATTCATTTGTTACACCTCACATCTCATAAACGTCAAAACATATTTATTTGTGTACAATTCATTTGTTACGCCTCACATCTCATAAACGTCAAAACATATTTATTTGTGTACAATTCATTTGTTACACCTCACATCTCATAAACGTCAAAACATATTTATTTGTGTACAATTCATTTGTTACGCCTCACATCTCATAAACGTCAAAACATATTTATTTGTGTACAATTATCCGTATTTACAACAGTTAATCCTAAGCGGCGTATGTTACACAAACAATATTTGCCGTTCGACCTAAGTTGCATGCAACGACCCTATTAAGCCATTAAATGACGAAATGTCCGTGATTCAAATATCCAGCGTGAGTCCAAAATGGTGATGATGAAACCCTTTACAAAAAAAAAACGTTTTAGTAAAGCAGATAAAGTGCATAAGCAATAGGTGGGTTTTGGGGGCAGATTTGATAGGAACTTGTCGCCTGTGATGTGCCCCCTGCATCAACCAAGATATTTTAAATTAGACCAAAGAAATGCATTCTGAGCGCATAGCTGAGCTGTAAGTGTAGATTCCCCATCCCGCACGCCACCTTACGGCCAGCTGTGCTGCTACTCGCGCGGGTGCTGCGTAGCATCAAATAATAATTATAGCGCCTCCATAAAGGAAGGCTAATTAGCCTATGACCTCCTCGTATGTATTTCAGTCAACATCAAACCCTGGTGAATACACCGAACAACACCTGTAGTTGCATAACTAACAAACGTAGCTACTCCGGCCATTTGAAGCTTAAGCTACTAAGTCGGTAGATTTTAGTTGTTCGTTCAGAGGTGCCAAGTTAAATAATTATGAAGAAGGAGATAATCCTGCTGGAAATGAAGGAAGGTGGGTGTAATGGTAGTGGAAACAACTCCTAGAATACGGAAATATTTTAAACCAAGGTTTGAAATAGGCCACTTTAGCATTATGTAACCATTTTATAGAAATGTGGAATTGTTCCAAAAAGAAGATTATTTCAAAAAGAGGAAGTTACAAAGAGGGAGTTACAAAACTGGCAAAAAAGAAGGAGATCGTTTTCCCAAAGCAGGAGACTTGGTAGTTTTGTATCACGTGTTATTGCGACTCGAGAAGTATTTGCCGAAAATTACATGCCCGGATGTAATCGAAAACATTCTGACCAGTACATCTCATTGGCTACTAGGTAAATCCAGCATGGGTGATAGCGACATACCTAAATATTGAAGCTGACGACACACTGTGGTACTGGAATAAACACCTGTCCCCATTCGAGAAGGTGAAAGTTCAGTAACGTGACAATCCAGTTTTGTGTTGAACTCTCGCTTTAACACCAAGCGTGTCTACAGTCGTTCCTTGTGTTTGAAATTGGTGTTTGATGACGTAGAATATAATCAATGTATCGATACTTCTTTGGTATCACAAAATCCCAACCAACCAGCATAACTGAGAAGCATTTCTCCACACAACACATGCAATGGTTCAAGTCCGTAATATTAGTAACTTTTTTATCTACGTCGTAGATATCACAATTATCGCTGTACACTAAGGTCCCTTTGGGTGTGAGGCAAGACGCTCACGGTCGTGACATCAGTCGACCCGCAAGTGACAACATCGCGACGGTCATGACGGAGACGTGACTGACAGTTGACGACGCTCCTGTTTCCAGCGTCGAGTACATCAGCGCCGTCTGGTGGTCGTGAGGCACACGTTCGTGACAGAACGAGCCCCTGCAGCATGAAGTGCATATCTGTAACAGTGTCAAATTGGTGAAATTATTTCACGGTAACGCAGAAAGTGCAATTAATATCTAGTATTTCTAAAAGCATTAAACACAACGACTGAACACAATAAATATATTTTTATTATATAAAAGCATGTATGCTTATCAAATAAGACGACTTTCACCCAGGCGCCATCTGGTGTCAACTGCTTTGGCTATCCATATTACCTAAAGGCTCGTGTCTAATGTTTACTGACAAAGATTGCATCGTCGCACTGCAAATAAATGACAACAAAATTGCTGAGTAAATATGTGGCACATCAAAATATTAGGTGAGTTTACATTATAGAAGTGTGTTTAGAATCAATAAACTCAATCTTCTTTTGCCGGCCAACTCAAATGAATCTACTTAAAATATATGTAATTAACTGGCGCCATTACCCCCATTGCTCTACTTTATTATTATCTACAGCACCATATATGTAATTAACTGGCGCCATTACCCCCATTGCTCTACTTTATTATTATCTACAGCACCATATCGCTATGATTTATTTGTTTAGTTGGTGAACTGGACAATACCCAGTATAGTGCTTAGCGTGTTTCAATGCACCATAAGCTACAACTTCTTTTACGCGCACGCACAGAGGGGGAGACCAGACACACGCACAGAGGGGGAGACCAGACACACGCACAGAGGGGGAGACCAGACACACGCACAGAGGGGGAGACCAGACACACGCACATTTTAATGTCTTTCTATTAGCAATGAATGTCTAAGCGACATATAACGTGCAGTAATACATATACAGTGATTAAAGAGAGGCTCAATGCTTGGTAGCCACTTAAGACCACATTCAGGGACGCAAACCTATACCCATGGACAACCGGCGCCTGTACTGACAATAGATGCACTGTCTTCGCGGGTAGCTTCTCTTGGAATGGTTCATCCTGGGGCTGTCGGGACAGGATGCAAGGACGACCGGCCCAATTACATCGATTCCCTCAACGAGGAGTCAAAGCACACGTAGCAACAGAAGGGATTAACGGGGGGAACTATTCCACTGACTTCCTGACTGCGACGTAGTCGGAGAAGACGATAGCACAACACAGACGGGATGTCGCCAGCTCAGGCAGACTGATCCGTCGCAGCTCATACGGTTGAACAGATTAGAGCAGGATCGTTCCAGTGCATTCAACTGCCATAGGACGACCGCTGGAACTGATTGTTGAAAGCGTAGTTACCCAAACAAAGAGCCTAGCGTGACGCGGCCGCCAGCGCCGAACCTTTATGTCGGTGAATTCTTCGTTGTCTGGGATTAACTTTGTCAAAATTTCGTCATCCGGGATAACCGGGGTGAGAGGGGTGTGGGTGGATGAGGTGCACAAATTCCGAATCTATACCATCAATAAATCTACAATTTCGTGCACATGTGATTACCTATATTTTTCGTGGTTGATCTAAGAGTTGTGGACGTCTATGACATAATGTGGTCGTCTTTGGATGCCTTAGATCATTGTCTTTCCTACCAGGCTAAGGCGTTATTCCGACGTCGTCTCAACAACCAGCGAGTGGATTCGGCGTGTGTGTCAATCCTTTGCTCCGCGGGGCTTTGAAAACGAGGCAATAACCGAGGTATGACTGGGGCTGCTCCGAATAAAAGTTGGCGACAAAGACGTCGAATTATTGTCCGAGGCTAGCAGTCGACATGGGCGTACGCCATCCACCCTTCCCCGGTGGGACTTAATTTCGCTAAGCAAAGACAATATCTGTACGGCCAGCGGACAAACAACGGAACAGCTACAGTTTCGCATGGGCCGGGCGGGGAGGCGAGACGCAACGTTAACGCTCGTGGCGCCGACTGCACATCGCACGAATCTAAACAGAAGCCTGTGGTTCATCACGGTGGGTGTATGGACGACGGGATGATGTTTAAAGTTAAATACTTCGCTGTTCAGACAGTAGTCCCACGCACGTGACGTCGTCCAAGGCGAAACGTACGAACATTTGAGCAATGGGCAACACTTTTACAAATGGCATAAATATAAGTGTTTTCAAAATGTAACTTTGTCCCTCTGACTCAGAACGGATGATTCTTAAGAACTACAATGTGGATGCCGAAAGACACGTTTCACGGGTGTACCGACTTTCCTTGTTACGTCTAAACACGTACAGACATTGCCGTGTCTAGGAAAATTAACACGTCACAACGTTTGGTGAATGGACGTCCATATTCCCAGTAGCGAAGTCACGGTAGCGTAGTCACTTGATACCAGCAGGCCTGTGTGAGCAACGTTTTGTGCAAACTAAAGTTCTACGTACGTCGCTCATATGTGATCCCACTGTAAGCATCAAACAACACACCAAGCCAAACTACAAAGTGGTGAAGACGCGTGAGATCGTGCAATGGTTACATCATGAATCCGACTAATAAAACCGGTGAATGTTTTATCATAATCTACTACGATTCTATGTAATGGTTATTGTGTCCTATTGTCCTCTGTCGGAAAAAAATCAAAGGGAATGTTGGCAACCGGTGTTATTTAATACGAAGTGTTTAATATAACTTTACCAGACGTTTGTATGATATTTTGTAGGAGGTATACCAACATCTGTCACGCCAACGCCGGATAGACCCGGTGCACCTGCAAAAAGCAGAAGAGCTGATGAAGTTGAAGTCCAACAAAAAACTGCTGAACATCTGCCTGCAAGACATGACGGACAAAAACATTACGCTCCGTGACATAACAAACATGAGCAGTAACATGACAGACAAAAACATTACGCTCCGTAACATAACAAACATGAGCAGTAACATGACAGACAAAAACATTACGCTACGTAACATAACAAACATGAGCAGTAACATGACAGACAAAAACATTACGCTCCGTAACATAACAAACATGAGCAGTAACATGACGGACAAAAACATTACGCTCCGTGACATAACAAACATGAGCAGTAACATGACAGACAAAAACATTACGCTCCGTAACATAACAAACATGAGCAGTAACATGACAGACAAAAACATTACGCTCCGTAACATAACAAACATGAGCAATAGCATTACAGACAAAAACATTACGCTCCGTAACATAACAAACATGAGCAGTAACATGACGGACAAAAACATTACGCTCCGTAACATAACAAACATGAGCAGTAACATGAAGACGACATCACATCGCAACGATTTGGTGAAACTCGTCGAGCGACTGAACGCCATGCATGGTAAAACAATTACAAATTGGGTTAACAGTGTTTCTATTATGATAGTTGCAATATATGTTCGACTATTTTCATGTTTGATATTATAGTTGCATTGTATTATGGAATTGTAGCGGTTGTCATGATCATCAGAAGTCATGAATCAGGCCGCAGTCTCTTTCTCTAATATGTATTTTCACAAATATAACTGTTGTTTTAGTGAATGTTTTCTCCTTTTCATACATATATTTGTTTGTGTGTCCGTTGACTTGTTTGTGTGTCCGTTGACTTGTTTGTGTGTCCGTTGACTTGTTTGTGTGTCCGTTGGCTTGTTTGTGCATCACTTCGCTATATTTTCACTTGCCATAGCTTTTTTTCACAAAATGACACTGAACATAACTGTTATCCTATTTTCCTTTCAGGGTCTGTTGTAGAAGTCTTCAGTGATGATGATGATTTTCGTGGAATCGTCTTCCAGAGTCATACGACGAGGACTGTGTCCAACAGTTACCATGAAGTCTTCGAAGTGACTTACAAGCTAACCGAACTTCGCACGCCACTTTACCTCCCGTGTCCAATGATGGCAATGACCATTCCGAACCGTCAACGAAATGGCCACGTCTCTTCGGGTATGCTGCAAGCTTTCAAGAAGATAAACAGTGCATGATCAGTGGTTATGACTGATAAGGACCTGACTGAGAGGAAGACACTGTCAGAAGAATTCCCAGTTGCAGCGTTCCACACGTTACGATCATTCAAGCGCGAGTTTTCGTTGCACAAACTCGGTATTCGCCCAGGTACACGTGACACTGCGCTGGAAATTTTCGGAAAGTTGGCAAATGCGAAGTCGTCACATCTGTTCGACGAAACGTACGAAGCTCTGGAGAACATTGGTGTGACATCTGCAGTCGACTTCTTTGAGAAGCACTGGCTGCCTATCAAAGAAGAGTGGGTCGCGTACTATAAGAACTCAACGTCTACCCTTGGGGAACTTAATAACAACAGGCTAGAAAGCGTGAACGGTAAAATCAAGTGTGTCTGGTCGCAGTTCGCCAGCTTGGACACGTTCTTCTCTGAATTCTTCGATGTGTTATATGTCCTGTGCGGTGAAAGTAACCACAGCCATATCATGCAACGCACCAAGACACCTGCCAACTCACTCATCGTGGAGCAACTGCTGTTGCGAGATGGGGTCAAGATGATCCGTGTCACTCGTCGGAAGGTCCATCATCGTCACAACGTCTTCTTGCCAATGTTCGTTCTGGATGACCAGGAGGCTACCATGTAGGCGTATATTTGCCTGCAGGAAGACAAAGAACAATGCATCATTCGACATAGATCTGATAGCTGACAGATGGAGCGCCACATATCATGAAACGTCGTGTGGGCTGAAGTGTGTCGGAAATGTCGGAAGTGTTGGTGCGACAATCGCAAGAGTTCCTTCTGCGCCCGTAGTTCTGTCATCGCACCAAAAGTACTCAACAGCAATCTCTGTGGCGAACATCTGTACAGTTTGGCGTCCGCGGTCGGAATGCCCTGCTTCGAGGAAAGGCTGGCCTTCCTGCAAGACGTGAGGCGCTGTTGGGCACACGGAACAACCGTCCGCCTGCACAGTATACGTGAGTAGTGGTCATACTGAAATATTGTTTGTACCGGAATTGTTCATCATTTTCCAGCTGATTTTGCCCCAAGTTCATACGATGTAAATATTGTTGTTTAATGAAGTATTGAAAATTAATATAAATGTTCATTGAAAAAAAATAATGTAAATGTTTAGAACATCCTGACAGTGCACATGCATGTATGTACTAAAAATGAATATAGATGTTCAGTCAAATATAAATGTTGTATGTTCCTGTCAACAATCGTCATGTTCATAGTGACATCAATTGATTTATAATTCTGTTTCGCTTTCACTTGATGCAGTACGTGATCAGCAACCAAACCAGAAAACACACTCGTGCCCCTATAACTGGACTCGAAACAATTAATCCATTGTCCACAATAACAAGAAGCCTTTGTTGTAGGCGTGCCCCGGGATGTGATGGTGTGATTGATTCGGTGAACAATTAACGGACGGGAAACAGTAAACCATATGGCCTCGTTGAAGCAGGGGTTTCACCCCGTGCTTTGGGCCGTGAGTATTTCTGTTATAAATGCGCCCTCGTGTCACAAGAGTCGACACGCTAGAAATCGCCCCTGTGTCCAATGATGTTTATTGCTGCAACTATATATTTTTTGTCATTCATCAAAATCTTGTTTGTCAATTGTTTCACACTTGTCCCTTTTACATATCAACAGTTATGACCTCCATTGTTTCCAACATCCCATTCCTTATTTCCCGTCTGGTTGATAGGAACTTGGGTTGATGTCCCCCGCTGATGGCTTCGTTGATAGGCACGTCCGTCAGAAGAGGCACTTAACTTCCTCGGTTTCTAGATCAAGGTCAAGGTCGCGTCGGCAGCCCTGGCATGGTGCTCATCTGTAAAATGCAAATCAAAAACCAAGTTAATTTAATGAGAGGCATTACTATTAAAATACTAATAATTAACACGTATAATGGTACACTGCTTACTAGAAATGCTCAAAGAACAAAGGAAGTCGAAATGTTGAAAACTAAGCCAATGTTTTGATTATGCTACACTAGCTTCAGGATAGACCAGTATTAACCTGAATTGTATTTTTTTGCATATATTTTTATGTTTTTTATTAAAATTTTATTGAAAGAATTAAACTATTATTGTGATGATTTCTCACAAGCTTTTTCTCATTTTCCTCCAAAAATTATTTGCCAAGGATAACTTTATTCCCCCATTTATTATGATGATTTCTCACAAACTTTTTCTCATTTTCCTCCAAAAATTATTTGCCAAGGATAACTTTATTCCCCCATTTATTGCCCATTTACTTTGTTTACTTTCTTCGACAAAAATAGAATCAAAGACTTTGATACTAACTACTGACAATGAGGAGGACTTGAGATGCGACAAATGCCACCGAGAACTGTCTTCCCTGGCACACAAAGTTACCATTGTACTTACTGTTCCCACAAGAAGGTAAATGAATCTTGCCCCAACACTGGCCCTCGCGTCACTGATTTGCAGGGTAAGAGAGAAAACAAACTTTGTAACAAAATCAGGGAACATAAGATATGACTATGTAAGAAATAACCAACTAAACTTATATAACAAGCTTAAATGTAACTTCCAAAGAACAACGAAACTGGTGACACAGAATACTAGTTGTATCGCTGAAATATCACTCCGAAGTGCAACATACATAATTGTACGAAAAACCAGTGGTATGTATTTCATGAAGCTCCCAAATAAATAGTACACAAACCTGTTTCTTGAACAGTTCGAGTCGTATCTGGGCCTGGGGCTCCAAGTTGATACCATCTGATCCGTAGATCTCCCTCGCAATTATAGCAATCTTCTCCTCCAGGGGGCGCTGTGACAGAAACATTCCAAATCTAATCCGCTAGGGGCATGTACATTATGTTGTTTCAATCATACTTTAATTCTGACTTGTCTTTGTCTCATGTCTCTTATGGACAAAGTGTCTTTACAAACACTTGTAAAATAATGTGGTGTACGAATGCCTGGGATAAAATCTTTAGATGACACATATTTTTCACAACGTCAACAGCGCACTTCGTATAACAAGTGCATCTACCTGTACGTGGTTCCATCTATCGCCTCCATTTGTTTTCGCAGGGTTTTACCAATTGTCCACCGCTCAGACCTCCAGCAGTTTGAAAAGAACTTTAAAAAAGACAATTCTGGGGTCACCTCGTCACATCACAGCATCAAATTGCTGATACATTTCGTTTAGTTGACAAAAATCAACACAACCAACAAAACGACCACCACCATCATCATTATAATTATGAATACAGCTCTTATGCAGTGTTGTAACTACACAGTGAGAATATTGTCTGCGTCATCACGTTTGTAGTAAACCGTAATTTATCCGATCGTTTTTCCAGTGACCATACAACCATCACCACCAAACATGTCAGACGTAAGGAGTCAGACCACAGTTGAGAATTGCATTGGTGGCCATGTTAACGTTTTGTCTGATTATAAGAAAACGTGACCATCAAAAATTCTGAAAATTGTACACAGCAATTGCCATCATCTCATTGATATACTGACAAAATTTTATCAAAATCACATACTTCCAGCTCTTTTAAATCGCCCCGACGTGCGATGCCTATCAATTTTGACAAAAATAGCCATGTATTCATGCGCCCACGTGGCCCATAGCAGAAAAATTCCCATAAATCCCTCCGCCAGTTAAACTCTTTAAAAAATGCACTGTTTCACAGCCAATAGCTTCTACAAACAAACCTGTGAATATTCCTGCTCAAAGGCACTCATGTCACATAATATTAATTTATTAAGTTACCATTTTACAATTTTATACGCCCTACATTCGTGTGAAACAATAAACAGGAAGGTCAACTGTGGTGTTACCCCGTAAATAAACCAGTGACGCTGGGTGCCTGTGATATCGACCCGCGTGGTGTCGCTGATGACGGCGATGACCTTGCCACACTTGTCCGCCATTCGAAGGGCCTCACTCGCGTCGCTGCTAATCGATTCTGGGAGGATCGTCTGCGTGGCGCCTCCAGCGAGCAACTGGCGCAACTGGCGAGCCTTGTCTCCCAGGAACACAAACACGGGGCATGCGTGCGCGCCGCTGACGAGCAGGCTAGCGGTCAGCCGTCGAGTCACGACCACACCAACGACCCATAGTACATGGTCGTCACAGTGCTCGGTGTTCTCCATGCAGCTGAAGGAACTGGTCTCTGACGTTATGGATGACATCATCGGGGAACACGTGACCGCCGAACCGCACCAGAGGCGTACTTCGAGCGAACGAAAGAAGTTCCGATGTCTGACAACGTCCTGGAAATGGCGCTGGAAAGAGTGGCTCGGGGCCAGCAGAAGAACGGCGTGGTGTACAACTGGGATGGAGCGGTTCCTCCCTTAGTGGCCGCGCCACCTGGCGGACATGTAGGAGGAGCTGACGCAGCAGTACAAAGACTACTGCCAACAGTACAGCTCGCTTGTCCAGCGCGCATGGCAACCACTTTGCCTCCGCTTGCCTTTCAACGGCTTCGTTCGAAGAAGTAACGACACTTATCGAAAATGGCAAGGAAAAGTTGATCCACTGCCCATCGCTATTCTGAAGGCAAATACCTCCATCTTAGCGCCGATCCTCAGGAACGTCATCAACCTCTCTTACGAGACTGTTCCAGCACACCTAAAGCACGCTGTCGTCACTCCTCTTCTGAAACGTTCCGGTCTTCCCGTTGACGACTACGCCAGCTACCGACCTATGTCGAACAAATTACTATAACGCCCTTTTCTACCAAACTGTGTTTGCATCTGCAACACAATAGCATCGGAGATCCATTTCAGAGCGCATACTGCCCGTCACACAGCGTGGAGACAGCAATTGTATGTATTCAGTGCGATATTTTCTAATGTATCAACTTAATTGTATTTGTTTATTTTATCTTTTTATTTATTATTTATTTATTTTATTTTATGTATTTATTTAACTTCTTGACATAATTAATTTATTTAAATAATTTAGTGAACTTTTTATTTAACTTATGTTTACCTGTCTCACATTTTATTTTAGCTCTTCAATTTATTTAAAATTATTTAGCATTACCTTGTTAGCGCCTTTGAGCAGGTTTTTAACCCGGATACACGGCGCATTATAAATGTATAATAATAATAATAATATTTTGCCTTCACTGGATGTTCGTAAGCACGTAGTTCTGGTATTGCTTGACCTCAGCGCTGCGTTCGATACGATCGACCACGACCTTCTTCTCGCAGAATTAGACCGAATCGGCGTGCGAGGCGACGCACTTTGCTAGCTCGCGTCCTGTCTCACCGACCGAGCACAGCGCCCGCACACACAGCTTCTCTTCAATCATTGTTCCCCTCGGTTTTGTTTATGACGATCACAAACAAGGGGTAAACAGGTAACATGTCGTCGACTCACTGAGTTTTCAAGAGGTAAACCCACTAACCAAATAAAATACATCGGTGAAAGGTTTGTTAAGTACATTTGCCATAAAATAGCAAACACTGACTTTATCCTTTATCCAGTAAGAAATAGTATAATACATATAAATAGATGCAAATAGAATTATCAAACGTTTCACTGCAGTGCAACATCGATCTTCACCTGTGAATCGTTTCTAATGACTTCACATTCACATTTAGTATCAGCAGGAGGACATACAATACTGTGAACAAATTGGTTACTTTTGCTGGTCCATTTCCACGGAAGACTAGATGATGATAAGGATGACGACGATCTTCTTAATAGGATCACATAACACTTCCACACATACAGTACATGCTTAGGTTCCAGTAATATAGATTGTAAAGATATTTGTGAAAAGAAGGTAGCCCCAACCATTCTGTGATCTATTGTACTAGGATTTGTTACGCAGATATTGTAGAGATATAATTCGCATCGTGTATCGCAACATTGCGTAGACGTTGCAAAAACCCTCTGATTTATGTATCGCAACACGAGGCCAGGATCACTAGCGACCAGGCCGTGATAATCACTGACTAGGCCGAGATCACCACTGACTAGGCCGAGATCACCACTGAGTAGGCCGAGATCACCACTGACTAGGCCGAGATCAATCACTGAATAGGCCGAGATCACTGGTCGAGATCATGGAAACAGGCCGAGATCCAGAAAGGCCAAAATCACCATGATTCATATCTCATAAGACGTACGGCGGCTGAAACTGTTAGTACTGGGAGGCGTTGGAGAATGATAAATGTCGTCCCTGGCCGGTTAGCTCAGTTGGTTAGAGCGTCGTGCTAATAACGCGAATGTCGTGGGTTCGATCCCCATATCGGCCATAGCGAAATCTTTTCTCAAACGTATGCACACAAGTAGTTATAGTGTCGGAATGGGGGATCAAAAGAGTCGCACAGTAAAGAGGTGACCAGTAACTTCCGGTCACGTGACTTCTGGGTAGCCCCCATCGCCCTCTAGCGGTGACCTACATCCACAACGAGCGCCCCCTAGCGACTGGAGATAACCCTAACGGTCATAACCCCAACATGTTGACATGATTCCGACCTGTTGATGTCATGTGTGACGACCTTTGATCTCAGTAGTGACCGCTACCCTAACGTAGTGACCGCTACCCTATGTGAGCGCTACCCCAATCCTTGAGGAGTAATTTTATTCCAAGACATATAATCCGTGGTTCGATGTAGTCCGCGATACCCTAACCGTTGGTTCGTTGTGCCCCGCGTTACCCTGTTGCTAACAGACACAACACCTCATTGAATGAAATCATCAAGAAACTTTAATATTTAATAACGATACATCATATTAAAGCACATAAAATCATATAAATATAGTAATATAATTATTTAAAAATAGTTATATATCAAATCATATAAATATAGTAATATTTAAAAAATAGCCATATATATCAAATCATATATATATCAAATTAAAGCACATAAAATCATATAAATATAGTAATATCATTATTTAAAAAATAACCATATATATCAAATCATATTAAAACACATAAAATCATATTAATTATTTAGAAAAATAGCCATATATTTAATCATATTAAAGCATATAAATATCGTTCGTTATTTCATTTAAAAATAGCCATATATAAAGCATATAAAGTCATATAAATATCTTTCATTAGTTCATTTAAAAATAGTCATGTTAAAGCATATAAAGTCATATATTGAAACACAGTGTTCATCTTGTTTTCCATTTCAACACAAGTTCAGTGGTGGCAGTGATTTTCCTCTTCTGTCAATAAGTTTTGTAGGTCGTTGTACTGGTGGGTGTTTTACTACATTGCTGCACTCCCTACAGGCCTTTTCCATTTCTATCACGGAACGTGGTATTGCTATTTCCCTTTATCGTTAAACCCCCACAGCATTTCCATTTCTATCTGAGAACGTGATTTAAATAGTTTCATTTCCTGCATGACAGCCGGCCACAGGGCTCTGTGTTTTACCAATGCGGCGTAAACGTTAGCAGGTTGCTGTCTCGCTTGACCCATAGCATTGCAGCCCATGGCAATTTCCATGGTAACCCTCTCTATTGGCCGCACCATTCCTAGCTCTGTCATAACGCCAGCCCATAATTTTCTGTGGTCTATAAATGCAGCGTAGTCATCGCACTCGTTGTCCCAACTCTCGGACTGATAACCATCGTCGACGATGTCGTCGTTGACCACGAGCGGCGTACGATCACGTAACTGTTTCATCACGAACGCCCAGTGGATTCTATGGAAGCTGAAAAATCAGAGTGAAAGACACATTGAGCTATTGGTAAAGGACTGTGTTAAAAGCATCGTATATACATTAAATAGCACATGCACATCTGTTAATAATAAACTATGAGTAGACCTGCTGTGAGCGGTGTACTTTGGATCCACCACGGCGTATGTAATGCTACACCGACAGCCGTAGAAGCGCGTAGAAACTAGGTCGTCGAAAAACTGATAAGACTGACACGGCGACCTCGCTCGGCCGACGCGACGCGCGTGCTATTTATAATCAGACTACCAGCCGCTTAGCAAGAGGCATTGTAACTAGGTCACAGACGCATAAAAGATGTCTCTTAAAGTTAAACTGTGTGTGTTATGTAGACGCTTTTAAAACCTTTTATAAACACAGGAGTACGTATCACCAAACAGCCACGGACAATATGTACTTACGATCGATACAGTATCAAGCTCAACGCAACGCCAATCTCGATTTAGGCTTGCATCAAGTCGGAAAACAAAGCGACACTAGACAGCATCGTGATGACGTCAGAGGCAGCAGCAGCAGAACGACGGTTGCAGAATGGCGGTAAGTGTATAAAGAAATACCTTGTCTGAGGACGGCTTTATATAGGAAACGCTAAACAATGCAGACAGCTGACATAAGCTGCTATAACACAATAACAAATCCATCAAAGTCAGAAAGTTATGTTAGAAAACACCCATAATAAAATTATTATTAAACTGGAATGCTAATAATCAACTCCCAAATCCGCTAGAACAATAAGTCATCCTTCACAACGAAAAACATGTTCGATAAGTCTGTCACAGAAGTGTCAGAGAATCGATGCTGAAAGCAAAATCTCATTTATCACGTGTAAAAAACAAAGTCAACCAGTTCTCAACCAACGTTGTATCGATTCCAGACATTCTGCACGAAACAGTAAACAACTCCTCCCTCGATAAGCTTGTCAACTAACTAACGCTGAATCCGAAAACTCATTTATCACGCATAAAAACACCGTGTACTTATGGAAGTTATTGCTGCATGGAAACTGGTGGACATTAATGCATATGCATTAAGTTATATATGCATGCATTAATTTATATATGCATTAAGTTATGCATGCATTTTATGTATATAAATACAGTGCATGTAACATTAAACAGCATAAAATCAGAATGACTCCTCCTGCTATATACTTCCGTGGAGAAACCTCGTTTCTATCCAATTTCTACGCATGTAGGATACATGCATGGGGTCATGTTTTTAACACAGTTGAAGCTGCATACCAGTACAGGAAATGCATCTTTTATGGAGATGTCGACATGGCGCAGAAAATGCTTGCCACAAGAACCGGACTACAGGCGAAATATCTAAGCAAGACCATTCGAGAGAAACAGGAGTTACGCGCGCAGTGGAACAAACAGAGACGATATGTAATGAGAGCGTTAGTTGCTATTACATTTCGCGACACGACATTACGCAAACTATTATTAGAAACATATCCAGCGCCGTTAATGGAAAATGTGAGAAGTAGGGAGGGATACTGGAGCATGTCCACTTACACTGGACAGCGTGGACAGAACGTGTTGGGCCAGATACTCGTGAATTGCCGCGAGTTCATTCGAAAAAAACAGGCGCCATAAAGTATGGCGCGCATAGCGATAGGAATGCGCGGTGATTGCGCAATACATACCAGAGGGCCAGCTGGTAAATATAACACAGACGCGCCATGCAACCGGCTCGCTATATAAGGGACCCGCAGCTGCAACTGTCATAACACGATTCTCGCAGCGATTCGCTCACTCGACAGTCTCTCTCGCTCTACCGAAGCAAGATGGCCGCCGCCGCACAACAGCAGCTCTTCGATGACGAGCACATGATGACCCTGACGCGTTTGCAATCGGAGGTAAGCGATGGAACATACAAGTTACCAACACCGTTAACAATAGTGTCTACCGCACGGCAGGAGAGATATGTATTATATCTGGCATGCTCACAGTGTCCCGTAGGAGTCCAGCGTAGTAAGCAGGGCTACTACTGTTCGGTGCACAAATGGCAGCGGTCTCCGTCGTATAGATTCAACCTCCGTGTCCTCCTGCAGGACAGCATAGGCAGTGAATGTTGGATTAGCGTATTTGATACGCTGGCAGTTAAAATCCTTGGCTTCACCGCGAACGAGTACGTTGCAATGAAGTCAGAAGACGAACGGGTGGCAGCCCTGTCTGTGTTGAGGGGGGTCCGTGTCAGAGCGGTCATTAAAAAGCGCGTCAACAAGGAGTACGTAAATTACATTGCGTCAGAGTTGGAAATTCTTGACGAGGCATTCTCTTTGTAGGAGGAAGACAAAGAGAATGCCATCGCCACCAGCTCTGACAACAGCAATGAAAGCGCGTACGAAAAGATACGGGACTGGGAAAATACCATGAATAAAAAGGTACAGCAGTGGTTAGACTCGTATGAACAACGTAATCTGTTACCATCCACACCATCCATCACTTCCTCTACCGAACCGACTCTGTGTATAACAGACGAGGAAAATAAAGATGCGGTTATTAGCGTAAGCAGCGAAACAGCTATGACCATAACCAGCAGCAGCGGCAGCAGCGGCAGCAGCAGTGGTGGTAACCATGGCAACGATATGCAGGCGACAGCAATGAACATAGACAGAATACGAAATCGTACAGAAGCCATGATGAACCAGAACACCTTCAACACATTGATAGACGCAGCTTGTGTTCGTTATGCATGTAATGAAGTTGAGCGTATATTAGATTTATCGGAAGGTGAATATTACGTACCGTCTTCCGGTCTGATCAATCACGTCATGCGCTGGGTTGTCATAGCGATGGAGGAGAGGGTTGGTAAAAGACAATGGTGTGTCGATATGGCAGACACGATCAGAGCGACCATAGCCAGTCTATATGCGGGTAACAATGAAGTTCCTGACATTGATTAAACAGTTGTGTCTTTTGTTGTCCCGTCTATAGATCCATAACGGCCTGCGTCAGTTACGCGAGGCGTACGAGAACGATAACGCCGACGACGATGACAAGATACTACCACCACAACAGCAGCGCAAACGAAAATTGCCTGCAAACGATCTGCGGTTGGTGCTCAACAGAAAACGTCGGTTTGCAGCACCAACCGCAGCAGCAGCAGCAGCAGCAGCAGCAGCAGCAACCCCAGCAGCTACGGCGGTGACAGCAGCAGCATCAATGACACCGCCACCCCCACCGCCGTCGTGTCTACAAACCTTCGAATTCACACCAGCGTCGCCACCATCGTCACCGTCGCCACCATCATCACCGTCGTTCGAAACAATGAACAAGACATTGTTAACACCGCCATCCTCCGACACACAGCAGCCATCAACATCGTCGTCATTACCCTGCACCTGCGACCGCTGCTGCGAACAAAACATTATTTTAGCATCATCACCAACGAAACCGAACATTTTAAACCCAGAAGTAGCAAATACCATGATCACAGAAGCAATCACGCATCTCATCATGCATAAAGCACACAACACACCTCTGACAGTAGCCGAAGCTACTGTCAATGTATGTGCAGAAGGATGCACTCGGCTACTGTCAGAGGAGATGCAAGCATACTTAATACAAGAAGTGGCGTGTTTCAATCCATGGATGTTGTAAACAAAGGATTGAAACACGCCACACACACACACACACACACACACACACACACACACACACACACACACACACACACACACACACACACACACACACACACACACACACACACACACACACACACACACACACACACACACACACAGTAATTGTTTAGCGTCTTTAGTAATTGTTGATGAATTTATAGTAATTGTTTAGTGTCTTTAGTAATTGTTAATGAATTTAATCTTATGTATTTAGTTGTTATATATATCATTAGTGTCACACAGAGTAATTGATTTGAATCTTATGTATTTATTTTTTATATATCATTAGTGTCTTTAGTAATTGTTATTGACTTTAATCTATGTAGTTGTTATATATCATTAGTGTTTTTTATATTGACTTTAATCTTATGTATTTTTTATATATCATTAGTGTCTTTAGTAATTGTTATTGACTTTAATCTATGTAGTTGTTATATATCATTAGTGTCTATGAAATACATATAGTAATCTCTATGCATGAAGAGATCGACTTCTCTATATACAATTATTCACACACGTGACCTCTGTCGTGGTGTAAAAACCCACAAGTCCGCCATTATTTACACACGTGACCTCTGTCGTGGTGTAAAAACCCACAAGTCCGCCATTATTCACACGTGACCTCTGTCGTGGTGTAAAAACCCACAAGTCCGTCATTATTCACACACGTGACCTCTGTCGTGGTGTAAAAACCCACAAGTCAATCATCATCATCATCATCATCATCAACTTATATATAGAGAAGCCTATCTTTTCATATCAGTATATATATTTCATAGACAATGTATTCTATTGAATAAAATAGTCAAAATGGAATGGAACGTGTTGTACCTTCATTATTCGCACGACTGACACCCCTCTTCACGAAAGGGAAACCCGTAGTCGAATATGATGGACATAGTGGACAATACTAAGTGTCCAAGTTAGGAACGCCCCTTTTTAGTAATTGACCAATAGGAATCAAGCTAGGAACGTCTCTCATTTGTGATTGGACAATAGTAGCCATGTTAATTAGTAATTGACCAATAGGAACGTCTCTTATTAATGATTGACATCTTATCCACCTCGCACCTACTATATAGATGTACTGAGAGTCCATAGTACTCATGTTAGGTTATTCGTGATTGGTCAATAGTACCCATGTTAATTAGTAATTGACCAATAGGAATCAAGCTAGGAACGTCTCTTATTGCTGATTGGTCAATAGTTAATTAGTAATTGACCAATAGGAATCAAGCTAGGAACGTCTCTTAATGCTGATTGGTCAATAGTTAATTAGTAATTGACCAATAGGAATCAAGCTAGGAACGTCTCTTAACGCTGATTGGTCAATAGTACCCATGTTAATTAGTAATTGACCAATAGGAACGTCTCTTACATGTTATCCACCTCGCATGCACTATATAGATGTACTGAGAGTCCATTCCCTCTCAGTTGTAGACGCAGCCATGGAAAGACACCAGTGTCGTCACTGCGAGCTCGCCTTCGACACGTGCGCAGAACTACAACGTCACGTGCAGAGTACTCACTCGACGCCATCATGCGACTTACATTCATACTCGATGGCACCGCCTATGGTGGCGCCACGCAGCGACTATGCAAAGAGAGCGAAATACGCATGCGAGAAATGCGGCGCCACCTTCGGGAGATATAACAACCTACAGCGTCACGTAAGGTCGGTATGTAGAGGTAGTAGTAGTAGTAGTAGTAGTAGTAGTAGTAAGTAGTAGAAGCATCGTCTACGCGTGTAAGAAATGCGGACGGAACTCGTTACCGAGGAAGATCCGTTAGACCCGCCTGATCGACTTCCCTTCGCCGATACTCTGTCGACGGAGTTGCTAGATGTCGTTCGTGCGCACTGGTCTGCTATACGGACCCACGTGTTCAGAGGTCCACTTCAATGCAGGTACGATTACAGATTAATCACGCTAGACACGACCGACTTGGAACCGTCTTTGAAGATCATGTTCCAGGAACAGACCAATGCGTTCAAGATTAACCTCAGTTACGGGTTCATTCTGAGAAACAAGAACACGGGTCAATACAAGTACTATCATACCTCTTGTAATTGCTGTGGACGCTACCTGGACGAACCCAGTCTCGTCGCCAACAGCAAGGACTTTGATAAATTTCTCGAACGCATCCGAGAACCCGACCTCTTGCAATGGGCCATCAATCAAAGACCGGATTCTGCGTGGGTATGCGAACTCGTGACGAATGTCACTTTTTTCGTTAATCGCATCATCGATCATCCTATAGGATGTGTAGGCATGATCTCTCTACCATCCTACATCAAAAGGAAGAAAAGCATCATCGGATTGGAAACGGATCCCATCCATAACAAGAGGTACAAAGATAACCTGTGTCTGTTCCGATGTCTGGCCCTGCATCGAGGATGCGATCTATATCGATTGGAACCGGCGGTGAAGACGCTCTACGAGACATACGATCGAGATCACGTACCCATGGAAGAATTTACAGGGGTCACGCTGGATGACCTCTATCGCGTAGAGACCACGTTCCAAACGAATGTGTGCGTGTACCGTCTTGTCAACGAGGAGGACGGTAAGTCGACTGCCGAACTGGTTCGTCGATCGTTATGCAAGTACCCCGAAACAATGTATCTCAACCTTCACGGGACACATTTTTCATTCATCCAAGATGTCTGCATGTACTGCAACTCGTATCGATGTCGGAAGTGCGGTGACTCGTTATGGAAAGAGGCATCGAAGCTGTATCGACACGAGCGCACGTGTACGGGAGGTGTGCGTCGAGTCTATCCTGGCGGTGTGTACCATTCCACACCATCGGTGTTCGAACGTCTGGACGACGAGAACATTCGCGTGGCTGAATCGTTGCGCTACTATCCGTATCGAGCCACCTTTGATTTCGAGTGTTGGTTCGACACGGAACAACTTCCGTCGGACAGTGACAAGGTCCACTGGGTGGCGCGTCACGTTCCACTGAGCGTCAGCGTAGCATCCAACGTCCCCGGTCACGAGCGAGTGCAATGTCTCGTCACGGACGGAGACACCAACAAGTTGGTGAGTAAAATGATGAATATCTTACAAACGATGAGTGACGCCGCGTACGACAAGATCAAACACTCGTACGAAGATGTCTTGGATCAACTCGCAGAGGAACTGACGAAATGGGACGAAACCGAGAAGGCTGCACGAGCAGCCATCGATAAGAAGAAATCTCGTCCGACGACCAATCCATACAAAAAGCTGATGGGACAACTCTATGGCTGGATGCATCAGTTACCTGTCATCGGGTTCAATTCGGGTAAGTATGATCTCAATGCCATCAAACAGTTTCTCATACCCTACTTCTTATCCACCGGATCAAAGGAACAAGAAGAACAAGAAGAAGAACAAGACGACAAAGACGAAGAGAATGAGGGTGTCGGTACTTTTTTCGTCATCAAACGCAACAACACTTTCATGTGTCTTTCGACGGATCAGCTGAAATTCCTAGACATGACCAACTACATAGCTCCCGGGTTCAGTTACGACAAGTATCTGAAGGCGTACGGATGCGAGGTGACAAAAGGTCATTTCCCGTACGAGTACATGGACCGTTTGGAGAGACTCGACGACACTGCACTTCCATCGAAACAGGCCTTCTTCAGTCGACTGAAGAACGAAGGTATCTCCGACGAGGATTATGCCAGTTGTCAAGAGGCCTGGCGCGATAATTCCATGACGACTTTGCGAGACTTTCTCGTCTGGTACAACAACAGAGACGTGGTTCCCTTTCTGCAGGCCATCGACAGACAGTTTGCCTTCTACGAACAACGTGGCATAGACATGTTCAAGCAAGGCATCAGCGTACCTGGTCTGACCTTGCTCTACCTGTTCAACGACCTTCCCGAGAAGACCTACTTTACCATATTCAACGAGAAGAATAAAGATCTTCATCATCTCGTCAAAGATCACGTGGTTGGCGGGGCTTCGCTCATTTTTCATCGCTATCACGAGAAAGGGGTCACCACGCTACGTCAGAACGAGTACGGAGAGGCCGCTCGTCCTTGTAGGTCCATCGTTGGATACGATGCCAATGCCCTGTACTTGTGGTCACTCATGCAAGACATGCCTATGGGATGGTACACGCGATGACGGGAAGAGAAGGATTTCCGACCGGAATCGGCGCAGCTGTACGGTCAGATGGCCGCGGAATGGTTGACTTGGGAATCCGAACGCACGGGACGCGTCATACGACACCAGATCAACGGTAGAGAGAAGAGAATAGGCAAACTGCTGGTGGACGGGTGGTGCAGCGAGACGAAAACGGCTTATCAGTACCATGGATGTTTTTTCCATGGTCACTCGTGCACTGGCAAAGAGGTCAACGAGGTCAACGGGAAACCCATGGCTGAACTGCTCGAAGAGACCCGAAAGAACACCGTCTACCTCCGTCACTTTGTCAAAGTCGTAGAGATGTGGGAATGCGAGTGGAAAGAGACGAGACGAGATCCTGTCGTGAAAAAGCTTCTGGATGCTGCATTTCCGCGCCGACGTCACGCACGATGGACGATGACGTCACAACAGATCCTGAGCGGCGTGCGTGCCGGAACCGTGTTCGGTCTGATCGAGTGTGACCTTTGCGTACCGGAAGCATTGCGAGAACACTTTGCCGAGATGCAGCCCGTGTTCAAGAACATCCGACTGACACGCGACGATCTCGGACCGTTCATGCGCCGATACGCCGAGGAGCACGACATCATGACGACACCGAGACGCATGCTCGTGGGTAGTTATCGAGGGGATAAGATCCTGCTTGCCACGCCTCTGCTGCGATGGTACATGGACCACGGTCTCGAGGTGACGCACGTGTATCAGGTCATCGAGTACGATCCCGTCCCGTGTTTCAGACGGTTCGGCGATGCAGTGTCCGCGGCGCGACGCGAAGGAGACGTCCACTCGCACAAGGCCATCATCGCAGACACCATGAAGTTGTTGGGGAACTCGGGTTACGGAAAGACCATAACCAACGTGGACCGACATCGCGATGTCAATTATTGCAAGGAGAAGGCGGCATCGCTCTTGGTCAACGATAAGAGATTCCGACAACTCGATGTCATCGTGGACGATGCGTACGAGATAGAGATGAACAAGAAGACCGTCACGTACACCCTGCCCATACACGTGGGATTCTTCGTTCTGCAGTACGCCAAGATGCGCATGTTACAGTTCTACTACGACTTCATCGACAGGTACCTGGAGCGCCCTCTTTTTCAGTACTGCGAGACAGATACAGATTCTACCTATTTGGCCTTGGCCGACGAGTCCGTCGACGCCCTCGTGACTCCGGAACTACGAGAACATTACTTCCGGCACCGCTCCGAATGGTTGCCGTCCGAATGTTGCGAAGACCATCGGAACGAGTACGTGCGCTGTCGACTCGCCAATAGACCGTGGGTCGGCGACGAGGCGTGCTGTAAAGCGCGTAGGGCGTACGACAAGAGAACACCTGGTCTGTTCAAGGTGGAATGGTCCGGCGACGGGTTCGTGGGGTTGTGCAGCAAGACGTACTATTGTTTCGGACCCACCGACAAATACAGCACCAAAGGACTGAGCAAACGTCACAACGACATCGACAAGAACGCGTTGCTGGAGGTGCTCACCAACCGTCGGAGCGGAAGTGGAAAGAACCGTGGGTTCCGGGTGCGTCACTCGACCGTGATGACGTACGTGCAGCAACGAGCGGCTCTCACCTACTTCTATCCCAAACGAGTGGTGCACGAGGACAGTGTGAGCACGGGTCCGGTGGACGTGTAGAAAAGGACGATGCACTGCGGTCGTCTTTCATAAGCGACCAAGGACGCGCGGTGGAAACATCCTTTCACGTGCATCGTCGCCGGTCCGACGGCATGCGGCAAAAGTACTTTCGTGACGCGTATGCTACGTCACGCTGCTGCGATGATCGATCCTCCTCCCGAACGGATCACGTGGTGTTACGGAGAATGGCAAGAGGCTTACGCAACGATGGACTTGATGGACGTGCGCTTCGAGGAAGGGTTGCCGAGTGCTAGCATGTTCGATTCGTCGACGAGGAACCTCATCGTCATAGACGATCTCATGGCAGAAACGGACGAACGGGTCACGACCTTGTTCACTAAAAAGAGTCATCACAGGAACACGTCCGTGCTGTATCTCGTACAGAACCTTTTCCCCAAAAACAAAGAGAGTCGTACCATCAGTCTGAATTCTCAGTACATGGTGGTATTCAAGAATCCTCGTGACGCATCGCAGATGTCGCACTTGGCTCGACAGATGTATCCGGGGCGCGTCAAATTCGTTCAAGAGGCTTTTAAAGACGCCACCTCGGTACCGTACGGTTATCTATTGGTCGATCTCAAGCAGGACACGCCCGAGGACATGCGTCTGCGCACGACCATCTTTCCAGACGACGGTGTTCAGTACGTGTACTTGCCGAAGGTATAAAAAGACCGCACGCGTGGATAGTCTCTTCATTCCCACCATGTCTGCCCTGGTGAAGAGACACATTATATGCATACAGGCGCTGAACAGGATCAAGAACAACAAACTGAAAAGAGCCATCATCGAAAACGCTGACGCCGATCTTTTGTGTGCGCTAGCCGAGTGTGCCTACAACATATTAAAACAGAACATTCCATTGTCTGCATTACAGAGGCGTCGTTTGAGTAAATACAGGAAGAGGTTACGGGAGTTGGCTCACAGTCGAACGTCGGCCGGTAGAAGAAGACGCCTCTTGCTGAACCGACAGGTCGGCGAGGGACAGAGCGGAGGGTTCCTATCGGCCTTCCTAGCACCGTTGGCAAGTTCGGTGTTTCTACCCTTGCTTCGAGAGGTGCTGCTCCCGCAAGCAACCAGGTCGCGTCACCTTCGTTCGGGAGGTTAGATGGAACACGCACGCAAGATGGCCTTGGTAGATCCACGAATGTTGGACACGCTTCGATCACCCCCACCCCCGACGGATACCTTAGGTAAGAAGGTGCGAGCTCGATGACGAGATGACGGCCATCCTCGACAGAAAGGACCTCGACGACAGCACCAAGGTAACATTGTATAATCAGGTGTTGCAACGGTATAACGTCTTGTCCGATAAACACGCCAAGGAACCGACACGAGTGATCTCGGTGAACGAGTCTGGACCGGGGCCGGGGCCGGGGCCGGGGCCGGGGGCGGGGGCGGGGGCGGGGGAAGCTCCTGCTAGCGAGATAGAATCCGACGTCGTGGATACCGTTCCCAAGACCATGCAAGGCAAAGCCAGACGGTTGATGGAACGCATGAAAAGAAACATGTCTTGGACCGCCCGCGGCGAACTGATACACGAGGGTGTGCCCATCGCCGGAAGTAACGTGGTGGATCTCGTGAACGATGTGTTGCGCAAGAGAAAGACCAATCCGACGGGATGGCAACCGTTTGCAAGACAACTCCGTGCCATGAACCTGCCCATGGAGTTGGTCGGTAACGTCGCCAGGAGAGACTACATACGCCAGGCACCGACACCGACCACATCCACTCCAGGTCGTCGTCGAATACCGGCTACTCCTCGCTCTGGTGGTGCTAGCGCAAGAAGATCGCTCAGTTGGACACCCCTCGCTCGTCGACGCGGACAAATGGAACATTCCATGCTCACCCCACCTCCAGAACGTCAACGCAAGGCACTGACGTCATTGGCTAGTTGGGAAGACATTTAAGTCGTTGCAACACGTGTCCACAGCTCAGTGTGCACTGCGATGTCGAACGATCCACAGGACACGTACTACCGTTCCGTCGTCGTTACAGTATTTTGCGTTGGACTGTACTTGATTGCTGACGCCGTAGTGCGAAATCTTTACAACATTTGCTCTGCAGAGTATGATCACAGTACTAGAATATAGATCATTCGTCATCGTCTTGGGTGTGGTAGTGGGGCTTCTGGTGTACGTCAGCGTACTCTTTCTTAGTCGTCACGAACCGTGCTGCGCACCGTGCTGCGCAGTAAACGTCACAACCGTCAGTCCATCGGAACTCTTTTAATGGCACCGAAGAAAGAACGAGCACTTAGGACGGTCTACTTCGATCCGAAAAGGGTAGGTAGTTACGGCGGACCCGATGCCTTGCGACGCGTCACGCACATATCAAGAAAAAGGTCGCGGAATGGTTGTCGGAACAGGACGCCTATACCCTACACAAGCCGGCTAGACGTCGTTTCGAGAGACGACGCGTCATCGTGAGCGGTCTGCATCAGCAGTGGCAGGCCGATCTCGTCGATCTGTCGCATTTGAAAAAGCACAACGACGGTATGACCTTTCTCCTCACGGTGATCGACGTCTTCTCGAAAGTGGCCTGGTGTGTTCCCATGAAGAACAAGTCCGCGGCGTCGTTGGTAGCGGCACTTGACAGCACGTTCAGCAAAGGCTGGCCAAAGGTGTTGCAGACAGACCAAGGAAAGGAATTTCTGAATAGATCCGTCCAGGCTCTATTGAAGAAGCACAACATCCATCACTTCTCCACGCACAACGCGGAGACGAAGGCGTGCATCGTGGAAAGATTCAACAGGACGTTGAAGTCACGCATGTGGCGATACTTCACGAAACACCAGACGTGGCGATACATCAACATCCTTCAGGACCTGGTGCATTCGTACAACAACAGCTACCACCGCAGTATCGGCATGGCTCCTTCACAGGTGAGTTACCGTAATCAGGAAAAGGTGTGGCAGCGACTGTACGGTTCACGACGGTAAGGGCGTGCCCAAGTTGCGCGTGTCGGATCGCGTACGTATCAGCAAGTACAAAGGTAAGTTCGAAAAGGGGTACACGGCGAATTGGAGCGAAGAGATTTTCACGATACACGAGGTTCATCCCTCTGCTCCACCCGTGTATCGATTGAAGGACGATCTCGGCGAAGTACTGGAAGGTACCTTCTACGAAATGGAGCTGCAGAAAGTGTTGGTACCCCCGATAAACTGTTCTACGTGCAAGAGGTCCTGGATCGTCGCAAGGTAGGTGGACGAAATCAAGTTTTCGTGAAATGGTTCGGCTACCCCTCCAAATTCAACAGCTGGATCGATGCCAAGGCACTGGTGCAGTCTACTATAAAGACTAGCCACGCGTTCGGTAAGACTTCATTCGAGACATGACACATGACACGACAACACGAGACTTCACCGTCGTAGAACAGGAGGAACAAGAGGACGTAGCAGTAGAGGACAGTACTGACGCGCAGAACGTAGAGGACAGTAGCGGTAGCAGTAGCGGTAGCGGTAGCATTCCTTGGCATCTGTTCGGTACCGCGTGTCCTAAAGAGGAAATAGTCTTTCTGTGTCAGGTGCTCATCTTGTTTACGGTCATTCTCATAAGCATTTACAATCTGACCACAGGTCACGAGAATTCTACTCTGTGGACGGCTCTGTTGAGTAGTTCTTTGGGTTACCTGCTCCCCAATCCCACGTTGAGACGTAATGGCGACTGATTTCTACCTGACACTGCCTAGCAACGCTTCCATGAAGATGTATCCCAACAATACGTTGGCTCATTACATCACAGACTTACCTTGACTTATCGATCTGACTGGCGAGTGGGAATGCGGGTTGGCAGAAATACAGTACCCGCATACGTGGCACAACGTTACAGAGGAAGATGTCTGGTTCTTCCTCAATGAGAACAGTCCTACGGGTCCTATCCCGAGTATGAAGTTAGCCACTGGATATTACAAAGGTCCTGTGACATTGATGAACCGTGTAAACAGGGGTCTGCGACTTATGACAACGGACAAGACACAAGCTAAATTGACCTACAGCGTGATCACTCAAAAAATGACGTTGCACATGTCATACAACACCGTGTTCAGAACACCGCAGCACAGTGCGTTAGGATCTATGTTAGGATTTCGTGAGTCGATCGTCACCAGTCCGCCGGCACCAGACAGCACACGCCGTCGCGATAACCCGAGACCAGCGCTGACCAATGCAAACGAGCGCACGTACATCCACCCGAGTCTACGTGGACAGAATATCGGTCTCACACCGTCGGCCACCGTGGTTGTGCCACCCAAAGAGACTCCCGATGATCCGTACCCCTTCCATAAAGAGGCCAAACACGTGGTGCAGATGAATCAAGGGTTCGATACCATATACGTTTACACGGACGTCGTGGAGTCTCGCGTAGTAGGTGACACTGTCGCGCCTTTGTTGCGAGCCCTCCCGGTTGGCGGACGTCACGGCGAAACGGTATCCGACAGGTTCACTAACATTCACTACGTGCCTCTGTTGTACTCGCACTTCAAGTCGATTGAAATCGATATAAGGGACGACACAGGACGGCGCGTGCCATTCGAGTACGGTAGAGTGACCGTGACACTTCATTTTCGACGGCGCAGGATCGGACTGTTCTGAAGATGAATTACAACGAGTATTACGCGCGTCAGGCAGGTGGTGCACTGCCCTACTTCGCTGGTGCTCAATACCAGCGGGGACATGGACTAGGTAGTCTGTTCACCGGTCTGCTGCGCAGCGCCATGCCGCTCATCAAGAGAGGTGCCGTGGCGTTGGGAAAGGGGGCTTTGAAGACCGGCGTGCGCATAGCCGACGACGTCATGTCTGGACAGAGCATAAAAAAGGCAACCAAACGACGCGTCACAGACACCGGTAGGAATCTGATGCGTATGGTGGTTCCTGGCGTGCGTCCTCGAAAACGTATAAAACGCGCGCCGACAAAGAAAGGAGTCACTTTAGCAAAGAGACGACGCAAGAGACAGATGTCCGCGAAACGCGAGGCCGACATATTCGACGACGATGGCATTCGTACATAAACAGTCGTGTGAAGGGGTCAAGAGCGAGCTGGATCTCTTTACAGTACCCCCCACTCAGACCAGCATCATCGACAGTCACGTAGTGGAACATCAGCCCTTGTCCTCGCTGGACTCGGGTGGACCCATAGAATTCCTCATACCCGGATCGGGAGACGATTACCTGGATCTCGCCAACACGATACTGCACGTGCAGGCGAAGGTGACACGAGCCAACGGGGACGATCTCGACTTGGCCGATCCCGTGGGACCGGTGAATAACTGGCTGCATGCACTGATCAGTCAAGCCGACGTCTCCCTGAACAATACGCTCGTGACCCCTTCGACCAACACGTATGCGTATCGCGCTCTCATAGAGACGTTGCTCAGCTACGGTCCAGATGCCAAGGACACGCAACTGACGAGTCAGCTGTGGCACAAGGACACGGCCACTCGCATGGACGCCGTCGAGATAGCCGACGGACCCGCAGCTAACGAAGGGTTCGTGGCTCGACGAGGGCACATCCTGAGGAGCCGTGTTGTCGATATGATGGGCCGTCTCCACGTGGACCTCTTTCTGCAGGATAAATTCCTCATCAACGGCGTCGACGTCAAGATCCGACTGGTGCGTAGTAAACCTGCTTTTGCACTCATGGCTGGTGGAGCCAACCCCGATTACAAGATACAAATAGTCAATGCCTGCTTGTTTGCAAAGAAAGTCACCGTGAATCCCAGCGTGCAGATAGCACACGTCAAGGCTTTGGAGAAGAGCACGGTCAAGTATCCGATGCGGTCCGTCGAGTGCAAGGTGTACTCCATTCCTGCCGGCACTCGCTCGCACACGTACGAGAACCTGTTCCTCGGCACCCTGCCGAAACGTCTGGTACTGTGCTGCATCGATAACGATGCCTACAACGGAGCGTACGACAAGAATCCGTTTCACGCCAAGAACAACGCCATCAGCTTCCTCGCGGTGTACGTGGACGGACGACAGATACCCTCCAAACCTTTCCAGCCGAATTTCGAAGACGACCTCTTTGTCAGGAGCTACATGAGTCTGTTCTCGTCGACCGGTAAGTTGTGGCAGGACGAAGGGAACGGACTGACTCGCAGAGACTACCGACACGGCTACACCTTCTTCGGTTTCGACCTGACCCCCGATCAGTGCGATGGTCCCTGCTTCCATTTAGTACAAAAGGGCAACCTGCGCATAGAAGTGCATTTCCGCAATGCGCTGCTGAACACCGTGAACGTCGTCGCCTACGCCGAGCTCGAGTCCGTGCTGGAAATCGACAAGAATCGCAACGTCATCTACGACTACTAAAATGGACACCCTGCAGATTGCTAGACTACTGGCAGTGGACCCGTGCACCAGAACTATATTTCGCGGCGTCGTACCCAGAGACGGACTACCCACTACGATAGACGGCACTCTGCCCGCAGCCTTCGTGTGCAACACCGACAACGGCGACGAACCAGGCGAACATTGGATAGCGCTGTACCTGGACGCCGACGGACGCGGCGAATACTTCTGCTCGTACGGACTGCCGCCTCGTTACGCAGCGTTCCGCACCTTCCTGAACAAACACTGTTCCGAATGGACTCATAATACCCAGAGGCTTCAGAGTCCTCTGTCTAACGTTTGCGGACAATATTGTGTTGCTTATGTAATGTTTCGTTGTAAAGGTTCTTCTATGAAGAGTTTCGTAAACATGTTCCACACTAATCTGGTCAATAACGATGTTGAAGTGTTCGATTGGATGAGACTATTGAAAAAGGGTATACCCTACTATCGTGTATCTTACAGAGACTGATGATATATTCGGCACCTATTCAGTAGTTAATGATTGCCGCGTATTTGATTGGCTTAAAACAGCTGCGATATTGTGGTACACTGTATTATCGCTCATAATAGCAGCAGCAGTACACCACATCATCATCGTTCGAGCCTCTGGCGAGGTGGTGCACCACCCGTAAGCTCGCGACCTCTGGCGTGATGGTAAACATCCGCAAGTCGCCTCGTCGTCGTCGTCATCCTCGAGCCTCTGGCGCGGTGGAAACACCCCTAAGCTCACGACCTCTGGCGCGATGGTCAACATACGCAAGTCGATTCATATATATTCATCGTAGTTGTAGTTGTAGTGATATTACACGCTACCACGCTTGATGTATCGCCATGCTGCTTGTATTATACTCAATAAAATACGTGTGCACTCGTACCCTATCGTGTTGCGTTGATTTCTCGTCTCCATTAGTCCCCTTTGATAGTTGATATAATTAACGACCCTATTATTAATTACTAATGACCCTATAATTACTACGTATGATTCGTCACGGTCACTACCTGGTCATAGGTCAACACACACACACACACACACACACACACACACACACACACACACACACACACACACACACACACACACACACACACACACACACACACACACACACATACAAGGTTATGACCGTTAGGGTTATCTCCAGTCGCTAGGGGGCGCTCGTGGTGGATGTAGGTCACCGCTAGAGGGCGCTGGGGGCTACCCAGAAGTCACGTGACCGGAAGTTACTGGTCACCTCTTTACTGTGCGACTCTTTTGATCCCCCATTCCGACACTATAACTACTCACACATACAAGTAATAAGCCAGTAGATGGGAGGGTATAGCGTCTAGAACATTGCATTAAAATAGGTGGCCTTATCCGTTGAATTTAGATTGTTGTTTGTTGGCGAGTTACTCGAACCAGGGTCTTCGTTGTATGATGTCACAGTTATTTCTCATTTCTGATCATGCAGCCAATCTAGCCCGAGGGGCTCGAAATAACCTTGCACGAAATAATCTTGCTTGTAGGTTGTGAAGATCAGTGCGCTGGACTAACTGGAGCCATGATTGTATTTACTTTCTGGCTGATAGGGATGGGGAAACGATACAAAGCTCACACCTCTCTATGGCCCAATCCGCCACAGAATCCCCAATGTTATAATGTATGCCTTTCGGCTGTAACCTGTCGTGGACTCACACAACGGGTGGTCTCTATCTATATACTTATTGACATAAGAGATCAGTGATTGACCCACACAGACAGTACCAGGGTTATAGCTCACAAGGCTATACGGCGGCTGAAATGAGACACGGGGATTAATCGATTTTGTCGATGATTGGTTGGTTCATGCTGCCGATCAATTAATCGATCACAATATTGTGTGATCGATTATTTTCGATTAAATAAATGTGAGCGATAACGACAAACAGTGGGGTTACAGCACGGAGTCCCTATAATTGAGGCTAGTTATGGCGTCAAAAAGTCAGTCGCTGTCGAAGACGAAGTATTTTTATTATTCCAAGTAACTATTACCGACAAAAAATTACCTAACCTGACTAATAACGATATAATTTTTCTGGAGGTTGTATGTCATAACCTCATTTGTTTATTAACGATATTATCAGAGGTATCATCCCACAAGAATTTTTTGGAGGGACAAAGCGCGTAAAAAATTCACGGACGGCAAACTCACAAACAGCGCGCGCACAAAATTTAAACATACACATGTGAACAAATCAGTATCATATGTCAACAACACATTCACTGTTATTTGCCATCAAGGCCACAGTGGGTTAGAGTTAAGTTAAGAAAAACAGACCGAGCGATAGCTAACAAGCTATAGTCCAACATATAGCATTATCGGCACTAGAAATAAGCCGACAAGGCCCTTTGAAAGTGACTCCAAACCACATATCAATCATGCTCATTAGGTGTTACATTATGCAGGATGGTCACGGACAGATTAACTCATTAAAGTCTGATGAACCAGTAATCAGTAGTCATATAATTGTATTGACGGAAAGCCGTCTTTATCGTAAACCGTGACAATCACAGTGTAGCATATTTGGCCTAATGACAATAAATTATTATATATATAGATGTAAAGCACTTACCAAACGAATTCGTCTTGGCAATCTTGCTGTCGGGCAACATTGCCGGGACCATTGTGCTAAACTCGTCGGCGGCTGACATTGGGAGGTTGTGGTGCCAGCCAGTACGCCACCATCGTCTCCGTCTTCGTGACGTCGTCAGTGGCGTTATTTCCCTTGGCGAGTTACTGGCCTATGAGACCCTTGGTCGCTACCATCGTTTCCGTCTTCGTGACCCCGTCGGTGGCGTTATTTCCCTTGGCGAGTTACTGGCCTATGAGACCCTTGGTCGCTACCATCGTTTCCGTCTTCGTGACGCCGTCAGTGGCGTTATTTCCCTTGGCGAGTTACTGGCCTATGAGACCCTTGGTCGCTACCATCGTTTCTTTCTTCGTGACGCCGTCAGTGGCGTTATTTCCCTTGGCGAGTTACTGTCCTATGAGACCCTTGGTCGCTACCATCGTCTCCGTCTTGGTGACGCCGTCAGTTGCGTTATTTCCCTTGGCGAGTTACTGGCCTATGAGACCCTTGGTCGCTACCATCGTCTCCGTCTTGGTGACGCCGTCAGTTGCGTTATTTTCCTTGGCGAGTTACTGGCCTATGAGACCCTTGGTCGCTACCATCGTCTCCGTCTTCGAGACGCCGTCAGTGGCGTTATTTCCCTTGGCGAGTTACTGGCCTATGAGACCCTTGGTCGCTACCATCGTTTCCGTCTTCGTGACGCCGTCAGTGGCGTTATTTCCCTTGGCGAGTTACTGTCCTATGAGACCCTTGGTCGCTACCATCGTCTCCGTCTTGGTGACGCCGTCGGTTGCGTTATTTCCCTTGGCGAGTTACTGGCCTATGAGACCCTTGGTCGCTACCATCGTCTCCGTCTTCGAGACGCCGTCAGTGGCGTTATTTCCCTTGGCGAGTTACTGTCCTATGAGACCCTTGGTCGCTACCATCGTCTCCGTCTTGGTGACGCCGTCAGTTGCGTTATTTCCCTTGGCGAGTTACTGGCCTATGAGACCCTTGGTCGCTACCATCGTCTCCGTCTTCGAGACGCCGTCAGTGGCGTTATTTCCCTTGGCGAGTTACTGGCCTATGAGACCCTTGGTCGCTACCATCGTTTCCGTCTTCGTGACGCCGTCAGTGGCGTTATTTCCCTTGGCGAGTTACTGTCCTATGAGACCCTTGGTCGCTACCATCGTTTCCGTCTTCGTGACGCCGTCAGTGGCGTTATTTCCCTTGGCGAGTTACTGGCCTATGAGACCCTTGGTCGCTACCATCGTTTCCGTCTTCGTGACGCCGTCAGTGGCGTTATTTCCCTTGGCGAGTTACTGTCCTATGAGACCCTTGGTCGCTACCATCGTCTCCGTCTTGGTGACGCCGTCAGTTGCGTTATTTCCCTTGGCGAGTTACTGTCCTATGAGACCCTTGGTCGCTACCATCGTCTCCGTCTTGGTGACGCCGTCAGTTGCGTTATTTCCCTTGGCGAGTTACTGGCCTATGAGACCCTTGGTCGCTACCATCGTCTCCGTCTTCGAGACGCCGTCAGTGGCGTTATTTCCCTTGGCGAGTTACTGTCCTATGAGACCCTTGGTCGCTACCATCGTCTCCGTCTTGGTGACGCCGTCAGTTGCGTTATTTCCCTTGGCGAGTTACTGGCCTATGAGACCCTTGGTCGCTACCATCGTCTCCGTCTTCGAGACGCCGTCAGTGGCGTTATTTCCCTTGGCGAGTTACTGGCCTATGAGACCCTTGGTCGCTACCATCGTTTCCGTCTTCGTGACGCCGTCAGTGGCGTTATTTCCCTTGGCGAGTTACTGTCCTATGAGACCCTTGGTCGCTACCATCGTCTCCGTCTTGGTGACGCCGTCAGTTGCGTTATTTCCCTTGGCGAGTTACTGGCCTATGAGACCCTTGGTCGCTACCATCGTCTCCGTCTTCGAGACGCCGTCAGTGGCGTTATTTCCCTTGGCGAGGTACTGGCCTATGAGACCCTTGGTCGCTACCATCGTCTCCGTCTTCGTGACGCCGTCAGTGGCGTTATTTCCCTTGGCGAGGTACTGGCCTATGCAGGCCTTGGTCGTTACCATCGTTTTCGACATTTGATGGCGAGCGGTTTCTAAATGTCTCAAGTCTCAAGTAGTTATACACAAAACAGCCCAATCTTGAGCTAAAGCAGGAGTTTGGACCAAGGGCTTTTAGTGTCTCTTCCGAAAGACACGGGCAAAGTGGGGTGAACGAAATTGCCCAAGCTTCGAAACGGCGCAACTGGAACAGAACCACCGTCCTCTCGATCGACAGACGGGTGCTCTAACCATTAGACCACCGTTCCCCATATCGGTGCGCCCACCTTTTGAGCATGTTATATTTTGAATTTATTAATCCACATATAAACAACAATGAGTTTCGTTTGATCTGTATGGTTAATTGAGGTGCAGAAGATTTCTATTAAATTATATGTTGAATGTTTTCTTCAATTAGATTTTCCACTAGTTTGATGTGGACACAGTTGAGATCTCACTATGAACAGTTGGGGAACACATCTGTTAGATAAGTCAATTATTTCTTTTGCACTTACCTTCTGGAGCTATATGTTTGTGATTGCAATCTTCCTAAATTCGTGAAATCAAGTAGGCAGGTTATTGAACGTGGCTATTGAATGGGACAAACGGTGCAGCCTGTCTTGGTTGGAGAACCATTGTCACACCTCGCGGTTTGTGACTGTTGAATGGGACAACGGTATGTCATTCACTGCTTGGACCTTGTCGCACCTCGTCGACGCCCGTCACTCTGAATGACCGTGATGATTTCTTCTCGTTGTCACTTGAGCGGCTCAGTTGTGGATACTTCGGTGACAGGTTCATCGTGTGACACTGTGTTGCCAACAACTACGAACATCATCCCCGGCGCTATAAATCCTTGCACTTCCTCTGGGTCGGTATTCAACAAACAAAGATTCGTCCTGGAAACAAGTCCACAGCACAAATCGTGATTTCTAATACTTGGATATTACTGGTATCGAAAGAGGGTTAAATTACTTTCACGGGAGAAAAGAAGATTGTCGCAAGTGTACAATTGTGAGCAGTTTCGGGATGGCCGACCCAAGCACCGAGGGGGTGATCTCTGAAATCCGTATTTTGGATCACAAGTTCAGGCGATCATGCGACCAGATCAATCTCTTGAATGACAGAATCGACGCCACGCAGTCAGTTTGACTGTGCCTCCGCTGACAGTCGACGTACGTTCTGCTACAACATTCGATTGCGTCTGGCAACACTTGAGGGCGTACGCAACATGTTTTATGAATACGCCACGAGGGTTGCAGACAAGTTGGAGAATCTGCAGAGGATGCCAATGCAAGCCGGACAGAACGAATACGAGTTTGAAGACGTCGCCAACAACAGGGACGAACATATTGATGAGGAAGGCAGCGAAAGTGAAGACGCGTGAAATATGTATCGGGTAGCAAAAACAAACGGTTCTTCTCAGAGCCAACCTAATCGTCATAAAAGAGTTGCTACATTTCGTGATTCCATTCTTTGCTTTTTAAGTGGCAGATTCTCTGCGTATATATATATATATATATATATATATATATATATATATATATATATATATATATATATATATATATATATATATATATATATATGTATATATATGTATATATATATATATATATATATATATATATATATATATGTATGTATATATATATATATATATATATATATATATATATATATATATATATGCGAACATCAAGGACAATCACGTGACAACCAACGCATGGTAGAATGGAAGAACAAGTCAAGGCACAGACTTCATTTTAATCGATTCTCCAAAAGAAGTTATGAAAATGGAGTCTGGATAGTTGCAAATGACAATGAGACATGAGAATCTGGGACAGGTTGTTGTTGGAGCCAGCAGAGTACACCCCAGTGGCGAACATGAGTGTGTGAGTGGTGGTGGTGGTGAGTGAGTGGTGGTGAGTGAGTGTAACGTATAAAGGCCCATTCACACAGGCGATTAGTTGTCCGATTAATCGGACGATATAGTGTCGCCCAACCAATTGGACGCATCGTTTCGTGTTGCTTTCATGAAGCGATGCGTTCAATCGGCTGGGCGACATTGTGTCGCTCGATCAATCGAACAGCTAATCGCTCGTATGAATGGGCCTTAACATACTTCACATTGCGAATAGTTCACGATGTTATAATGTATTTTTTTGCACGAGATGTTGCACAAACTCGTGAAAAAGAAACGCAGAAATAGGAAACGGATGTGAAACTTCTGTTCATGTATACACATTGTACTGCTTTATGAAAACATGCGTTGCTCCAATCGCCGGACATTTATATGCACAACAGTAATGCTGCTAACAATAATATTATCACAAGGAAGAATTGTAGCCTTATGTTGGTCGTCATCGCTCTGCACACGGACTGTTCACGGATTGCCATAACAGTATCGATTCGGGTGATTATCACCGTCGCTAAAACAGACGATACCGTCTGATTATTCGCTAACAGTCCCCAGAGACGCCAACAAAGCAATTTCTTGTAGGATTATTCGTCGATAAAAACATATTTTATTCTGGTGTTTCGTTCCGAGTGAGGAGTTTTACGAACTCTACTCCGAGACCCCCCAGTCGGGTTCGTACAAGAACAGAAGCAACGTATAAGCTATGGGGTAAAGAAAAGAAAACGTTCATATTTTACAAGTCTAATGCACAAAAGAGGAGACGAAAAGAAACATGGCGTTCAATGAATCGTACATCGTTCAAGACGATATGGACATATTATAAGTTATTATAGAGGAAGGCGGCCCAGGTTACGATGGATCAGCAACATCAGTAGCCACCTGGAGGGAAAGAGACCGAGAGGAAGGCCCATGTTACGATGGATCAACAACATCAGTAGCCACCTGGAGAGAGAGAAACCGAGAGGAAGGCCCAGGTTACAGTGGATCAACAACATCAGTAGCCACCTGGAGGGAAAGAGACCGAGAGGAAGGCCCGGGTTACAGTGGATCAACAACATCAGTAGCCACCTGGAGGGAAAGAGACCGAGAGGAAGGCCCGGGTTACAGTGGATCAACAACATCAGTAGCCACCTGGAGGGAAAGAGACCGAGAGGAAGGCCCGGGTTACAGTGGATCAACAACATCAGTAGCCACCTGGAGGGAAAGAGACCGAGAGGAAGGCCCAGGTTACAGTGGATCAACAACATCAGTAGCCACCTGGAGGGAAAGAGACCGAGAGGAAAACCCAGGTTACAATGGATCAACAACATCAGTAGCCACCTGGAGGGAAAGAGACCGAGAGGAAGGCCCAGGTTACGATGGATCAACAACATCAGTAGCCACATGGAGGGAAAGAGACCGAGAGGAAGGCCCAGGTTGCGATGGATCAACAACATCAGTAGCCATCTGGAGGGAAAGAGACCGAGAGGAAGGCTCGGGTTACGGTGGATTGACAACATCAGTAGCCACCTGGAGGGAAAGAGACCGAGAGGAAGGCCCATGTTACGATGGATCAACAACATCAGTAGCCACCTGGAGGGAAAGAGACCGAGAGGAAGGCCCAGGTTACAATGGATCAACAACATCAGAAGCCACCTGGAGGGAAAGAGACCGAGAGGAAGACCCATGTTACGATGGATCAACAACATCAGTAGCCACCTGGAGGGAAAGAGACCGAGAGGAAGGCCCAGGTTACAGTGGATCAACAACATCAGTAGCCATCATCAACGTCAGTAGCCATTATAAGAACTAGTGGCTCATCCATTCAATCATCCCCATGCGCAGATGACCAAACGTTGATGAATGGTTATCTGGGGATCAGACTCATATTAATTGCTGTCAAGGTATGCAATATAATCCTACTCGACAAAATACACTACAAATTCAGGCCAAGAGAAAGCGATGTCAGAGAAAACCAGATTGTGCATCAGATATATCTTCAAAGAGATCAGAGAATAACAACGTCGATGAGCAATTCCATTCCCTGACTTCAAAAAACATTAAACTCGATCTTTCGTGATTTCGTGTATTTAATCTTCCACCACTGTGACATTCCAGAACCATTGGCTCAGCCATCTGATTCCTTTACGATAATTTGCTACAAAGTATCGCTTATCTTAATGGGAACTTCCCCAAACAGTCAGAAGTCACGACACGTGTCCCTCGACGTGACGCCTTGGAGTCGTATCTCTTTGTAATGTTGGCAGACTCTGACCTGATAGCAAAGCCGACATAAAAGACAAAGACGAGAATCTTCATAAACAGACATCCGAAGAAAAAAACGGCATTATCTTTATAAGCATACGACACGTACATGACATTGATACCCTCGGGTTGATCATTGCACGTGCTCGGATCAATCATTCCTACTATCTGGACATTGAAGGAACTGGACCTGACAAACAGTGTTGTCAAGACTGGGCACCGGACTTTATACAATGATAAAATACATCCAGCAATCAATGTAAGGGGATATAACATCATGGATTTTAAGATGTATTAATAAAATGTTTCAAACGACGAACAGTATTTACAAATGGGACATGCAACGAAATGATCACCTCTACAGGCAGAGCAAGATCGCCCCAATTGTAGAAGTGATCGAGGTGAATGCATTGAGACGGAATGGTCACGTGATGAAACGAGAATATGATTATGTCATGAAAGTGGCCCTAAGTTTGAAGTTGACAAGGCTGAGAAGAAGGCCAGGGTTACGGTGGATCAACAACATCGGTAGCCACCTGGAGGGAAAGAGGCTGAGAGGAAAGCCCGGGTTACGGTGGATCAACAACATCAGCAGCCACCTGGACGGAAAGAGACCGAGAGGAAGGCCCGGGTTACGGTGGATCAACAACATCAGCAGCCATCTGGAGGAACATTAATTCCGCTGATCTGAAGTCAGCATTCAAACGTGGAAAGACAAAAAGTTCCTTCGACAGAATTAAATTGAAATAACGCATAAGCAGATTCTTAGCATTTGACTAGTTTCCAAGCATTGCAAACCCCACTGGGCGCGCCTGATAAAGCAATCAGGGCATGGGGATGTCGTCCAATTCTTGATGACTTAACATTAACATGTTCACCTTATTCCAGGACAAGATCTAAATCCCTTAGATCGGCCACACGTAGCCAACGTTTGCACGTTAATGTGTCAACTATCTTCTCCGCATCACGAGTATGTAGCACTGGCGCCAGGTTAGTTCGAATTCGCATCCGCAGGTCACAGCGAACATTGTAACGTTTACGACTGAATCGGGTTTAACACCGGTGTACTGTTCCCGAACGTGCACAGTTAATTAAAACTAATCTGGCATCGCTATTGTGCCCATTGACAATTACAATGCACCATTCTACTTTATCCTCCCCGCCAAGTGCTTTTGGCTACATCAGTAACCCGGGCAGGTTGACTTGTTGAAAGCTGATTTTACAGTAGCTGTGGACACCTCGTGTCTGGACGAACGGGCAATGATGGGCATTTCCTGGAAACGCTCTTTGCAGTTTGGGCTCGTGTGCATTTGCAGTTCCAAACTATATTGTATCTGGCTCACTTCCGTACAGCGGCTAGGATAGTTGACACGAGTAAAAGTAACACTACCGCTGGCTCGCGAGGATGATCAACATGGAAATAGACACAACGTTCGGGTGACGACAGGGCACAATCAAACGTTGCAGACCGTTTGTACGCGACAACGAAGACACTTTTATAAGGATATATATAAGGATATACATATATATATATATATATATATATATATATATATATATATATATATATATATATATATATATATATATATGTATATATGTATGTATGTATGTATGTATGTATGTATGTATGTATGTAACTATGTATGTATGTATGTATGTATGTATGTAACTATGTATGTATGTATGTATGTATGTATGTATGTATGCATGCATGTATGTATGTATGTATGTATGTATATATGTATGTATGTATGTATGTATGTATGTATGTATGTATGTATGTATGTATGTATATATGTATGTATGTATGTATGTATGTATGTATGTATGTATGTATGTATGTATATATGTATGTATGTATGTATGTATGTATGTATGTATGTATGGAGTGAACCGGCGAACGACGGATCTCGTCCCGAGTCAGTTGTGCTTTCTCTGGTCACTGTGTAAGCCGATGCGCGACGTGCATTGACGTCCACAGATAGTACAGTCATAGGTGGTCGCAGGTCCCTGCGGAGGTTCACCATTCTTCCGCTGTGTTCACCAGTCTTTGATTATTTGTAGTCGTTTCTGCTCGAAATCCTGTAGACCGGTCTGGCAAGTGTGACGCCAGAGAGGGCGATTTGTTTTGCTGTCGCTTCCCACATGTTAAGAGGGATGGAGCAGGCCTTCAGCGTAGAATTTATTACGTCTTTTTATCTTTTTCTTTGGCCGCCTCTTATTCGGCAACCGGTCTTTAGTTGGCCGTAGAACAGCGCCTTGGGTATGCGGTCATCATTCATATGGACCAGGTGACCAGACCATCGGAGTTGTGCTCGTTTGATGTGGAACTCGATTCCCATGTTCCGCATTGTTCTAGTACTTCAATGTTTGGCACCGTATCTTACCATTTGATGCCTGCTATCTGTCGTAGGCAGCGCATGTGAAACTGATCTAGTCGTCTGATATGTCGTCGGTATGGGGTCCATGCCTTACATCCCTAGAGCAGGGTTGTAAGTACGACGGTGGACACTGATCTGTGGTGGATACTGATCTGTGGTGAACACTGATTTGTGGTGAACATTGATCTGTGGTGGACACTGATCTTTGTTTCCAGTGTTTTTACTCACCATCACGGATGGTGGGCATAATTAGAGTAATAATTTATGTAATATATATATATATATATATTTATATATATATATATATAAATATATAATATATATTTATATATATATAAATATATAACCTGTGATATCAATGTAGGTATCGGAGTAGATTTAACATGATTTACCAAATTACAACCCAAAGCAACACGCTCCACATTACAAGTGAGCAAAGAAGCCTTTTATTTATCGAGAGTCTGCTGTATTTCTGCGAATTGCTATTATGTGAACTATTTTTCTGGATATGGTGGGGTAAATGTTAGGGTGTATATAGACGGGTGGCATAAACAAGTTATGTAATGGTATCCAAGTGTTGTGTGGGAGCCCACATTGGAAGTGTTAGGCGTGGGACATGAACAGGTTATGCAATAATTGTACCCATGATGCTTCAGCTTTTGGCGTGACCCATTATAGTAAAAGGGGTGTTAGCGTAATGGGACCGCCCGCAGATTCAAAAGAGGGGGCCAGAACACACAAATGCGGCATTAGAGTTCCAACGGCAAGGCCCGGTATGGAGAGGGCGCGGTTTATCGCGACATCGCAAAACCCTGTACAACTTTGCTCGCATTGACAACGGCGAGAGAAAACCCATACAATACAATGTCACGCAAGTAATTATTGCGCATTGTTTGACTGTATGCGTTAACCGTTTCCATCGGCCGCATCTCATTTCTGCAGCCTACTAACTGCTTGCGACTGTTCAGCTATCTCTTCATGTACGACAACAGTGCTTCCGCATGAGCCATCTTCACGACACGTTCGTCGTCTCCACGTCATGTTGACCGCTCGCAGAGCGTTCAGTCGACTGTTCAGCTGCCTTCCCTGCGCGCGAGACACCTGTGCGTCCAGCCGACCGTGCAGCTGTCTTCCCCGTGTGCGAATCGTCGCCGTCTCCACGAGCTATTGACATCCGGCATACTATCGACCAGCCGACAACAAGCTCGACATCACTGCGGTCGAACGAGACCCGTACCGCCTGCGTATTCAGCTGGCGGTGAGATCATGCGACCGACGGACACATCAGTTATCGTCCTACTCAACCCAGCAGAGTGACGCGAAGGGTATTGTGGAGTTTGTGTGTCACAAGGCACGCTTCTGTGACTGTATTAAAATAATAAGTAGGGTATTTTGGTGCGTTGAATTGTTTGTTGATGATAGTGAAGTGAAGTGAAGTGAAGTAAAGTGAAGTGAGGTGAGGTGAGGTGAAGTGGTGGGCACCGCGGCACCGACGGCGCCCCGAAGAGAAAGAAGAAACGAAAGCCGGCGCCTGCGGGCGGTCTTCTCAATTTGTTCTGTGCAGCACCAAACGACGACCGCCGCCATCGGAGAAGGAAGAAGAAACATAAGTCGACGCAGTACGGAGGCTTCTTCGGCTTCTTCGTCAACGTCGTCGACGACACCGGCTCGAATAAGCGGAGGAACACCCTTGGTTGACTCACCCGACATCAAGGAAGATTTATTGTTTAAATACATTACTTCTGCACGAGTAGGTAGCTTTGAATGCTGATATTAAGTAATTGTATTAAGTAATTGAATTAAGTAATTGTATTAAGTAATTGTAGGGCGTTTCTTTCTGCATATATAGAATACGTATATTTAGATTTTGAAAATTTGCTTCGGCAGGCTGAATTATTTGTGTTGGCGTTTAAATTAAGTGAGGGTAATTTAATGTTAATCAACGAGCTGTTCTCAGCATTGAGTAAAGTGAAAGTAATTTAATGTTAATCAACGAGTTGTTCTCAGCATTGAGTAAAGTATGCTACTAAATACATGTCTTCTTCTTAGGCCCTTAACTCCTCCTGGAGCATAGGCCATCCACAACATTTCTCCAGCGCCTCCTGTCTTGGGCAATCCTCTCCAGTTGTTGCCAGCCCTTCCCTGTTTGCTTGATGTCTGCCTCGAGGTCAGGCCGCCAGGTGTTTTTTGGTCTCCCCCTCTTTCTCTTGCCTTGGGGGTTCCATGTCAGGACCTGTCTGGTTATGTTTGTGCTTGGCTTTCTCAAGGTGTGGCCAAGCCATCCCCATCTCCTCTTAAGGATCTCTATCTCTATTTGGGCTTGGTGTGTTCTATCCCAGAGGTCTTTGTTGCTCACCCTGTCCATCCAGTGTATTCGGAGAATTCTTCTCAGGCAATGGTTGACAAATGTCTGGATCCTTATCAGTGTGGTCTTGTTTATTCGCCATGTTTCCGCTCCGTACAGCAACACAGACTTTACATTTGTGTTAAACAAGCGTATTTTTGTGGTTTCTCCAATTACCTTTGACTTCCACACATTTCTCAACAGGTGGAACGCTACCCTTGCTTTGCTGATCCTTTTCTTTACGTCAGCCTCTGTCCCTCCATGCGTATCCACTATGCTGCCTAGATATCTGAAGTCTTTGATCTCGTCCAGTGTCTCTCCCTCAAGCATGATTGATGTTTCGCAAGTAGCATTTGTTCTCAGGATCTTTGTTTTCCTTTTGTTGATTTTCAACCCAACCCGCGCTGAAATCAATGCCAGTTCTGTTGTTTTGTCTTGCATCTGCCTATGGCTGTGAGACAGGAGTGCAAGGTCATCCGCAAAGTCCAGGTCATCAAGTTGGGTCAGCATCGTCCACTGGATTCCATTTCGTTTCTCCTTGGTTGCTGTTTTCATGACCCAGTCTATGACTAGAATGAAGAGGAATGGTGTCAGTAAGCATCCCTGTCTCACCCCCGTCCTAACCTCAAAGTTCTTTGTAAGTTGACCTTCATGAATGACTCTGCATGACATTCCTTCATAGGAGTTTTTGATCATGTTGACTAGTTTCTTGGGCACCCCATAGTGTCTTAGCACTTTCCAGAGTGTCTCCCTGTCCACACTGTCAAAGGCTTTCTCGTAAACAACAAAGTTGATGTATAGGGATGAGTTCCATTCGATGGATTGTTCCACTATGATTCGCAGTGTTGCAATCTGGTCAGTACACGATCTGTCCTGCCTGAAGCCTGCTTGCTGTTCACGCAAAGTTTGGTCCACTTTGCCTTTCATTCTCTCTAGGATTATTCTGTTTAGAATCTTCCCAGGTACTGACAACAACGTGATTCCTCTGTAGTTATCACATCGGCTCAGGTCTCCTTTCTTGGGAATCTTGATAAGGTAACCTTCCTTCCATTCTGCTGGAATTTCTTCTTTTTCCCAGATCTCCTCAAAAAGACTGTACAGCATTTCTACTGAAGTATTTACATCTGCCTTTAGTGCTTCTGCAGGGATACCATCAGGGCCTGCTACTTTCCCATTTTTCATATGTGCGATTGCCTTTTTTATCTCTTCTCTAGTGGGTTTATTACAGTCTATTGGGAGATCTGTCTCAGCTGGTTGGATGTCTGGTTGATTCTGCGGTACTGGTCTGTTGAGCAGCTCTTCAAAATGCTCTGCCCATCTGTTAAGCTGTTTGTCTGCCCCCATCCGGACGATCCCATTTTTGTCTCTGATTGGCCGCTCTGATTTCTTAAACTTTCCAGCTAACTTCCTTGTTGTATCGTAAAGTTGCTTCATGTTCCTGCTAGCTGCTGCCTTTTCTGCCTCTTGTGCAAGTCCCTCCACGAAGTTCCTTTTGTCTGTTTTGACACTTTTCTTCACCTCTCTATTTGCTGCAGTGTGCTCTTTCTGAGCTGTTACCTTAGTCGCCCTTGTGCGGCTGCTGTTGACTGCTTCCTTCTTGTCTCTTCTGGTCTGTATTTTCCTCATTGTTTCTACTGAAATCCAGTCTTTCTGTTGGGGTTTCCTTCTTCCAATTATCTCTTCGCATGTGGTGTTTACTGCATCTTTGATGTGACTCCATTGGCTGTTGATGTCTACTCCCTCATCTTCATCATACAGTTCTTGCAGGACTTTGAATCTATTAGCTAATGCAACTTTATATTCTTCTGCTGTGCTTGGGTCCTTCAGGAAATCCACATTATATCTTGCCTTTTGCCTTTCTTGTTCTACTCCATTTCTTCTTAGCTTGAGTTTTAGCCCTGCTGTTACTAGGTGGTGATCAGACACAACGTCAGCGCCTCTCTTCACACGCACGTCTTGTAGTGATCTTCTAAACATTTTGTTTATGCCGATGTGGTCTATCTGATTTTCAGTGACTTAGTCAGGAGATACCCATGTCGCCTTATGTATTCTTTTGTGTGTGAACACGCTTCCCCCAATCACAATGTTGTTTATTGCACATGCATTCACAAACCGCTCCCCATTGTCATTCATCACACCCAGCCCCTGAACCCCCATCACATTTTCATATCCTTGGTTGTCCGATCCTATCTTAGCATTGAAATCTCCCATAATCAGGTTGATGTTTTTATCCCCTAAATTGCTCATGATATCAAGGAGTTGGTTGTAGAATTCATCTTTGGTTTCGTCAGTCTTGTCGTTGGTTGGGGCGTAGCACTGCACTATGTTCATTTTAATCCTTTTGTTCTTTGTTCTAAAGGATGCTGTTATGCACCTCGGTCCTCTGGCTTCCCAGCCAATAAGTGCTCTCTGTGCCTCCTTCCCCATTAAGAGGGCAACCCCCTATGAGTGAGGGGCATCATCTTCCTCATGTCCGGAGTATAGTATAGTCTCTCCTGTTGTTAGTCGCAGTCGTCCTGACTGGGTCCATTGGGTTTCGCAGAGCCCGAGTAGAGCGAGGTTGAATCTCCGCATTTCTGCTGCCACTTGGGCAGTTTTCCCCGCCTCGTACATTGTTCGAACATTCCATGTGCCGATGTTTAAATTTTTCCTGGTCGAAAGAAGAGTAGTCGGCATTGTGGCTTACTTTCGGCTTTGACCGCAACACTTCATGCGCCCTGGTAAACCAGGCCTACCTCTTCCAGGACAGACGTCGTAATTTTATTTGTTGTGAATGTTTCTGTAGCGTTGGTTTCTTTACAGGGTGGGGGTGCTAGCCCCACGCCCAACCCTCCTCCTTTCTCAGCCGGGCTTGGGACCGTCCATGGCGGAGTTTAAATACATGTATTGGACGGTATTTGGTCAATGCTAGTAACTTGCGAGAACCGACATCCGCCTTGTCATGTTTTATAAGACATTACATGGCATAGTCGCCCTGGACCTCTTCCCCCAACTTTTATACCCTTGGTAAGACTTCCCGACACACGCATTCTGAAGCTTTTCAACTCCCCGTAATTACAAAGTTTCTTACCCCGTACAATAGCCAATTGGAATAACCTGCCAGCCAACGCAGCTACAGCACCAAATTTGGAGATTTTCAGACAGAAGATCTCCAGCTTGCAACATTAATTAATATTGCATTTTTCACGCTATCAACTTTTCCTCTCCTCAAATTGCAGTTCTACACGCACACTATCATCTTTTCTCTTTCTTCCAAATATGTTATTATTTTCTTTTACAGCACTTTAGCACATGAGCCTTGAAGAGAGGGTTGACTCATACCCAGAAGAAGAAGAACAACAACGTATTCCAAAAATGTTTTAATTGTCAACAGACATATAATAGCAATGCTCTTCTTTGAAACCACGTGCACCTGATCTCGCTGGATACGCCGCCATCATTCGAGTAGATGGTGGGGAGTTGGTGTTGCTACATGCAGAACAGTACCAAAATACCAACTGAGCGCGCGGGATGTCCCTGATGCATTCATCTGTGGCATTGACCCCCCCCCCCATCCTATAGTGACACACCTCCTGACATTACGCAGGAGACCTGCGAAGGGGTCAAGGAGAGGGAGGGTGTTGTAAAGCTTATATGCAGTGTTGGCTGTTGACCTGTTTATTAAATTAACTTTGATTATACATATAATCGTGTCGTCGTTGGCATTTATGTCACATTAGCCATTACAGGGTAGTACTGTTTGTGGTATGGTTTCACCCATCATTAATTGAGTTTTTCCGGCGTTTGAGTTCTGTTTTAGCAAATGGCTATCGTAGCACTGACTGGCTCGACAGTCTCCATCCTTCGCATCGCTGAACTCCCGAAGCCCGTCAACAACCAGCGACATGGCCCCCGAAATGGAAGAACAGTTACTCGCGCCATTTCAGTCACCCGCAACAGGGCGACAACCAACACAACATCTCTCCCCCTCTCTCTCTCTCTTGTTATACAATATATGAAGTAGGCCCCCTACCTACCCTAAAATAAAAGCATGCTAAAAAAACAAAAAACAATTTGTTTGCACTCAATCGATGAAATAACTGTAATTGAATTATAATATTGATCCTTGCACAAATGATTCTTCATGTTTTTTTAAACGGCATATTCTATGAAGCAGGGCAGATTTGGCCCCGATCAGTATAATATGATGTACTTGCTGATAATAACTTCTCCCTTCGATTTCTTCTTTTTCACCAGATTTTACACACTGGTGGAAGACGCGGTTTTGTGAAGGCGGACGTCGGTACCCGAAGGTCTTTTCTTGTGTCTGCCAATGTGCACCAAAGCCCCATAACGTGTTAAATCTGGTTTCAAACAGACTGAAATTTGCAGTTAGCAAGTAGGAAATATGCACATGGAATTATGAACGCAAGGCGATAATAAACCATGGCAAGGCCAAAGGAAGAGTAATGCCCAAGCCAACTTCGAAGTGCGAGGTATTTCCGGAACTTTCAAACTTTGTAACATTCAAACTTGGTCTAAACAACATCATTCTACACCATTTCACGTACAAAAAGGGTGTATATGTATGTATGTATGTATGTATTTCTCTTAAAATATTGTGTTCTTGTGCACTTTTTTCGTCCAAATAGCGCGGTGAATTGCACCCGAAGTAAGTCGTAGCAGAACGCACTGATGCCGACAGCGCTTACTGCAGAACTACACGACAAAACAATATAAATGAAATGAATATTGTAAAAGAATATATGAATGGGTCATTCTAGCGTTATTTCAGTAGTGTGGTTTGTTAACAGTTAGGCTTGGTTGCTAATTTATATGAACTTATCTACTTTCCTTACACATTAATAGTATTTTATACATCTTGAAATCGTACTTCAACTGACAAACATGTTCAGTGACAGTGACAGTGACAGTGTATAATCATTGACATTAGACAGCACATACGCAATTAAAACGCCTTCCTCTATTGATTTAGCCAATTGTGAAGCTGGTTCTTTGATGTTCAGATATGTAATATGTGCAGTTGGATTAATAAGAGTCATTCCAGACCTAACTCACCTAACTTTCAGACATTTTTCCAGGCGAACTCTGATTTCAAAGAAAAAATCTTACAAATACTTTTAGCCTAGGCCTAGTAAAAAAATAAAGTAGTTTCTTGTCCCCACCACTTCCCTTTTTTACTGCCACCTGCTTTTTTATTAATTACTATTAATAAGATTACTAAAACACTTCGGTTCGGTTCTGTGAAGAAATTTCTGTCCGAAACTTGCCCTCTGTAGGTATATTACAAAAAAAAATCTAAATTGTTTTATAATCATTTAAACACTTCTGTCTGATAAAGTATGTTATGCGGTTTATCATGCTTTTTTAATTTTTTCAATATCTTTATTATTTGCGAAGTTATTCCACTTTTTGTCTTCCAGAAAAGGGTCTATTTTGTCTTATGGAATTGAGTCCATTTCTTGTGACCGGTCTGTTTGTTGGTTGCACTGCCACTGAATGCAGGGGAACATGGCATAATGTGTACTAAAGAAGATATTGAGGTGGAATAAAAAGTTACAGGACCCTAGAATGTTGACCTAATAATGTGTGACCTTGCATTGACCTACTTATTTGACCTTGACCTACAATGACCTATTTATGTTGAAAAATGGCCTAATTAAGTAATTGTGTATGACATGTAGGATCAGCTAGGGGTTTAAGAGATAATGTATGTATACATTGACCTTAATACCCTTTAATGAGCAAGTTTATTAAAACTTGACCTTTGACCTATTTACAGGTCTTAATGGCTTATTTATTTTTTATTAAGTATGAATTGGGATGCTATCAAGTCAATAGAGGCTGTAATTGTGGACCATAATATTTACTCTAGTGACCTGATTATTTTACCTCCATTGACCTTTGACCGATTTATGTTGATAAATTAACTATTTCAGCCATGAGTAATTGTGCATGGCAGTGGTCTTTGTAAATTTACTGAGACATGTTAAGAAATGATGTACATAATTTACATTACTACAGTATGATGTTTTGATGACATCATTTATTGTAATGTGACATTTGTATAATTATAGGTATTAATGGCCTAACTATGTATAATTAAGTGACACGTGAAGCTGGAAAATTCATAGAATCTGTAGTGTTTACTGTATAATTATAAAAAACCCACACTGTCATTGCATAAAAATAACACAATTTATTATACATTGAAAGAAGCTTTGAAATGTTCTGCATGCATAATGCAACAATATTTATAGTTAACTGTGTCAAAACTGGTTCACAGTAACACTGCAAGTTCGGCACTTCAATGTAATTGTTTAATGAAATAATGTCCTGCACTTCAACATGAAGTGATGTTTATATATTGTTCACAGTAACTGATAGAGACATGGAAAAGGACAACACACGAAGCGATGCAGCAGTACAAGAACTAGTCAACTTCACTACGCTTTTAAATGGAACTATGCGGAAGACCACATAGTACACTGAAGGCTCAGCACAACTATATTCACAGTTTAATAACTCCATGCCAGTGTATGTGTCAGTGTTCACAGGGCAGTGCAGAAATGTTCATATTTCAAAGTCTCATAAATTAATGTCATGCTTTTCAACATGAAGTAATGTTTATAATATTCACATGATACTGTCGAATACGTGTACACATATTCAGAGATCAGTTTCATAAATCCGTGCATGTGTAATGTGTGAATGTTAACTGGACACTGTGGACTCGGTGTACATATTCAACATTTTCGTACAGTCTTTGTCAGCCTTGTTTGTCTTCTGGTGTGTGTTATCCTTTTATTCTTCAAATGTATTGTGGAATCCTAGAACATGAAATAAAGAATATATATATACACACACGCGCACGTGCACGCACACGCACACACACACACACACACACACATTATACGCACGAACGCACGCACGTTGTGCATTAAAAGTACGTGTGTAGAAATAATAAAAAAGTATGTGTAAAAAAGTTCAAACAATTGCTCAACAAAACTCTCATTTTACTTAATTTATTTCGGTATCAAACATGATATAAGGGAAGGACACACAAAATAACAGATGTTTGATTGATTGTTTGCATGCAAAATTGTCAGCACATAATTCTAAAAGGGCAGATGGCGTGGATTTAAATACTGAAATATTACGACGTCAGACCCACTCAAAATTGCGCCTTGCTCACGCACAAACCGGAAGTTACGAATACAAATTTTAAATTGTAAAAATATAACATTTTAACAAGAGCTATCTTAATGATTAGTAATATCACACAACATTGATATATCTATAATTACTTGTTCCCATTAAATCTAACAGCAGTTGGTTACAAACACTTTGATTGCGTGGATTTTGAATTGCGCAAAATGACTTGACCTAAATTATTAGAACGGAGCGTTACATCCTACATTCCCAGTCCGAGTGCTAACAGTTGAAAATCTATCAAAAACTAACTTAATTTGCTAATGCTGAACAAGCATAAACTTGAATTACTTGCTCACAATAAGCCTATGATAATAATAAAGTTGTTAGTACAAAGTATTTAGTAATTTGCATGACGTGCGCCCATCTCGCACCGGCACCGCTCCACCAGGAACCAGCGGCCGCGCCGCGATTAAACTCAACGCAAACGCACTTTCAAACGCTAAACAGCGCGCGCATAGCTAATTTCCCGAACGACGCTGTACTCGTCCGAACAAACCCACAATCGTAACACACATCATTATAAAGCTGAAATACTTAAGATTTTATTTATTGACATGCTAAAGTTGTTCGATGAATATTTATCCTTAAGTTTAACTACTATTCACAAGGTAAAAGTAAACACGGGCTTACCTCGGTCAAAGTCGCTCCGGGACGCCCCGCGAAAACTCCATATGATTCGTCAGTCTTTCATTGGTTGATATTTGTAACATTTAAGGTCACACGTTCATTTGCATAATATTATGATATGCATATGCAAGACCATCAAAAATAAAGATGGAGGTCACGCATTCTGGGTCAATTCTCAATAGACAAATTTTAAGTAGCGCACCAAGCGGAATGTAATGTACCTAGCATTGGCAAACAGAAATTTATTGAAAGGGTTGTATGGAATATTCGTTGATGATTGAAGAACAGGTTTAACATTACATTTTAAACCCCTCTAGAAACCCTGTCCGCACTGTTAACATTTTTAATAATTTACTCTTTCCTGTTGCAGACATGAGATGTTGCCAGAAAAAAACAACTGCCCTTGTCAAGGAACTCGCTCAAGGACAGCAGCACAGCTTAGCAGATCGTATGCGGACAGCAGCATTCAGCCTATCGACTGATGGAAGCAATGATGACAAGAGCAAACAGTTTCCACTTGTCATCAGATCTGTTGACGTAGATACTGGCCTCGTCACCTCACAGTTACTGTCTATTCCCATCTGTGAGGGATCTGCCACAGGAGAGCATATCTTCCAGCTACTCGAGGCAGATCTGGCTTCTCGCAATGTGCCGTGGACGAACAGCCTGGCAGTCGGTTGTGACAATGCCTCTGTCATGACTGGATCTAAGAAAGGTGTCATTGCTTTCGTTCGGGAGAAGCATCCTGATGTGTTTATGGCGGGGTGCTGCCTGCATCTTGTGCTCATCGCCGCGCACAAGGGAGCGATTTGTCTGTCGGCAGTTGAAGGTGTCCTCATGGACATCTACTACTACTTCCAGAAGAGTGGCCAGCGGCAGCACGAGTTTGCAGCTTTGCAGCAGATGTATGACATTGACCAGAAAAGGATGCTAAAACATGTCTGCACCAGGTGGCCCAGCATCGGAAGGTGCTTGGGGCGGCTGCTTCATAACTGGACAGCTTTAGAAGCATTCTTCAAAGCGGAGAAGGAGGCACAAGAGAAGCGCCTGCCTGCCAAGAAGGACAACAGTACCAAAGAGAAGTCATATGCGCAGCGGAAAGTCGAGTCAGTGTTGACCTTTTTGAAGTCGCCTACCAACAAGCTGTGCGTACTGTTCCTGGACTACACGGTAAAGGTATACGATGACATTCTCGTCAACCTGCAATCCGACGAACCAAGGATACACGTATTGCGGCAGTCATTGCTAAAACTTCTGCGAAACATCCTTACACGATTTGTGAAGCCAGCTGCGATGCTGGGACGTTCACCAGAGTGTGTTGACTTCACATTGGCAGACAACCACAAGAACGACAGTGACCTGATCATCGGTGAGGCAACTCGCGCCTTCATTGAGGATGCCGAAAAAAACATGCTGCGTGAGAAGAAGTTGAAGCAGTTTAACATGGACGTAAAGAAGTATTTCTCAGCTGTGTGCAGGTACGTGATCAGGAAGCTGCCCCTCAATGAGCCACTTCTTCTTCATGCTGAGGTAGCTGATGTCAGAGGCCAGTTGACAGACAAGCTGTCAGACTTTTTGTTCTTCCCGAAGAGGTGCCCTGCCCTGCTGCATGGTGTACAGTTACTGAGCAGTTTTCACTGTATCAGTCGATGGACGTCTCCACTTACGTGAAATCTCGGATAGATGAGACTTGGTTTGCTATCTGCAACATTCGTGATAAGGATGGCATTCAGCCTTTGAAGGACTTGGCGGCAGTGATGCTAGGAATCCTCGCAATTCCCCACAGCAGCTCTCACTGTGAGAGGATTTTCTCAACTGTGAGGAAAAACCGTACGGACCAGCGAGCTTCACTATCTGATGACACTCTGGAGGCTTTGCTGATTTTGAAGTCACAACCAGGCCACCCAACCGACGGTGCACGCCAGCACTCTCAAGACCGGCTTGCGGCTTTGAAAGGAGCCTACTACCAGGCTAATAAGACGACTGCAGAGTAACTGTTGCCTTGCTCGAAACACTCGCAGTTCCTCACAGCAGCTCTCATTGGGAGAGCATTCTCAATTGTGTCTATTGTTTCCATGATACATTTGTACTTGTACACAACAGTATCTAACACATGTTCTGTCAAATGATAACATAATTGTTATTTTCTTTACTCCAATATTCATATCGGTCAATTCTAAACTGGACCGCCAAAATCTCCATTATTGAAAATATATATATATCATAGATATATATATATATATATATATATATATATATATATATATATATATATATATCTAATATATATATATATATATATATATATATATATATATATATAAATATATATATATATATATATATAGGTTGTAATATATATATACATTACATTATAATTAATATATATTTAATATTGGCTAATTTATATCTTTTTAATAACAGCATTTATGTTTTCAGTCTTATCAAAGCTGAAAAAGCAAGAAACGGTAACGTGATCTTGGTCGGGAGTGAACCATTCATTGTACACGACAATGGAAAGTCTGTAGATGGTACTGTGATCCCTGGAGATGACATCACCGTTTCCATTAGTTACCTGGCACCAATTTGGTCATCTACGACACCACACATTCAGGCAAGTCAGAACTGTTATAATGAACAGTTTAGCAAACATTGTGTGTGTTTCAATATATGCTTATGTTACATAACTTTGCAGACAATAACATTTGCGGATGTGTGGCACAAAATTAATCCTGGTTATTCATTTGAATTTGAAGGCGTCACTCCAGAAGAGCAAACATTGCTGTGTGTGTTGACAGCAAAGCAAGAAAACAATGAGTCTACCAGCGTTGCTGAAGTCAGAATAAGCACCTATCAGGTACATTTTTGGTAAATGTGTTATGATGTGTGACATAAAGTTATGTTTCATCAATAAAGCCTCTTAGATAATTGTGACTGTATTGCTTAAAATTGTTTATGCAATTAAAAATGTGTTGCAGCTATAAACATATATATGCTTTAGTGAAATGCTTGTTTTACTGCATTGTTTGAGGCTAACAGTAATGATAAATTGTTATTTTATGCCAATGAGAATAAATCAATAACTGATTGTGATAGGACTGGGGTCTATTACATTGCAATGTAACAGATTATTATTACTTAGTTTACTTTCTATTTCTAAGTTATGTCGCAACAATAGAAACAATTATTGAGCATTTGACACCCAATATATATTAGAACCGAATAGCACTTTCAAATACCACCAACAAAAAGGGGTGTATGATTTGAACATAATAATTACTGTAGTTGCAATTAGATATACTTACAGAACACTCTTAGTAAATCAATTTATTCAATCCATCCATTCGTCATCCTTTTGTTCATGTTATATTCATCATATTAACTACATAATAAAACTATTATTATGACGTATTATGAGTAGCACTTCATCTAGTTATTTGGTATTACAGTTAACTGAGATCACGACCACAAGAGTTAGTACGTTGAACTATGTGGCATCATCAACTGGGTCGACATCAGTGCCATCGACTAAAGGTTCAACACCTATGACATCAACTACTGGTTCAACACCTGTGCCATCAACTTCTGTTTCGAAAACTGTACCATCAACTATTGGGTCGACATATGTGCCTTCAACTACTGGGTCAACATATGTGCCATCAACTACTGGTTCAACACCTGTGCCATCGACTGTTGGGTCGACATCTGTGCCATCAACTACTGGGTCGACAACTGTGCCATCAACTACTGGGTCGACACCTTTGCAATCAACTTCTGGCTCGACACCTGTGCCATTGACTACTGGGTCAACATCTGTGCCATTGACTACTGGGTCAACATCTGTGCCATTGACTACTGGGTCGACATCTGTGCCATTGACTACTGGGTCAACATCTGTGCCATTGACTACTGGGTCGACATCTGTGCCATTAACTACTGGGACGACATCTGTGCCATTGACTACTGGGTCAACATCTGTGCCATTGACTACTGGGTCAACATCTGTGCCATTGACTACTGGGTCGACATCTGTGCCATTGACTACTGGGACGACATCTGTGCCTTTGACTACTGGGTCGACATCTGTATCATCAACAATGTCACGTACCTTGCTTGCTGCTTCTTGTTTTCCTCGTTGTGTGCGTTGTTTGCATGCATGTGTCCAGGCATGCATGGGTGTTTGTGTATCTGGGTCATCAACTACTGGGTCGACACCTGTGCAATCAACTACTGGATCGACATCTGTGTCTTCAACAACAGCATGTACCTTGCTTGGTGCTTCCTCAAACTTAACAAAGGTTAGTTATTTTTTTGGTTGTGTGCATGATGTTTCTGGGCATGCCTGTGTCCATTTGTATATGTTGACTTATTTGTTTTGTTGACTTACACAAATTATGTGCTGTTTGTGTATAGAGGCATGTGAAGAAATTTGAATGTATGACTTTTGCTTTATTGTTTATGTGAATATATTTCATAAAGTGTGACAAATTATATTATTCAAAATCCTATCTTCTATGAACACCCTACACCTTCCTGATATTACTTGTATGACTTTAGCCATTTATTAATTTATGTTGTTTTACAGCTGTGACACCCACTTATATTATTCTTGACAATCTTGAGTTATTTGATGTCTCCCTGTGGGTGCAGGTATTGATTTCCTGACAAAAATCATTCCCCACCCTATAAAGTCGCGAGTGCATTTGTCCAAAAGTAAACATTTAGAAACAGTTCAGTTGTAACACATTAGGACATTTTGCCCAGAATATCAATACCTGCACCCACAGAAAGATGTCAAATGACTCAACATGATCGGGCGTAACATTAGTGGATATCACAGTAGCAAACCAATATCAGATACATGGTTACAATGTTGTCTTAATGTGTATTTGTTTAACAAAATAGACACTCCCAAGAGATGCCAAGTTGCTCCAAATTACCAGGAGTAATGTATGTGGGTGTAACAGTAAAAACCAAAACCACAGTAATGTGTTTTATGGGATACAAAATATGGACTCGCGACCTAATAGGATAAGGTATTGTCTTGGCCAGAAAATCAATATCTGCATCCACATAGAACAACTTGCTTGCAATAACCAGGAATGATGTCAGTGGGTGTCACAGTAACAAAACAAACATTGCAATGTTGTTTCAGGATTATAATGCTATCTTAATATGTATTCATTTCACAAAATACAGGCTCGCGACCTAATAGATTGGGGTAGTGTTTTGGCCAGAAAATCAGTACCTGCACCCAAAGAGTTGCTCCAAATGACCAAGAATTATGTGTGTTGCCACAGTAAAAAAATCACTGTACTTTGGTTAAAGGTTGCAATGTTATTTGTATGTGTATTTGTTTGATAAAATAGGGATTTGTGATGTTTTGGTCATAAAGTCAATACCTCCACACACAGAGAGGTGCCAAATGGCTCAACAAGACCAATAGTACTGCCATTGGGTTTCACAATGGCAAAACAAAACAATGTCATGTGATTAAAGGGGTACAATTATGGTGTTGGAAACAGGTCAGAAAAAAATGGCAACATAATTTTTTTAGGTTAGTACATCTGAAAAGATAGCCCGATCAGTTGTCACAAAGTAACATGTCATATTTACTGAAATGCATATGATTTAAATAATAAACAAATAAATTACTTGTATAGTGCCAAATCTAGTTATAAATTACTCAAGGGGCTTTCCATTAAAAACTACATAATTAATTAAACATAATATCATTAAATTTCATTAAAATTATATTAAATGTTTTTATTAAAATATAAACATTTCATTAATTAAGATAAGATGACATTAACATAAAAAATTACGTTAAATAATTAAATTACATTAATATTAAATATATATTTTTTTAATTACTAAATTGTAATACAATTGAGTGGTATAGCTAGTAAATGTATCATAAATACATGCAGGTTATATACCAGTTCAAAACTAAAAGGGCTTAAGGCTTAAAGCCAATTCTAAAAGTCTTTCTGTCTGTGAAAATGTTGGTTAAAATAGAGAGTTTTAAAGTCCTTTTAAAAGTGGCCTCACTGGTCAGTTCATGTAGTGACACTGGCAGGTCGTTCCACAGGTCTGGAGCGGCCACCACAAAGGTTGCTTCCTTGACCTTGCATCTTGTTCTAGGTCTGACAAGTAGATATATTTTCAGTTGACCGAAGGGCCTGGTAGGCTTGTAGAGTGAGACAGGGTCGCACAGATACATTGGCCAACAGTTGTTGACAACTCTGGGTCAGTATCTGGACCGTGAAGCGAGCACGCTCCTGTACAGGCAGCCAATGCAGGTGTCTGAGTACTGGAGTAAAGCTGGCATACTTGGGCACCGTTACAACGAATCTGACAGCCGAGTTTTGTAGTCTTGCCAATCACAATACGTTGTTTGCATTCCCGCAGATATGACTCCATCCACTGGAGGGCACAGCCCTGAAGTCCATAATGCTTGCAGAGCCGATAGAGTAGAATATTGTGGTCGATCATCGTGTTGAAGGCTGAGCTGAAGTCTAGTAGCATAAGCAGAGTTGCTATAGACCATCCACAAGGAGGTTTCTGTTGAATGACGCTTTCTGTATGCTGACTGGAATGGTTCAATCATGTTCTGTGCATTGAGATGATCAGACAATCGCTGTGTAACAACTTTTTCAATGATCTTGGATAGATGGGCAGATTGCTAACAGGCCTGTAGTTATCTAGCATGTCCTTTTCCAACAATGGCTTCTTCGGCAGCGGACGAGTCTATCTTCAAGGACGTCGGCACTTTTCCCTCTGCAAGCGACTTGTTGGCAATAGCGCTGTTGACAAGTACCAATGATGGAAGGCACTGCCGAAATTGCTTGCTTGGCAGAATATCGGGTTCACACATCTTTGTTAAACATGACACGATCTTGTGTATATCCTTGCCCGCTGTTGGCTCGAAAGAAACCAGCGATTATTTGAAACAGGCCTTCTCCTGTATGGAGATGTTAGAGGAGTGGGCCACATCTAACTCTGCCTGAATCTTTTGCACCTTCTCATTGAAATGTTGTGCAAACTTGCTTCAACCATTTTCAATGGACTCAAATTCTGGGCAAATGGCCTCCTTTTCAGTTCCCAGGGATCTGATTAGCCGGAACATCAACTTGTTATCAGCTCTCTGAAGAGTGTCCTGCTAGTATTCATTCTTTGCCTTGGCTATGCACACAGTCTTCGAACTTCAACGTATAGTTGCCGATGAACTTCAAGCTTGGTAATTCTCCAGCAATGCTCACACTGGTGCCTCATGGTCTAGCCTCCTCCACATCTCTGTTGTACTGTGGGCATGGCGTGATTCCTCTCCTGACGATCTGCCCTTTGAAGAAGCATGTTTATTGAGAACCGTTTGCAAGATTGTGTTGTAGTGATTAATGAAGGCGTGCATATTTTCGGCCTGTCTGCAGAAATTGTTGGCACTGGTAGGCGATATCCTCCCGATAAAGCTCGAGCTGGCGGAATCATGGGCACCATCAACGTTCTGCTCATCAAAAGCTCACAATCAACAGAATGATGGTCAGCTATAGACATGGAATCTCGATGCGTAAGACCAACATCACCCCTCTGCTGCACTGTCCTAGCACATTGATGTAGCTGTAGCCGTCAGGTGTAAGTTCAGTAATCAGAGCAGAGTCGCTACCTCGCTTCAGCCAGGTCTCCATGATTGCTAGCAGATCAATAGCATCCTCACGAACATATTCATTGATGAGTAACATTTTATTTCTCACAAATTGAGCATTCATCAACACTAGGGGTACTCCGGCTTATTTGGCAGGTTACGCATTGCAAAGTTTGTTTACATCATTTTGCAGTGCAATGTTCATGCAGGTCTGACTGTGGAGTGTTGAAATGTTCTTGCACAGGTCGAGTTCAGTGGTGCTCTTCCAAACACTAGCATTCAGGCGTGACGCATTGGCAAATCCTAGCAGCTGACTAGTAGTATACACCAGCATGGTAACAGAGCACCCTTAGTCTTGCCTGAGTGACCAGCTGGAATATTCGGCTAGGTGACTGAATCCCAAATAGACAACAACAAGAGTTTTTAATTGTGTAGGATGAAACTTCTTCGTGTAGTCCAGATGTGTTCACGTGCGTTTAGAATAACCCTTGGTGTTGTTGAAATAACTAAAACATGTAACAATTTGACAAATTATCGGCAGTCCATTTGCATGCAGCCTATAGGCGCAATCACATAACTTCCTCACCCAGCTGAGTCCCTGATGTTGACTTTAAATCTGACTTACTGTTTCACATACTGGATGCTGTAGTGTCAAAAATTAAACGTTGACATTTTGACCCCAACATTACACTTTTCTCTTTAATGACTGATATTTTTAAGTGAAAAATGGTGTTTGTAATGTGTGACGTCATGTCTAATAATCACCAAGTCACAATGACTGGACGGCGATTAATAAGTTAAGATTTAGTGTGACAACTTAGCCGAAGCAGGAACAAAAATGTAAGATAAAGTTGATATGATGGCGAAAGTGATTTTTGTAGACAAAGATTGATGAATTGATATAGTTGAGAACTATATAAATGAAAAGAGAAGTTGTGGGTAATTAGTCAGGGTACCTCAACATATGGGATGAATACACAGATGAAAAAGAAAGAAATAATGAAAAAAGAAATAAAACATTGTACTATATCCTACTGAGACCAGATGGCAGAACATTGACCTTGCTTGCTACTGAGAAGGCAAATATAAATTGTCGGCAAAGATAGTTTGCTTGTAGTGTATATCAGTATTTATACATTAAAGACACTACATTAGCTAATGCATAGCTAAGACAATTATGTTTAAAGAAATATAACCAACTGCAAGTGGAACATAGCTGACAAACACAGCTGTATGTTCAGCTCCATAGCAATATGAGTGTACATTGTACAGGGAGGCAAAATCAATCAATCACAACTGATGCAAATACCCATGGCAGGATGTATGCATGGGATACAATTGTGGAATATTATTGAATGTTACTACATAATAACTTGTATTAATACACAAGGAAGTTGTTACATTGTTATACTAAGCATATGTAATGGTAACATGCAATGCATATTACAGTACCTTAGTAATGTATTAAACAATATGATTCATGATATACTATTTGCTTGTATTTTTGTTCAATCAACTTGTAATGCAATGTCATGTAATGCACTGTTTTACGTATTGTAAACAAGGAAGTAACTCGGCATTATATATATATATATATATATATATATATATATATATATAATATAATATATATATATATATATATATCACTAATATTTTGTCTTTGCAAAATTGCACTGTTAGCTTTCCCATCAGAACTTTTGCTTTATTAACCTGCCAACAAATGATAATTATATTCTCTATTTTAACATACATTACGGTAGTTCACTTTGTTTTCTCCAGACTGTGTTTTTATATTTAGTTCAAATGGCACAAGCAAAGTATCAAATGGAAGAACACATTAACAACACTGCAAAGCACACCTCATGACAGACTGGATCAAGAGCTTTCCCAGATAATGGTGTTTGCTGACAACAATTTCCTGATTGGCATAGGGTGAGCATTCCTAGGAAAATGTTATGCTTTAGCTAGAAAATAGGTTTGGCAGTTGAAGTGTTTACTTTGAAAGAATAATATGGTTTGTCGCAAACAAATGTATGGATTGAGTACCATATATATATATATATATATATATATATATATATATATATATATATATATATATATATAGTATCAAATAACTCTACACAGTATTAAGACACATATTAATATTAAGCAAATATTTGACACACCCTGTGTGGTGTATATACAGATCAGTACAACACCCTGTTAAGAAAAGGCTGTTCCTTCGTGATCATGATAATGTTATTTATTATAATCTTGTTATTTATTTACATTATAGGAGCAGTGGAACTCGGGTATACGTAGGTTTACTAAAAGATGGAAGAGAAGCAGCAATCAAAAGAGTAGTGACAAACCATGCAGAAAGAGTGAATGAAGCAAATATCCTGCCTTCACTCGAACACAGAAACATTGAATCCTTCTTGGTAATATTCGATTTTATCAATTAAATATGGTATTAATTCGTTTTGTGCAGTTAGGAAAATGTATAGTGTAAACACTGTAAACTTGATGTAAATGCTGTTAATATGTTGTTGTATGTTGCCATGTAAACTTATTTTGCAGCTGTGGATACCTTTCATCACCATAATTATATATGTATATGTGTGAGTGTTTGTGTGTGTGTGCGTGCGTGCTTGTGTGTTTGTGCATGCATATGTGTGCGTGCGCGCGTGCGCATTAGGGTGTTTAAGAAACTACTCGTGCATTTTGCCTAAAATCTAAGATGTTCAAAGATGCATGTCGTACAAATGTATGTATGAGATCGCGCTCAACAAAGCCAACAGTTGTTTAGGGTTAGGACTAGGGCTAGTGCTCGGATTATGGCTAGGGTTAGGGTAAGAGTTTTGTATCTATTCCCACGAACATTCTGATCTTCTTGCAGACCATAATTAGTGTACCCTGCAGAATTAGTCCACAAAAGGGGAGTTATCCGCCAAGAATTCTGGTTGATCCTAAGAGTGTGGAATAGGCTGGATGAATGCACTCTGACGAACTCATCCAGTGATTTGAAGCGGATGTTTTGCAGTTGTCCTTCCAGTCACTCTGTAGAAGGCAGTTGCAGTTCTGGAGAGGTTGTTGTGACATTCATGGGATGCCATCTTGGCTTTCGTAGGATGGAATTTCACCTGAGTGCTAGGGAGTTTTGACACTTTGCTATCAACAGCATGAGACTCTTCATGAGGAAAGAGAGGTTGTTGCTTGGTGTATATGATGCCACTGATATTGTGATCCACTGCTATGCGAACAGAAACGCAGACAAGAGGTCTAACTTCCACAGTTGAATTTAAACTGTCTGTGTGTGAAACAACCACAGCTTCAATCAGTAGAGAATTGTTTGCATGCACTGGGCATGGTAAAATTTTCCAGGTGATCTGAAGTAGATTCTGCAGACCAGCATTTGTCCCCTCCAAAAGAGCAACCACCATCCCCGAAGCGACTTGAAGGACAACTGCAGAACATCCACTTCAAATCACTGAATAATTTCGTTTTTCATTAGAGTGCATTCATCCAGTCTATTTCACTTCCTTAAGATCGACAAGACCTTCTTAGCTGATAAACCCCTTATGTGGCCTAATTATCTTTCAAGAAACGTTCTTACCCTAACTCTAAATAACATTTGGACTGAATAAGTGACCTCTAAATTGTATTGCCTGTAACTTTCCAAAGCTGAGTTTCTAGGCAAACAACACCAAATGAAGGGTGAACAAATTTACATTTCCAAAAAGTTTTTTTAAACACCCTAGTATCCATGCATATACACAGTCGCTCTAGTTGTCAATGATATATATATATATATATATATATATATATATATATATATGTGTGTGTGTACATCATTGGCTACTATAATATGTATGTATATATATATATATATATATATATATATATATATATATATATATATTAGGGTGGTCCTCAGTTTTGAATTTCCATTGGGACACCCTCATTCAGTGATGGGTATAAATGTCAGTGATGTTTTTCACTAAATGTGCAAATTCTAATTATTCATATTGTGTTCCCATAAAAAATAATGGGGGTACACATTTACCCCAGGTAACAAAAACAAGCATTACGCATTGTTCACACATATCAGCGTTAAGGCCCACCATCCATAATATATATATATGTATATATATATATATATGTATGTATATATATATATATATATATATATATATATATATATATATATATGCGAACCTAGATGATGAAGCCGCTAAGTCTTAGTAGATACACCATTTGTCTACTTTAGATTGCAGAGGAGGCAAATGGACTGTTGTACATAGCCAATCGTCTGTGCGACTACACCCTCGAACAGTGGCTCAGGGATGTGACGAACCAAACAAGTTTGATACCTGACATGGTGAAAGATCTTCTGCAACCACTGGGATATTTTCATACAGAGGTCCACCATACAGTTTTGCACTGTGATTTAACTGTAAGTGTCAAATTTATTTATTTATTTTTAAAATGAGTGCAGTGTATCGGTGTGTGCCTCTGTCCGTGTGTGCATGCACGTGCGCGTGTGTTTTCATGCATGCACGTGTTCTCGTGCACGCCTGTGTCTGTGTATACTTGTGTATATGTTTATTATCATTTTGGTTGTACATTTTATTGGATGCTAAGCACACTTTCAATTGCCAATTTTGAACTAAGCGACAACATGGGAATCGTCTATTAATATGTCATCATAAACATACAGCTTCCTCCTGATATTGTTGTTTTGTTTTTACAGTCCGTGAAAAATTGTCACATACTGGTTGAATTGGCAAGTCTGCTAAATATGCATTCACATCGCTAGGCGATGGTGCTGCCAACATGCAGGAGAGACAAAGTGTGGACAGTTTTGTGCTACTACATCCGTATTAAATGTACCTACATGGCTCAGATTTTTGGTGAATTATCCGTGGCGTTGGTGGTTGATGAGGATTTTAATATGTGATTATGCTATTTTTTATGTTACAGCCTGAAAACGTATTAGTTGTTCAGCGCAATGGAGCATATTGCTTAAAGTTGGGCGACTTCGGTATCAGTGGGGAAGTACCGTCAGTCCAGGCCGGTTATTGCAGTGCACCAGCAGGTATGTTAACTTAACGTGACATTAAACACAACTGTCTGTAACCGTAGATCGTGCATTATTTGTCACAGAGAGTTATTTGTTGTAATCCTGTGTAGGATGTTCGTAATTCTTTTGAAATTGATTATAATTTCACAACACTTATACTTGAAAATAGCTATCAGTATATTTGAATGCTAGTGTTAATTGGTCATGCAACTGTCTATCTTACTTAATATGTTTAGCATATATGCACCAGCAATGTTGTAAAATAACAGAAATACTAATTTTAATCAACACATTAAATTATAAGTAAATTAACTGCATTAATCAGATATGAGTCAAGTATGTTTTATTTAACACACAGTAAATGCAATATTATATGCTGGAAATGAACATTGTGGCAGTTCCATTTCTACTAACAAAATTTTTTCATTAAGTTTATTATGACTTTCGTATGATTCAGCTGTATAATGTAAGTGTTAAACTCTCAATTCGGTGGAGCTGCTTTCAAAAACATTTACTGTTTTTTGAAGTGTGGGCAATTGCGTTTACTTATTGGTTAAATCCTCATCCTCAGCATACTTTGGGCATTAATCGATTATGTTACGAAAATAATCTTGGTTCTAGCCACATGGTAAAAATCATATTGACACCTACGAAAATAAAGTTGACTATATTCTGATGTACAATTGATTTAAATAAAAGTGCTAAAAATGCACGGTAAAGCATTTTTTAAACAATAAAATGGATTTAAGAAAATGTGGATTTTGATAAAAACATTCCAAGCATGCCAGAACACGTTATTAACAAGAACTGGTTTAGAAAATAATGAAAATTGCATTTATGATGAGATGCAAGAAGATAATTTAACAAGATTTAACAAGATTTGCCATCCAAGCCAAAGGCCCAGATGGCAAGTGGACAAGGAAGCTATTGGCTTATGAAGAGTCCAACAATGTTCACCTACTTATAACCCGCCCTCCTGAGATATGTGTCAACCTTGTTTTTAAACATATTCGCGCTGCTAGCAGTTACACAATCTGTAGACAATTTGTTCCATTCATTTATTGTCCTCTGTGAAAACGAGTGCTTCCTGATGTCCAATCTACATTGATCCTTTACTAATTTTACCTCATGTCTTCTAGTTCTGCTATCCTTCTTGAGTGAGAAAAACATATTTCTATCAATATTTTCATACCCATTCAATATCTTAAAAATTTCAATCTGATCTCCTCTTAACCTCCTTGTCTCTAGAGTTGTTAAACCACATTCTTTCAGGCGTTCTTCATAACTAAGGTCTTTCAGTTCTGGAATAATTTTAGTTGCTCTCCTTTGTATGCGTTCAAGCGTATCTATATCCTTCTTACGATATGGTCTCCATGCTTGTATACAGTATTCTAAATGAGGTCTAACTTTTCTTTATAAAGAGGTATAATTAACTTTTTTCCCTTGTATGTTATGTTTCTTCTAATCAATCCAAGAATTTGATTACCCTTTGAAGCTGCAATACCACACTGCTCTGAAACTTTCATATCAGTGCTTATTGTAACTCCTAAGTCCTTTTCTTTTACAGTAGTACCCAGAACAGTATCTCCCATTTTATAGTTTACATTCAAGTTCCCATGTCCTGTATGTAGGCATTTACATTTCCCAAAATTGAACAGCATCTGCCATTTCTCAGACCATTTCACTAATCTGTCTAGATCGTTTTTATAAAGGTTGTTTATCACCATCAGTATTAACCTTTCTAAACAGTTTTGTGTCATCTGCAAATTATATATATATATAAATTAAGAATAATATAGGTCCTAATACTGATCCTTGAGGTACCCCACTCAAAACCGATTTCCAATTTGAAACTTCTCCATCAACTACAACTCGTTGTCTTCTGTCAGTCAGCCATTGTTCTATCCAGTCAGTTATGCTATCCCCGATACCATGGGCTTTTAATTTAAGTAGTAATCTTTGATGTGGCACTTTGTCAAAAGCTTTCTGAAAATCTAAGTAGATAATATCTACTGGCGATCCCACGTCTATCCACTTAGTGATTTCTTCCAAAAAACATAACATATTTGTTAAGCATGACCTCGCTTTAAGGAATCCATGTTGAGATGAATTTAATAATTTATGCTTAACGAGGAAGTCCACCATATGGTCTTTAATTAACCTTTCTAATAATTTACAAATCACTGACGTTAAACTCACTGGTCTGTAATTCTCTGACTTATTTCTCGAACCCTTTTTAAATAATGGTATGATGTTTGCTTCTTTCCATTCAAACGGAACAACTCCCTCTTTTAATGACAAGTTGAGTACTCTTGCAAGTGGTATACTGATTTGATCTACTGTTTCCATTAGTAATTTTGGAGGAATCCCATCCACTCCCGGTGATTTGTTATCCTTCATTGCCTTTATTTTCTTAGCTACCAATTCTGGAGTTACAACTAACGGTCCTAAATAGTCAGATTTAGCCCCCTGAAATATAGCATCAGCAACTGGTAATGAACTAATATCTTCTTTGGTAAACACTGAACTGAAGTAACCATTTAGGTCTTCCGCCATTAAAAACCCCTGTGATATTATATTTCCAGCACTGTCTTCTAGAGGTCCAACCTTGTCTTGTACGTTTTGTTTACTCCTGACATATGCATAAAAACTCTTGCTGTAATTTTTTATGTTACATGCCAGTTTTTGCTCATAGCTTCTTTTAGATTGTCTGATTTCAGTTGTAGCTGCATTAAGTGCCTCTTTGTATTTTGCATAGCCTTCTTCCTTTCTGGTACGCCTATAAACCCTCCACATAGTTTGTTTTAGCATTATTTTTCTAATTGCCTCTTTTGACAAGTGTTTCTTTCTACACCGTTTTCCTTGTTTTTGGAAGGGAACAAATTTATCGATGATACTCTCAATTTCATATTTTAGAATATTCCAACATTCAATTGCAGTCTTGTTCATCAGCATGTTATTCCAATCTAGCTTTGCTAAGTATTTTCTCATATCTTTGTAGTTGCCTTTGTGGAAGTTTCTCTTGTACGTTTTCTTATTTTTACTTTCTGATTTTACATTGATGTCAAAATGTATTTGATTATGGTCACTATTACCCAATGGTTCAAATATTTTTACATTGTCCACTAATTCTTTTTGTGATGACAAAACTATATCTAATACATTTTCTCCCCTGGTTGGATCTAGTACGTGCTGAGTAAGAAAGCTATCCTGGATTAAACATAGAAATTGTTGATCCTCAATTCATGTGCTCTAGAGAATTCCATTGTATGTGTCCATGGTTAAAATCTCCCATTATGATACATTCCCCTTTACTAACTTTATAGCGTTTTTTATTTTTATGTTGTCCTCCTCGTTTATGTTTGGACTGCGGTAAACTAATCCAATAGTTAATTTTGAATTTCCTGAAACAATTTTGCACCAAACAACTTCATCGCAATCTGCTTCCCTTTCTAGTTTTATTTCATAAGCCTGAATAGATTCTTTAACATATAAAATAACACCCCCGCCCCTTCTTCCTATTCTATCTTTCCTAAACATTACGTATCCTGTCAGTCCTAATTCAGCATCTGTTATATCTATGTTGGCCCATGATTCAGTTATACCAATTATGTGAGGGTCAGTATCTTCTACCATACTGTTTAATTCGTTTTTCTTATTTACTATGCTCCTTGCATTTAAACATACGCATCTATAACCTTTTTCAGAGATGTTTTTCGGATGATTTGATATTGGTTTATCTGTGCTAGTGGCCTCTTGTTCTGCTTGAGACACCTCTAGGTAACCCCCCTGCATTTCTAGTTTAAAGAATGTTTACTTCCAAAAATATTTGTCATTGTACCCAAGTCGCTATCTACTGCTGCTGAAAGTTTGTCCGCGAATACTGCCGCCCCCTTTCCACTTAAATGAAGCCCATCCTTCATGTACATATCAGCCCTCCCAACAAAACTTCCCCATAAATCCACAAATCCAACTTCCTCTTCCCTACACAGCCTCTGGACTAACATGTTAATTGCCATCCCCCGACAATTTCGATATTTGTGACCCCTCCTGCCCATTACAGGTAAAATCCCTGACAGTATTACCTGCTCAACCCGTGTCTGTTTTAGTGTTCTGACCAACTGCCTATATTTCTTAACTATGGCAGTTGTACCCTCCCTCTCTACGTTATTTGTCCCTACGTGTACTAAAACAGATCCACCCTTACCCGAGCCTACGATGTTTTTTACCCTCTCAGTTATCGCCTCTATTTTGGCTCCAGGCAAGCAGACCACTACATCATCTCCCTTGTTTAAGACTCTGTCGGTCTTCCTAACTATCGAATCCCCCACAAACACCCTCGCTCTCTTCCTCACCCCCTCTATCACTGCTGCAGAATAACTCTTCCTTTCGATCCCCTCCATCACATTATGTCATGACCCCTTCCCTCCTGTCTCCCCCACTCCCCTCTCCTTCACTCCGGTCGTTTTCCCTCCCGTCTCCCCCACTCCCTTCTCCTTCCCTCCTGTCTCCGCTACTCCCCTCTCCTTCATTTCCGGTCGTTTTCCCTCCCGTCTCCCCCACTCCCTTCTCCTTCCCTCCTGTCTCTGCTACTCCCCTCTCCTTCACTCCGGTTGTCTTCCCTCCCGTCTCCCCCACTCCCTTCTCCTTCCCTCCTGTCTCCCCTACTCCCCTCTCCTTCACTACGGTTGTCTTCCCTCCCGTTCCTTTCCTTCCTGTCTCCTTACGTCCTGTCTCCCTATGACCTGTCACCTTCCCTCCTCTCAGCTTCCTCCCAGGCTGAGGTGAGCTCTCCCTAGCATCTCTTGTGTCTTTCCCCACTTTATCGTCTACTGTTCCCCCACCGGAACTACTGGCACAACTCCCCTGTTCCCTTCCCACCATTGCCACAACGAGCAGCCTCAGCTCTTCAATAATATCTGGATAACGAATTCATGATGAAAGTGATATATAAGTGTGTGCGTAATAATCAAAGGAAATTCAGCTTCCATTCAATGGACAATATTTACATAAAAATATGTGCATTGTAATACTTCATGAAATCGAGGACAACTTTTGACATTTTTATGGGTAGCAGTCAAGTTGTATGTATTTTGTTTAGAACATATATTGTGTAATTCCTTCATGTTGATCCAGTTGATGTGGCAGCAATTAGTGTTTACAGGAACTTTATGTTGGAAAGCGCCAGAAGTGCTGTGCTCAGTACAGGGACGTGTCACCTACACAGAATCAAGTGACATTCAGGTTCGTGATTATACACGATATGTTAAACAAAATTGTCATGTCTAAGCAAAGACCTATATGGCAAATAGTCAATCATTGCTTTGTCGACTAGCCAACAATTGTCCAGCTATGTGTAACCTGCCCTTGTCATATATGTATGTATGTATAATAATTATATATGTATGTATGTATGTATGTATGCATGCATGCTTGCATACATACATACATACATACATGTGCTCTTCCTCCTTGTTCTTTGCTGTAGGGGGGTGAGGGTCAGGTAACGTATTGTCGAGCCACTCTTTCTGTTTCTTTCAATAGTTTTCCATCGGCCGCCCCCTCTCTCCATCTTTCATCCTCCCCCGATCTTCTCATATCCCTCCTTACGCAGTCCTCCCATCTCAGCTGTGACCTTCCAATTATCCAGCATCCTTGATGATTTTCCACCTCTGCTCTCTTTGCTAGTTTATCTGCATCCATTTTTACCAAATGGTCTGCCCATCTCAACCTGCTTCGCACCAATCTTCCTGTTAGTCTCTTTCCTGAGGTCGTTCATCCTTCTTCTGTCCACCCTCTTTGTTCTTGTTAAAACTCAGTTGTTCTCACAAACTTGCAGCTTCTGTTGTTGTTGTTCGGCCAATGCCACTGTCTCCATACCATACAGGCATGCTAGTGTAACACACGCTCTCAGGACTTTCCCTTTCAGCTTTTCCGAATTTTTTATGTCCAACATGACTCCCTCTACCTTTCTCCAAGCATTCGCTCCCGCTTGTATCCGACGTTGCACTTCTACCTCTGAATGCCCATCCTCCATAACCATTCCTCCAAGGTACACAAAGCCATCCACTTGCTTGATCTCCTTACCATCCAACCTGATGTTCAACTCCTCTCTCTGGTGTCCAACCCACATCACTTTGGTCTTCTCCAGGGTCAGTCTCAGTCCGTGCTTCTTGAACACCCCCTTCCATTCCTCCAACACTTTATATAGTTCTTGTTTGCTTTCTGCTATTATGGCCAGATCGTCTGTATACATCATCTTCCTGAGAACATCCTTCGTGCTGATCTTCTTGCTGATTAGTTCCATCACTTTGATAAATATTAATGGGTTAAGGGCACTTCCTTGCCTCAAACTGATGTTAACATGCATACATACATACATACATACATACATACATACATACATACATACATACATACATACATACATACATACATACATACATACATGCATACAAGCATACATGGATACATACATGCATACATGCATACATACATACATACATACATACATACATACATACATACATACATACATACATACATATATACATACATACATATTCCAATAACCATCATGTATCTATTTATTTAGCTTATGATATGCACGTTTCATATTGGAATGTGTGTGTGATGACAACAGTTATGTCAGTATATCCTTCCCTGTAGGGAGCTGGAATGGTTTCCTTTTACATGATGTCTGAGAGAAGACATCCGTATGAAGCTGCTTGTCACTCGGATGTAGAAAGGAACATTGTTAATGACAACCCAGACTTGTCGACTGTGCACGACCCTGTTGCAGTAGACTTTGTAAAGCCTATGCTGGCTGCCAACCCAACTGACAGACCATCTGCTGATGTTCTGCTCAAGTAAGGACATAGGTCTTGTTGTCATGAAACGTGTGTAGTTGATAGAACATCCACTGATGTTCTGGTCTGGTGATGCTCTGGTTGTGTTCTTAGGTTAAAAATAGTTACGCTGCTAACACTTACACAAGGTGTTGCACGCTAATGTATTTATTTGCCAAAAGTTGATGCACTGGCACTGTGATCTCTGTGAAAAAATTTTGCACTGGCATGGCACTGTGGTCATTGTAATATATAGTGAATGCACTGACACTGTGGTCATTATAATATACAGTTGATGCGCTGGCACTGTGGTCATTATAATATATAGTGAATGCACTGACACTGTGGTCATTATAATATACAGTTGATGCACTGGCACTGTGGTCATTATAATATACAGTTGATGCACAGGCATTGGTGACATTTTATACAGATGATGCACTGGCAATGTGAACATTGATTCAGGATCACTGTGGTCTGATCTGATTCACTAGCACTGTGGTACATATCTTGTGGAAATTGTTGAATGTCTTTAATACGCACTGATTATAAACCTGTTGTATTATCTTAGCATGTTAAGCTGTTCAAAGTAAGTCTACCAATCAATTTGTTCACATACAAATTATATTTTCTTATTGACAACAACTTCACATGGATATCTTAATTCCACAATTTATATTACGAAGAAGTAAATGTTGTTTACTGTGCCACATTTTTTTGTCATATGTTTGTGTCATACTAACTGGACTGTGCCATCAGTACACTTTATTCATAGCATCGCACTCACTGCTGCTTCATATATAGGAAATGTTTTCCCAGTTAAAACTTTACGATTAAATCTTCCAGGCACGGATACCTGTGGTCTAGCGACAAACGTTTTCAGTTTCTGGCAGCCGTCGGCGATGAAGCAGAAATAGCAACTTAGTGAGTTACTTCCATTAAATTGTTAAATGGTTGTAGAATTTTTTTTTTGGAGAGTATTGAGAGTACACTACATCAAATCATATTAATAAAAATGTATGTTAATAGTTGTTACATTTGCGGCCATTTAGTTACAAGCCAACTTTTTCTTGATATCTAGATAAGGTAGCAACAATGTTATATTTTAGTAGTTGTTTGCACAACATGTCATTAAGTTTTAGCTTTTCATTTCTCAAGAATGCCTTAATGGTAATGTGTATATTATATTAGTTATCACACGTTGTTTGTTAGATTATTTGTTCACCCACTGGTATGTATCACGTTTTGTGCAGTGGATCGAAGAAGTGGAGGAACAGTGCAACAGCCGTGGCGATTGAAAGAACTAAAACGAAAGTGCTGCCGACAGGAATGACTAATTGGGTGGGTAAATGTTTGTCTTCACATTTAGTCCAGGAGCATTAGGTGAAAATACGATCCAACATGGAAATAAATAGTACAAAGCTATGTTTTTCAGGATAGTTGCAAAATAGTATACCGAACAATGTATCAACATTCTCCCCTGTAAGCGTTTGTCACGACTAGGCTAGATGTGTGAGAACTATCTTAGTCTTAGACTTCTGCGTTGGGTTGAAGTCACTTCTGTTCATGAATTTCACCTTTCAGTCATTATGAGAGCATGACATCTTGACAAGAACTATTTCCATAACATCACAAATGACAAACACAATTTTTCAACTGAAAAAATATCGCTATTTTGGGGTCAAAATGTATTTTTTTGTTGCTTACACCAGCATCATGGTTGGTATCAATTTAAAAATAGTTGGTGAAAATGTATTCCCATAAACATGAAATATTAAGTTGTGACAACCAGTCGGACTATATTTTGGGATGCAGTAAACTGCAAACATTGCTGTTGCCATTGTTTCTGATACTGTGCTCTTATTTTTTATTTTACTCCAGTCAGCAAAATGTTTTGGCCTACACCCATTTTGAGTCATTTGGCATCTCTCTGTGGGTGCAAGTATTGATTTCCTGGCCAAAACACTACCTCACCCCGTAAAGTTTCGGGAGCATTTTTGCCCAAAAATAAATATTAAGACACGTTTGTAACGCTATAACCAAATATTTTTTTTTATTGTTGCTATCATAACATATACATTACCCCCAGTTATGCTTGGCCATTTTCACCTGTCTGTGGGTGCGAGCATTGATTTCCTGACCAAAGCCTTCCTGCATCCTCTAAGGACACGAGTGCCTGTTTTGCCAAGATAATTTTTTTATCCTTTATGTAAATAAAAAAAATACAATTTTTTGTTGACATCACTGACACTAATCGTGGTCATTTTTGTCGTACTTTGTGTGGACTTCTTAAGCACGTTATTGATAAACTATAACAACATAGTTGATATACAGTGCTTTATTTGTAGTACATCGTTGCCAGAAGGGAAGTTACAGTGCACATGTCAATACAGATTCAACTCGTGCCTTCGGACTAGTGCTGAGGCACATCATTACAATTTTGAGCTAATTTGTATATCTCCACCGCTGCAGGTGTCGATTTCCTGGCCAAAAACTCGCCCCACCTCCGTGACAGTACAGGGTGGATAACGTTTTGGCCAGAATATCAATACCTGCACCCGCAGAAATGTCAAATGGCTCAAAATTATCAGTATAAATTATAAAATAGAGATTAATAGTAAAATACTAGTTTAATGTGGCTAATATGTTAAAATCATGTCTTAATGTTTATCTTTGGACCAAAAATGCACTTGCGAGTTTACGGGGTGGGGTAGTGTTGTAGCCAGGAAATCAATACCTGCACCCACAGAGAGTTTACAGCGTGGGGTAGTGTTGTAACCAGGAAATCTATACCTGCACCCACAGATAGTTTACAGGGTGGGGTAGTGTTGTAGCCAGGAAATCTATACCTGCACCCACAGAGAGTTTACAGGGTAGGGTAGTGTTGTAGCCAGGACATCAATACCTGCACCCACAGAGAGTTTACAGGGTGGGGTAGTGTTGTAACCAGGAAATCTATACCTGCACCCACAGAGAGTTTACAGGGTAGGGTAGTGTTGTAGCCAGGACATCAATACCTGCACCCACAGAGAGTTTACAGGGTAGGGTAGTGTTGTAGCCAGGAAATCTATACCTGCACCCACAGAGAGTTTACAGGGTAGGGTAGTGTTGTAGCCAGGACATCAATACCTGCACCCACAGAGAGTTTACAGGGTGGGGTAGTGTTGTAGCCAGGAAATCTATACCTGCACCCACAGAGAGTTTACAGGGTAGGGTAGTGTTGTAGCCAGGACATCAATACCTGCACCTACAGAGAGTTTACAGGGTGGGGTAGTGTTGTAGCCAAGAATTCAATACTTGTACCCCCAGAGAGTTTACAGGGTGGGGTAGTGTTGTAGCCAGGACATCAATACCTGTACCCCCAGAGAGTTTACAGGGTGGGGTAGTGTTGTAGCCAGGAAATCTATACCTGCACCCACAGAGAGTTTACAGGGTAGGGTAGTGTTGTAGCCAGGACATCAATACCTGCACCCACAGAGAGTTTACAGGGTGGGGTAGTGTTGTAGCCAAGAAATCAATACTTGTACCCCCAGAGAGTTTACAGGGTGGGGTAGTGTTGTAGCCAGGACATCAATACCTGCACCCACAGAGAGTTTACAGGGTAGGGTAGTGTTGTAGCCAGGAAATCTATACCTGCACCCACAGAGAGTTTACAGGGTAGGGTAGTGTTGTAGCCAGGACATCAATACCTGCACCCACAGAGAGTTTACAGGGTGGGGTAGTGTTGTAGCCAAGAAATCAATACTTGTACCCCCAGAGAGTTTACAGGGTGGGGTAGTGTTGTAGCCAGGACATCAATACTTGCACCCACAGACAGTTTACAGGGTAGGGTAGTGTTGTAGCCAGGAAATCAATACTTGTACCCCCAGAGAGTTTACAGGGTGGGGTAGTGTTGTAGCCAGGAAATCAATACTTGTACCCCCAGAGAGTTTACAGGGTGGGGTAGTGTTGTAGCCAGGACATCAATACTTGTACCCCCAGAGAGTTTACAGGGTGGGGTAGTGTTGTAGCCAGGACATCAATAATTGCACCCACAGAGAGTTTACATTTTAGGGTAGTGTTGTAGCCAGGACATCAATACCTGCACCCACAGAGAGTTTACAGGGTGGGGTAGTGTTGTAGCCAAGAAATCAATATGCACCCACAGAGAGTTTACAGGGTGGGGTAGTGTTGTAGCCAGGAAATCAATACTTGTACCCACAGAGAGTTTACAGGGTGGGGTAGTGTTGTAGCCAGGAAATCAATACTTGTACCTACAGATATTTTACAGGGTGGGGTAGTGTTGTAGCCAGGATATCAATACCTGCACCCACAGAGAGTTTACAGGGTGGGGTAGTGTTGTAGCCAGGATATCAATACCTGCACCCACAGAGAGTTTACAGGGTAGGGTAATGTTGTAGCCGGGAAATCAATACCTATATTTTTGGATGCAGATAGTTTACAGGGTGGGGTAGTGTTGTAGCCAAGAAATTAATACCTGCACCCACAGAGAGTTTACAGGGTGGGGTAGTGTTGTAGCCAAGAAATCAATACCTGCACCCACAGAGAGTTTACAGCGTGGGGTAGTGTTGTAGCCAAGAAATCAATACCTGTACCCACAGAGAGTTTACAGGGTGGGGTAGTGTTGTAGCCAAGAAATCAATACCTGTACCCACAGAGAGTTTACAGGGTGGGGTAGTGTTGTAGCCAAGAAATCAATACCTGCACCCACAGAGAGTTTACAGGGTGGGGTAGTGTTGTAGCCAAGAAATCAATACCTGCACCCACAGAGAGTTTATGGGGTGGAGTAGTGTTGTGACCATGGATTCAATACCTGCACCCTCAGAGAGATGCCAAATGACTCAAATTAACCAAAGAGTGATGCCAGTGGGTGTCATAATAGCAAAACAAAACAATTTAATATGGCTAAACTGGTACAATTATGCCAAATCCTTGTGCTTAAAGTAAAAATAAGAGCAAGGTGTCAGAAAGTGATAATATTTCTGCATAAGGAAATTATTATCTTTGCATATTAGTGTAATTCCTGTTCATTGCAAGGAAGTTTGGGTGTCATTACTATTTGTTATAAAGAAGTCTGTGTGTAATTCATGTTCATTGAAGGGAAGTATGGATGTCATTCTTGGTCATTGTAGGGAAGTCTGAGTGTCATTCCTGGTTATTGTAGGGAAGTCTGGGTGTCATTTTTATTCATTGTAGGGAAGTCTCTGGGTGTCATTACTGTTCATTTGATGTGAAGTATGGGTGTCATTCTTTTCATTGTATGGATGTTTGGGTGTAATTCATGTTTGTTGTAGGGAAGCTTTTGTGTCATTCCTATTCATCGTAGGGAAGTGTGGGTGTCATTCTTGCGCATTGTAAGCAATTCTGGGTGTCATTACTGTTCATTGTTGGGAAGTCTATTCATAGTAGGGAAGTGTGGGTGTCATTCTTGTTCATTGTAGGGCAGTATATATGTCATTTATGTTCATTGTAGAGAAGTCTTGGTGTCATTCTTGTTCATTGTAGGACAGTCTGGGTGTCATTCCTTGTCATAGCAGATAAGTCTGGGTGTCGTTCGTGTTCTTTGTAGGGAAGTCTGGATGTCATTCATGTTCATTGTAGGGAAGTGTGGGTGTCATCCCTGATCAAGCTGGGGAAGTGTGGGTGTCATTCTTGTTCATTGTAGGGAAGTCTTTGTGTCATTCATGAACATTGTAGGGAAATATCAGTGTAATTCCTGGTCATTGTAGGGAAGTCTGGGTGTCCTTCTTGTAAATTTTTTGTAAGTCTGGGTGTTATTCATGTTCGTTGTAGAGAAGCATGGGTGTCATTCCTGATCGTTGTAGTGCAATCTGTGTGTCATTAATGTTCATTGTAGGGCAGCCTGTGTTCCATTCTGGTTCACGCCATTGATGTCTGAGTCATTCCTGTTGTTTACAGGGAAATCTGACAGTCATGCCAATGTTGGGTGGACAATTTAAAGATGATTTTAAGAAGGTTTTCAAGAAGCCAAATCAACACACGTACACAGAGTCCATATGTCATCTGCTTCGAACACTGAGGAACATCCAATCCCACTTCTACGAGCAGTAAGTAGTCTTGGTAATGTGACTGTTATTTAATTCATGCAGTTAACATGTACAAATTGGCGAAACCCAAAAATATTAATGCATGTGTGGCTACCAGGCTACATTGTATACTGCGCTCATTGAGTGTGTCATTCCATTATAGTTGTGCTAGGTTTATCCTGTTTTCTTAGTATTAATAATAAAACCTGACAATATTAATGCATGTGTGGCTACCAGGCTACATTGTATACTGCGCTCATTGAGTGTGTCATTCCATTATAGTTGTGCTAGGTTTATCCTGTTTTCTTAGTATTAATAATAAAACCTGACAATATTAATGCATGTGTGGCTACCAGGCTACATTGTATACTGCGCTCATTGAGTGTGTCATTCCATTATAGTTGTACTAGGTTTATCCTGTTTTCTTAGTATTAATAATAAAACCTGACAATATTAATGCATGTGTGGCTACCAGGCTACATTGTATACTGCGCTCATTGAGTGTGTCATTCCATTATAGTTGTGCTAGGTTTATCCTGTTTTCTTAATATTAATAATAAAACCTGACAATATTAATGCATGTGTGGCTACCAGGCTACATTGTATACTGCGCTCATTGAGTGTGTCATTCCATTATAGTTGTGCTAGGTTTATCCTGTTTTCTTAGTATTAATAATAAAACCTGACAATATTAATGCATGTGTGGCTACCAGGCTACATTGTATACTGCGCTCATTGAGTGTGTCATTCCATTATAGTTGTGCTAGGTTTATCCTGTTTTCTTAGTATTAATAATAAAACCTGACAATATTAATGCATGTGTGGCTACCAGGCTACATTGTATACTGCGCTCATTGAGTGTGTCATTCCATTATAGTTGTGCTAGGTTTATCCTGTTTTCTTAGTATTAATAATAAAACCTGACAATATTAATGCATGTGTGGCTACCAGGCTACATTGTATACTGCGCTCATTGAGTGTGTCATTCCATTATAGTTGTGCTAGGTTTATCCTGTTTTCTTAGTATTAATAATAAAACCTGACAATATTAATGCATGTGTGGCTACCAGGCTACATTGTATACTGCGCTCATTGAGTGTGTCATTCCATTATAGTTGTGCTAGGTTTATCCTGTTTTCTTAGTATTAATAATAAAACCTGACAATATTAATCGTGTTTGCAGACCACTGGGAGCTCAGGCCATACTTGGAAACACAAGGTATCCCTATGCATACTTTGACCAAGAACTGCCAGAGTTGTTCCCAGAAGTGTACTTCATTATAACAGACACGGCTGGACGACTGGACGCAGAGGAACGAGTTGAAGAAGTACTTTTAGTGATGGACAACGGACACTGTTGGTGGTCCTCTTACTGCTGTCATGATGAACTTACTGACACGGAGTTAACATACTTTTAACTGTTTATATTAACAAACAGACAAGTCAATGTGTTCAATGACAACATGGTGCATACATGGAAATAATATTTAATTAGATGGAACACATGATCAGTAGGACAAATCATTATGAACGGTATTAACAAATTATATATATATATATGTATACTATTATTACATTCAACGTATATGAAACATATCATATGTGTAGTATGTTCTGTGTAGAACATTGATGATGTTTCTTTTATATGTTGAGGAATGTTTGTAAATGGAAAGTTGATATTCTCTGCAGAGTTCGAAGAAATGACCACTGAATCTTGGGGATCCCCTAAAAATATTGGTCACCCCCCCACACACACACACACACAGCATCAGTTGCAACAGCGGAACTGTAATTACATTGGTACGAAAATAAAATGGTGGACCCCCAAACTTAATTTTTCTTTCTTATGGGATGTCTTTTGTGCCTTATGGGGGTCCTGGACACCACAGACCCCCCTCATTCCGAACCCTGATTCTCTGATTATCCAAATATTTTCAATATTTCCATGTACAGCAGACTCTGCTAACAGAATTGCAGATAACGCATTCAAATGTTAAGTAGAATTAAGTATACTGGCTGGAACATAATCATTTCATATTCCCACTGTATTAAAATCCACCGCTTAAGTGAATATGTTGCTTAATAGATTCATATTGCTCTGGCTTAAATTAATTGTACTGTAATTGTGTCTCAGTGAGCACATCAGGAGACTGTCTTAAGCGTGGTAATGCACACTTCAGTTAACTTCACATTTGACATGATGTGAAATTTCATATACACAGATTTCATAGTTCATTCTATGAAATGACCTCTCTGTGATGACGGCATTGTTACTGTGGAAGCTATGGATCAGTTGTGTTAACAGTGATGAAGTGCTATGCAGTTTTTACATGTGTAAAGAGGAAATACCTTAGAACAAGCTTATGCATATAATTAATATGCATCATTTAACTTGTATGTTGCACAGTAATATTAGTATTTTTAATAGTTCTTATTGGAAAAAGTTATTAGTGGTCACCAATGTCGTATTATCAGATATGTTAGTAGTGCATCATGTTATAGTTTGTATGCGAGTAGGTTTGATAAATCTGAAACAGGTAAAAAAAAGACACAACTGTAGACACAGTGACACAATTAAAGAACTCAACATGTGTGTGTAACATATTTAATTATGTGTGTAACTAACTTTGTCATGTAATTATGATGCTTCTTTTAATGATGATGTTTCCTTTGTATGTTGAGTAATGTGCACCAACTTCAAAATAGTCATGCTTGGTTCATAGAGGAAAAAATATTAATCATTAGAGATTATGCAGTTATGCAGTTGTTCATTAGGTGAAGTGTGAATCAGAATGTGAAAGGAGAGTTGGAAGCATTACCTGATTAACCAAGAGCATGCAGATATTTTTATTATTTCTATATAATCATGTTTCGGTATACAAATCAGAAGATAGTTTTAAGAGAAGTGATGCATACTCTGATGATCCGTATTTTTATAATGATGTAAAACGGTGCCGCATACATATTATGTACATATATTTCTTTCATGTACACACATTCCATAGTTCATACAGACATTTCAGGTAGCCTCTCAGAGATGATGGAGTTAGTTATGTAGACAGGTGTGTGCAAAATAATGAAGTGACATGCAGCTTTATGTGTAATGAGGAGATACCTTAGAACATGCCTATGCACCTCATTAGTACACATCATTAAACAACAGTCAAACCTGCTCAAGCGACCACTTGCATTAAGCGATCACCTGTAATTAACGACCACAATCAATGCCTTCTTTCACAATAGCTTCATGTGTTAAATTACCTGCATTAAGCGACCAACTGTGTTAAGATACCACTTTTCGACCATCCATTGAGTGGTCCCTTAAGACAGGTTTGACTGTATTTCACTTGTGTGTTGCACAGTAATTATACAGTGTTCTTGTTGTAGCACTTTAAAGTTGACGTCCAGTTGTCACCAATCCTGTGTTGTCAAACACCTTAGAAGTACCTGGTGTTGTAATGTGCATTTGGGTAGGTTAGATGAATTTGAAACATGAATGAAAACACAATGACAGTTAATGTGTGCAACATGTTTCGCTTGGTTGTGTATTTAACTTAGTTATGTAATCCATATCTTTTTTATGTTTTAAGCTCATGACAAGTGTACTGTCTACCACAGGAACTTGGAATTCCAATACCCATGGTGCTTGTTGGTTTGTTTCCATAATATAAGTTGTGTGCATGTAAAATACTGTGTATTCTGTGATGCACTCATGAAAGTAAACTCTGCACATAGTACATGTAGTCCAGTCATTCTGTGGTTCAACCTCAAACAAATTGCAATAGTAAGTTTGGTGGCATTTTTATATTCTACATGTTTGTGTTACCAAAAAAAAGTCACCAAAATCCAGATGGTGGAACATTGTAATTTTCACATGTTGCTAAATGATCGTAGGTCTCACTGAAAAGTAGGGGAGTACACATAATTCATGTTGTATAATTTATTGTCCATGAAAACATTATAAAGATGATATATATATCAATAGAACGGTAATACGTTGAGCTGTTCAACGGTATCTAACAAGTGTAATTTCACTGAATATTAAAGCCATAATCTTATTCTAAACACATTTGCAAATTATCGTAATTGACGCGTACCCCGATTTTCGGCTTAGTCCCGTCAATCTGTGGTATAACATCAAACAAACTACAATAGCAACTATGGTGGTGTTTGTAGGTAGTTAGTACTGTATGTCTACATTACAAGAACAAAAGTTCACCGAAATTCGTCGTGGAACATTGTCATTTCTGACGATAATGACAAATGGTTGAAAACCGCTGCCGGTCATTGTTTTCGTGCAGTGAAATGTAGGGGTACAGCTTATTTCTGCTGAGTAATATATTTTCTTTGCGCAATTTATACACATAAGGTACATCGCTGGAAAGGTATTGTACAGATCAATCCAACGACACAAAGAATGTTTTAACTCCATTAAGTATTACGGTGAAAATCGACTTCTAAACACAGTGAACCCCGTTTTTAGCCGCCACGGGGTATTAACGTTGCGATCGAACGAATGTTGCTTACACATATAGCCATACACTTGTCTATTTTAGTGGCATTTACGTCCTTACCTACTGATTCTATATATATTATATACGTGTACACACAAACAAAACATACGCACACACACACACAAATGTTATATTATTTACATTGCAGTGTTACTTACCGGTAAAAGTCACCTTCAATCGCTGCTGTCATCGAGAGCTTCAAAGGTGATGTCTGAATTTTGACAGGTGCTTCCTTTGGCTATGCATACACCACACACAGAAATGCACTCAAGTCCATTATTTCTGCTACTACATCGCAGCGAATTGCAGTTTTTCTTGCAGTTACAACGGATGACCGACAGCAAATGGGCTGGTGCTGCTGGGAGGTCAGTCATCTTCGGAACATGGCAGTTGTCTTTGACAATCCAGCCCCAGTACGTGGCTTTGAAAGTTTTTTTCGGATCCTTTCCAGTGTTGGATCTGATAGTAGATCCTGAGGCTGTGATAGTCGGCAGCAGCTGAAGTAAGGGGTAGATTTTTTCCCTGTACGTAAGCTGCACTTGATGCTACCTTTTAAATGAAGCGTTTGTACCGCAAATCATCAAGGTTTTCTCCAATATTGCCACCATGAACACCTACAATAGCCTGTTCTCCTGCGGTAACCAATTCCTCCACTGTTGGTGTAGCTGATTCGAACACCTGTGCTTGCTTCCTGAAGTGTTCGTTAGTCATAGCCTTCTTCACAGCTGTGGCCTTACCAATCCTGTATATGCGTGATGTGGTATCACATCCTAGTAAAGCGTTTCAGATGAGCATATGACTGCACACAGCTGGGCCAGTGTTTCTGTGAGAGCTCAGATGTTCCAGATCTTGATTTGGTGTATTGTGTTCTGTTTAGGGTCTGACATTACGAATATACCAAAGGGTTCCTGTCGAAAGTGGTAACACAGCAGCACTAGCAAATCGGTGTCTTCACCAATTAGGATAGTGTCGACTTTGTTCGATGAGTTCAGTGCTGATTTAACGATCATTAGATCAGCGTCTTCGTTTGCATGAAAACAACAGCACCCAGCTTTCTCTCGCTCTTTGCTCAGTACGTTTATGAATCGTTGCTTGTTTTCTCTGTTGGCCAGAAATTCCTCCTCCTTTATCTTCAATCGCATGTCACTTGTGAAGTGAACTGTTGAAGCACATCTGCGTGTTCGCCTTTTTGGGTCATGTCCTTTGTTGATGTTCCAGCTTCGTAGCCATCGAATGCAACAACACATACGTGATGTATTGTGTGCATATGCCACTGTAGGTAGTACCTCGATACCATGTAATCCGATGCATAAGTGATCCTCCATCGAAAACATACTGCATTTCTCCACAGTTGGGTGGATCTTGGGTATGGTCTTCAAGCATATTCCACATGGCAAGGAGGGGTTAATTGGCAAGTCGCATCATCCCAGGTTCTTCGAACAAAGCAGGTGGATATCTACATAGTTCGTGCTTCAGGACCAAAGGCAGTTCATCACATCTTTCTCCAACTACCAGTAGGCGCTGGAAGAGGAGTTGAGAATCAACTTTCACGTCTTCATTGAACTTCATGCATGTTTTATCATTCAGTGTGATGGCTTGCTATTTCCTTCTGAATGTATAGCCCAAGATGTTTTCTCCGATTATCGATTCAAGGTGAGCAGTGAGATCTTGCAGGGCACAATTAACTTCAGCACAGGCAGGCATTGGCAGAAGCCAGACAAGCCTCTGAGTCTCAGTCAGTCCACGCCCACGCGTTAAACCGCCTGTTGTCTTCACACTTCGCACAACACTTGCTCGATAACTAAATCCGATTAAAGACCTGCCCAGTAACGACTCTCCAACTCCAGTAACGACTCTCCAACTCCAGCATGTTGTTTAGGTACGCATATGCAGACTTGTCATACAACGTGTGTCCAGCAGCTAGGAAGTATGGAAGCATCTCACGAACAGTGTGTAGATACAGGTCCCAATTCCCCGTTCGTTCTGCTTTGATGAATCTACTGAGTATGTCCATCATGTCCATATACTGCAACAACAAACAAGCGGTGCGTGATTGCTTCAAGCTTCTTTCTGCCTTTCGATCAAGTGTCTGATTCTACACAGCTTATTAGCTGAGCATACCTCCTCGATCGTTTTGTCCAAACACATCATATTGTCAAACAAACTAGCGGCTTCTTTTAAATCTCCATTGCTGTCAGCTGTACTGGCAGGTGGGTCGTTTGTCGCTCCCTGCGTGCCATCGTGTGGTCTGTCAAGTGCGTCTGTGCCTGGCAGTGGAGAGTCGTATGATATTGCAATGAGCACGGCGTTTAGCGCTGCATCCACAAGCACATGGCCACGGACAGCACGTGAAATAGCCTTGCCAGTTAGCATATTGTCGACGGCATTGCTTGCGTAGATTACCTCCAGTAGTTCTTTCAGGCCAGAACCATCCATCAAGTGGCAAATGCAGTAAGAGAAAGCTCATTTCCATGTGCAGACCACCGAGTCTTAGGACAATCAGATCCATATCAATCATCGGCAGGAATTTGATGGTTCTGGGTGCAGTCCATGCTTGGCATGCTGCATGACACCAGACCAGCATGGTCTGGGTGAACGCAGCAGTACAGACGTTTTCCAAAGCAAGTCAACGTTGGAAGTTGTATCTTCGACATCCAATTTGAGTAGTCTCTGGTAGACGAGGTCATTGATTGAAGCATCAGTCGCACTGAAGTGGTGGATGTTGATGCGCCCAACAGCAGCTAGGTTTTCAGCACTTAAAGTAACTCTAGGAATTGGTGTCTTGATGCCTGGCGAGACGGCTGCAATAATGCCCATCTCTTGGAAAGTATTCATTTCATCGAGGGTTCGACTGTTATGGTCCACATTATCTGCTACAAACTGCACAAAATGACTCGATGCGAAGTCAGGAATTTTTTACCTCATATTTTGCTGACTGTCCACAAAATAAACAATGTTCTAATCAAACGGGGTTGCTTCAGATCGAAGTGAACGACGTTTACATATGTTTTCTGTTACGTTTACTTGCATCGAGTTAATTCTCCGCGGATTGCAGTGGTTTCTACGACAATCTTGATGCCCTGTCTGACCGGGAAGAGCGCGGATGCTGATCACACGTTTTTGCTAGCCTCATTTACACCATCACATCCTTTCTGTCACAAACTTACTGTTAGACGCCCGTCATTTAAGGACTCGTCACACAAAACATACAAGTCCATCGTGAAAATGTGGCGCGTCGAAACGAAACGATAAAAATAAAAACCTGAAAGTGAACATGGAAAAGATGTAGGCGTCTATAAGACCCTCGTGCAGCGCGAACAAAATATATTGTTTATTAATTGATAAATTATTTCGGTTACATTTACTAATAACACATATCAAAACTAGGATCGAGTGTGGGTGCATAAACTAGTCCACTCCAGATCACAAACCGACGCCCCCATGACGGTTCAAAATCGGGGTTCATTGTGTTTAAAATGTGACCTTCATCTTAGTAATTAATGCAGTTAAACTTCTGATATATCGTTGCATAGATCAACCCATTACCTTTCCAACGGTATGCATCAAGTGTATGAAATGCGCAAAGAAAATACATAACATAGCTTAACTATCGCGTAACCCTACATTTCACTATGCCAAAAAGTTACCGACAGCGACTTTCGACAACTTGTCATTATCGTCAAAAATAACAATGTTCCACCACGTGGATTTCGGTGGACTAATACCTGGTAATGTAGACATGTAGTACTAACTAAAACGCCATCATAATTACTATTGCAATTTGTTTGAGGTTGATCCGCTTTTGGGCGTGAAATTGACTGGACTAATGTATATTCAAGATCAATAAATTGTTTTTCGTTAATAATGATTGACTAGAGCCTTTCTGAATGTATTGTATATAATATATATGTGTTCATCATCATGCTGTGATCTTTGGGTTCTACAAATGTTTTAAGATATTGTTCATGATAAGTACTGCTAAACATATTACTGTTATATTATAAAATGTTAAGTAATGCAAACTATGAACCCATCAGTGAGTCATACCAAACCCCGGTCCTCTCTACCAACATTCCAGTGTTCTAACCACTGAACCACTGCACCCATCAGTGAGTCATAACAAACCACGGTCCTCTCTACTGACAGTCCATAAACGCCTCTCTTTCAACTATGTGATATTGATGCAATTCATCGCTGAGAAAACACGCCTGAAAACCAGCGATTTTTCGTAGTATTAGAAAAAAGCATATGGCAAATACTACAAAACGGGTTACTTCGGGGAAGTGTACTGGCGCCACCGTTTGTCAACAAACACAAATGATCAAACTATCCACATCAAAACTCGCAGCTTCATTTATGCTGATGACTTATGTATAACATCCCTGGGCAAGCACTTCAATAGCATTGAAATAACGCTCACATCAGCGCTAGGAACCATGACAACATACTACAAGCTGAATCAACTACGCGCAAACCCATCCGGTGACGCTAAGCGCAAATTAAGCGTTATCTGGAACGATACCTGACTGGACAACACATCAACACCAGTGTACCGTGGAATCCATATTGACAGAACACCATCATACAAAACACACATCTGTAACACCAAACAGAAGGTGGATACACGAAACAACATCATCCGCAAACTTGCCAACTCTAAATAGGGAAACACTGCACTGACGCTAAGATCCAGCGGCATTGCTCTTTGTCATTCTGCTGCCGAATGTGCATGTGCTGTATGGGCAAGATCAACACATGCGAGCAAGTTTAACCCTGTCTGCCCAACATGACCGCTGCTGCATCATAACGTGCTGCTTGAAACCTACCAACATAGACAGCCTACATCTGCTGGCTGGCATAGCTCCACCGGACATCAGGCGAACTGTCGCTAGTCGTACAGAAACATCAAGAAAAGCGGCAGACACAAAAAAACATCTATAAAACCACATACCTGCTATGAGACGAATAAAGTCACGAAATGGTTTCCTGAACTTCACAAAACCGCTGAACTCATCGCCCGCCAGCACCAGACTGGAAATGTGGGAAACATGACTGCAAGAAACATCAACATTCATTAAAATGGGATTGCAACCAGCTGAAACCCTGCCAGAAGGGTCTGACCAACCATGGCTCTGCTGGCGTTCACTCAACCGGCTACGTCCCGGAGTCGGCCGAGTAAAGACCAACACTACATACACGAGACGCAATCAACGGAGAAGAACAGACGATGTGCCACCTCCTCTGGTGCCGGCTGCTGGACGATCCTTGTACACCGGAAGATCATCTTGTGTGAGGGACACGAAAAGAAGATCGCTGAGGACCCCGATTCACACACGAGCGTGTGCTGCCGAAAATTATCTAAAATGTATGCGCTGCATCAAACACCACTGGAAATTGGACCATCATATTTCGTATGCAACTAAGTTGCTTTATAAAACATGCATATTTACTATTACATATACACCGGGCGACAGAAGTAATTTGATATGTTAGATCTGATGGAAAGACTGTTCGAGAAACAACCGAAACATCACAAGTACGGATGACGCATTATCTGTATGATCTTAGTCGGGGCCTGAAAGATTGCTTGATCCAATACTTTAAAATAGCTTGACATGAGATTCTGGAGTCACTGTCACCTGTCGCAGTGTTTGTTGATGGAATACAATAAAGAATGTAGGTCAAAACAAGACAGACAGACATATGCTGTATATCTCGCCATATTGTACAGCAACACGTATATTATACATATGACGCAATAATGACAATTCAAGTGTTAATAAATGTAGACTGAAATTATTGTGAGAACAAGACAAATGTTGACAATAGTCATAACTGAATGTTATTCAATATAATATTGTTGTTTATATTGATTTAAAGAAAGAAAGACAATTAAGCTAGTACAAGCTAGTATAGTAAAAGAGACTCATATTAAAAAATAGAATAGTCGCTCTCATATGAGCCACCTTGGAGGTGTAATTTCTATATAATCGATCGTCCACCAAGTTGTTTGTGAAAACTCCATTGACACATCTTTGCTAAATCTTATTCAGGTATGTATGTATTTGTGTATGGCTTCCTTGTCCACTTGCCATAATGGATGGCAATCTTGTTCAATGTTGATTAATTTGAGTAGGTAAAAAATGGTACGTCGGTACAACCGACCTTTGTCGAAAACAAACAAGATACGTGGAGGCAAAACACGACAATAAAGCACTTATGACAGTGACTTAGGCCACGTCTGCATGTTGACGTCATGCGTGGTTTGTTTTGGATCCGTGCCAAGCAGCACGACATTCACACTTGGGTGCTATATAAAGAGGTGATTGTCGGTAGGATTCAACAGCGACAGAGTACGACTTGAACCAAGACCCTCGTGTGTGCGAATCAAGTAAAGAAGTTTGACGGTTGCTTTCAACAAAGACAGGTTTTGTTAAAAGTTGTGCTTAATCTCGACATTGAATTTACACATTTAACAGAATAGCAATTGCGACATCTCACAAAATGCTGTTATATTACCACATTGCAACATGTATGGTTATTTTCCTTGCATAGTTACTTTGAAGAGACAATTAATTACACAACGTATATTAATAACTGTTCTCGGAATTACAATGGATGGCACTTTGCCAACACTTTGCCTCCCCATTTGTAGCATGATGCTGCTAAGTTGCAATTTGTCCGGAGAAATGCTACAATTTGCCCCAGCACAATATCATTTATAACACGTATGATCGGTTTAAAATATACTTAAAGCACGGCCTACGTAACAGCAAGAGCACATATTCATCACTTGAACTACCGAAAAAAACCAGCACAGCATAAGTCAAGTGCACACAGACCCTTACACATAGATAAGCGACAGTATAACAAATGACCGGTTTTTCTTTATATTGGCGCCGGTTTTTACCTTTTCAACGTATCCACGTGATATCAAATGTGACACATTTAAATATATTGATGAACATACTATTACCTTGCTAAATAATTTGAATTAATAATTTATCTGCAGTACATACACACACGCCGTACGTCTTATGAGATATGAATCAGGGTGATTTTGGCCTTTCTGGATCTCGGCCTTTCTGGATCTCGGCATGTTTCCGTTATCTCGGCCTATTCAGTGGTGATCTCGGCCTAGTCAGTGGTGATCTCGGCCTACTTAGTGGTAATCTCGGCGTAGTCAGTGGTGGTCTCGGCCTAGTCAGTGGTGATCTCGGCCTGGTCGCTAGTAATCTTGGCCTCGTGTTGCAATACATAAATAAGAGTTTTTTTGTAGCGTCTACGCAATGTTGCCATACACGATGCGAATTATATCTCTACAAATTCTGCGTAACAAATCCTTGTACAATAGATCACAGAACTGTTGGGGCTACCTTCTTTTCACAAATATCTTTACAATCTGTCTTGCTGGAACCTAAGCATGTACTGTATGTGTGGAAGTGTTTTGTGATCCTATTAAGAAGATAGTCGTCATCATTATCATAATCTAGTCGTCCGTGGAACTGGACCAGCAAAAGTAACCCAATTTGTTCAGAGTATTGTATGTCCTCCTGCTGATACTAAATGTGAATGTGAAGTCATTAGAAGCGATCGATGTTGCACTGCAGTGAAATGTTTGATAATTCTATCTGCATCTATTTCTATGTATTATACTATTTCTTATTGAATAAAGGATGAAGTCAGTGATTGCTATTTTAATGACAAATGTTCTTAACTAGTGGCTAGGACTGAAATGACGCAATATTTACTCAAGTCCTGATCTTTTTGGGAGGGATTTTGAGTTTTTAATATACAAAAATATATTATAACTTAGGCAAAAAATGGGGCATTCCGAAGACATATTGAGTGAATTATGCAACTATTTTTATTTCAGTGCCAGCAATCATTGTTACCTAACAATAAGTACATAATACAAATATATATATTATATAATAATTCTTAAGACATCAACACTAATCAAACCTTTCGCCGATGTATTTTATTAGGTTAGTAGGTTTACCTCTTGTAAACTCAGTGAGTCGACGACAGGTCACCAGTTTATCCCTTGTTTGTGATCGCCATAAACAAAACCGAGGGGAACAATGATTGAAGAGAAGCTATGTATGCGGACGCTGTGCTCGGTCGGTGAGATTGGACGCAAGCTAACGCAGCGCTGAGGTCGAGCAGTACCAGAACTACGTGCTTACGAAAATCCAGAGAACGCAAAATATCATATTGAATACATACAATCGCTGTCTCCACGCCGTGTGACGGGCGGTAGGCGCTCTGAAAAGGATCTCCGATATGTAACTTTCGTAGTTCAGTATTGATAATTTTGCTGAGCTGGGTTTGATCTTTCCCCGAGCAAGATATATTAGTATCATCAGCGAAAAGAATGAATTTTAGTAATGTTGAAATATTACAAAGATCATTTGTATATAGTATAAATAGTTTTGGGCCCAGAATAGAACCTTGCGGTACCCCACATATCACATTTAATAATTCCGAATTGTTATCCCCAATGCTAACATACTGTAGTCTATTATGCAAATAACTTTTTAGCCACTCATTGGCCATTCCTGTAATTCCATAAGCTTCTAAATTTTTGAGTAATAAATGATAATCAATTGTATCAAATGCTTTTTTAAATCAATAAAAACACCAATAGTGCATTTTTGGTTCCAAGGCAGTAGTAATGTTTTCAGTTAGTTCTAACAAAGTCAATGATGTAGACATACTTGACCTAAACCCATATTGACCACTACTTAAAATGTCATACTTTTCAATAAATTTATCTAGCCTAACATTAAATATTTTTTCTAAGATTTTACAAAATTGCGGAAGTAGAGATACAGGTCTATAGTTAGTAAAACAATATTTTCTCCAGCTTTATATACAGGGATTACTTTGGCAACTTTCATTTTACTCGGAAATACACCACTACTGAAAGATTTGTTACATATATGAGTAAATGGTACTACAATGTTAGAAATTACCTTTTTCACAATTACCATATCAACATTGTCATAACCTGTAGACTTTTTATTTTTGCAACTTTTGACAATATTAATTACTTCATTTTCTTCAACTCCAGCTAAGAACATGGGCTGGAATTAGTGCCTTGTAAATAATCAAGCACACTTATGTTTCCATTAGGTACCCTAATGTTTCTTGCAAGATTCGGCCCTACATTTACGAACAAATCATTGAAACCATTAACAATATATGTTTTGTTTCTAGTTAACCTACCATTAGTAGTAAAACAATTTGGGTAACTTGAATGCTGTTGTCGTTTTTTTATAATTGAATTTAAAAAATTTCATGTACCCTTTTGTATTGTTTTTTTCTTTGACCAATAATTTATTGTAGTACTCTTTTTCACAAAATCTAAGAATAGATAGATTTTTGTAACTTTTATATTTACATTCAGATTCTTTTGTTCTATTCCGCAAAAACTGTTTGTACATATTATTTTTGTTTTTACAAGCATTTCGCAAACCTCTGGGTTTGTTCTTAAAAATGGGTTTGTTATTACATATTTTTTTAATTGGACAGTTCTTATCACAGAGTCGAGTGAATATGTCGATAAAGTTAGTGTAGGCTATATTTGCATCGGTTTCGTTTAAAACAGTTTCCCAATTTACTAAAGAGAGATCATTGTTAAATGATTTTATACAACCTTCATTCAATTTTTTTATGAATCTCTATTTTTATCAGGAATTCTATTTATATCCATATCTGAATAACTGCACACACAAAATAACGGTAAGTGATCACTAATATCGTTTATAAGTAACCCTCTAGTAATATTACTGTTTAATCCATTTGTGAAAATGTTATCTATTAAAGTTGCACTACTATCTGTAATTCGGCTTGGCTTATCAATTAAGGGATATATACCTAGACTGAACAACATATCTACAAAATGTTGAGTACCCTTATTATTATATTTTAGAAGATCTATATTGACCTGAGGCTCCGAGCGTTGAAATGAATGAAGGACAAGCCATTCTGAATTGTTTTGCTCTTAACAAATTGTTCTACTGTGTAATAGTCACAGCGTGTAGAAATACTGTTAAAGAAATTGTTGTTAGGGTCAATGTCATTTTCAAAATCACAACAGTTGAATTTAGAAATGTTAAACGATTTAAAGTTGAAGATAGAACATTGTTGATATATATATATAGTATAGTTTGCATTAACATTCAGGTCAGAGTAAATAAATTTAAATTCATCATTGCTGATACTACTATATGGAAAAACATTGGCACATACTTCACAATATATATATAGAAAGAATCTTTAGCTTTAACCGAAAGTTGATTTTGTTAAATTTGCAGACCTCCGGGTTGTCCAGAGTAACTTTCTTCTGCCGGCCGTTCTCATCCACCACACAGTGAATTCGGCCGTCTCGGATGAAGGCGCGTTTCACTCTGCTGTCTTTCTTTACCTCACGCAGCATCTTGCTACGGAGAGAAGTCAGGTCGTCGTAGATAATGATCTTCGATCCACTTGCATCCTTCAGCTTTTTCTTTGCCCTACATGATGTTCGATTTAACCTCTCGTCGCACGAATTTGCACACGATGGCCTTGGCTCATCCCGGTATCCGATGGCTTGTGCTTATGTCGTCACATGCGACATTTACACCGATCTTCTCGCACATATCGATGACCATGCGGGAAGTATCCTCGGTTTTCCCTTGAGCTGGTTCGGGGAAGCCTGTGATCTTTATGTTGTCTCTCCGACTGTATTGTTCAAGGGCATCGATTTGCCACTGTTGGCGTTGCATCTCACGTTTGATGTTGCGCACATCTTCTTTTACGGTCTGCAAGCATGTTTGTAGTTCTTCCTTGATTTCATCCACAATCAGTTTGGTAGATGTGGAGAGCGCACTGGTGATTGCGGCAGTCACGGATTTAATGATGATTGGTTGAATGGCCGCTACGACTTGCGACACAATGTCACCTATCGCAGCAGCTTCGATGGTTGTCGTGTCGGTCTCGCTGGGTTTTTGCTTCCTCCTTGATTTTGTCGACTGGCTTTGGTTGGTAGTCCTCTTGGCTCCCATTGTTGCAGAGAGTACCTTCTCCACTACCGCTGCTACAGCCTCGTCAGCGTCATTATCAACACTGCCAACACTGTGGTCCATGATGTCATTATCAACACTGCCAACACTGTGGTCCATGATGTCATTGTCAACACTGCCAACACTGTGGTCCATGATGTCATTGTCAACACTGCCAACACTGTGGTCCATGATGTCGTTGTCAACACTGCCAACACTGTGGTCCATGATGTCGTTGTCAACACTGCCAACACTGTGGTCCATGATGTCGTTGTTTCTGTCACCACCTTGATGTCGCGCCTCCACGCCTACTTACACACGGGCAACCAAGCGTGGTATGGCAGTTTATTGTTGACAATACTTAGGGAGGAACTTAGGGAGGAACCGCTCCATCTGTTCCCAGTTGTACACCACGCCGTTCTAGATTTTAACAAGATTTAACAAGATTTGCCATCCAAGCCAAAGGCCCAGATGGCAAGTGGACAAGGAAGCCATTGGCTTATCGAGAGTCCAACAATGTTCATCTACTTATAGCCCGCCCTCCTGAGATATGTGTCAACCTTGTTTTTAAACATATTCACGCTGCTAGCAGTTACACAATCTGTAGACAATTTGTTCCATTCATTTATTGTCCTCTGTGAGAACGAGTGCTTCCTGATGTCCAATCTACATTGATCCTTTACTAGTTTTACCTCATGTCCTCTAGTTCTGCTATCCTTCTTGAGTGAGAAAAACATATTTCTATCAATATTTTCATACCCATTCAATATCTTAAAAACTTCAATCTGATCTCCTCTTAACCTCCTTGTCTCTAGAGTTGTTAAACCACATTCTTTCAGGCGTTCTTCATAACTAAGGTCTTTTAGTTCTGGAATCATTTTAGTTGCTCTCCTTTGTATGCGTGCAAGCGTATCTATATCCTTCTTACGATATGGTCTCCATGCTTGTATACAGTATTCTAAATTAGGTCTAACTATTGCTTTATAAAGAGGTATAATTAACTTTTTTCCCTTGTATGTTATGTTTCTTCTAATCAATCCAAGAATTTGATTACCCTTTGCAGCTGCAATACCACACTGCTCTGAAACTTTCATATCAGCGCTTATTGTAACACCCAAGTCCTTTTCTTTTACAGTAGTACCCAGAACAGTATCTCCCATTTTATAGTTTACATTCAAGTTCCTATGTCCTGTATGTAGGCATTTACATTTCCCAAAATTGAACAACATCTGCCATTTCTCAGACCATTCTACTGCTGGTTCCGAGCCACTCTGTCCAGCGCCATTTCCAAGACGTTGTCAGACGTCGGCACTTCTTTCATTCGCTCGAAGTACGCCTCGTGGTGCGGTTCGGCGGTCACGTGTTCCCCGATGATGTCATCCATGACGTCAGATACTAGTTCCTTCAGCTGCATGGAGAACACGAGCACTGTGACGACCATGTACCACGTGTCCTTGGTGTGGTCGTGAGTCGACGGTTGACTCGTGAGCGGCGCGCACGCATGCCACGTGTTTATGTTCCTGTGAGACAAGGCTCGCCAGTTGCGCCATTTGCTCGCTGGAGGCGCTGGAGGCGCCACGCAGACGGTCCTCCCCGAATCGATTAGCAGCGACGCGAGTGAGGCCCTTCGAATGGCGGACAAGTGTGGCAAGATCATCGCCGCGGGTCGATATCACTGGCGCCCAGCGTCACTTTTTTGTTCACGTTTGACATGCTTGTTGGTGGTGATTGTATGGTCATTGGAAGAACGATCGGATAAATTACCATTTACTACAAACGTGATGACGCAGACAATATTATCAATATTATCAATATTATGTAGTTACAACACTGCATAAGAGCTGTATTAATAATTATAATGATGATGATGGTGGTCGTTTTGTTGGTTGTGTTGATTTTTGTCAACTAAACGAAGTGTATCAGCAATTTGATGCTGTGATGTGACGAAGTGACCCCTGAATTGTCTTTTTTCAAGTTCTTTTCAAACTGCTGGAGGTCTGAGCGGTGGACAATTGGTAAAACCCTGCGAAAACAAATGGAGGCGATAGATGAAACCACGTACAGGTAGATCCACTTGTTATACGAAGTGAGCTGTTGACGTTGTGAATAATATGTGTCATCTACAGATTGTATCCCAGGCATTCGTCCACCACACTGTTTTACAAGTGTTTTGTAAAGACACTTTGTCCATAAGAGACATGAGACAAAAACAAGTCAGAATTAAAGTATGATTGAAACAACATAATGTACATGCCCCTAGCGGATTTTATTTGGAATGTTTCTGTCACAGCGCCCCCTGGAGGAGACGATTGCATGAAGCTGGAGCCCCAGGCCCAGAAACGACTCGAACTGTTCAAGAAACAGGTTTGCGTACTAATTATTTGGGAGCTTCATGAAATACATACCACTGTTTTTTCTTGTTTTTCGTACAAGTATGTTGCACCTCGGAGAGATATTTCAGCGATACAACTAGTATTCTGTGTCACCAGGTTTGTTGTTTTTTGGAAGTTACATTTAAGCGTGTTATACAAGTTTTGTTGGTTATTTCTTACATAGTCATATCTTATGTTCCCCGATTTTGTTACATAGTTTGTTTTCTCATGATCTGCTGTGTGACTGAGCGTTGTGCCAGTCATTAGTAGGGCCTGGCTGCCATCTCTTTCTGATCTCTTGTTTCAGGGTTAAACAAAACTTGTACATTTGCCATTTCATCTGTTTTAGGGTTTCAACAATTTGCCTATCTGTGTGGCAAAAAGACACTTGTCATTATCACATGACCCGTCGATGAAAGGGGAAGCAACAGGCTTTACCCGGCAAATCAGTGACGCGAGGGCCAGTGTTGGGGGTAAGATTCATTTACCTTCTTGTGGGAAGAGTAAGTACAATGGTAACTTTGTGTGCCAGGGAAGACAGTTCTCGGTGGCATTTGTCGCATCTCAAGTCCTCGTCATTGTCAGCAGTTAGTATCAAAGTCTTTGATTCTATTTTTGTCGAAGAAAGTAAGCAATATATGGTGTATCAATTTATCCTTGTAAAATAATTTTTGGAGGAAAATGAGAAAAAGTTTGTGAGAAATCATCATAATAATAGTTTATTTCTTTCAATAGAATTTTAATAAAAAACATAAAAATTATGTAAAAAAATTACAATTCAGGTTAATACTGGTCTATCCTGAAGCTAGTGAAGCATAATCAAAGCATTGGCTTAGTTTTCAACATTTCGACTTCCTTTGTTATTTGAGCATTTCTAGTAAGCAGCGTTAATTATTGGTATTTTAATAGTAATACATCTCATTAAATTAAATTGGTTTTTTATATGCATTTTACAGATGAGCACCACGCCAGGGCTGCCGACGTGACCTTGCATCTGCGACCTTGTCCTTGACCTAGAAACCGAGGAAGTGTATTGCCTCTCCTGACGTGTCTATCAACGAAGCCATCAGCCGGGGACATCAACCCAAGTTCCTATCAACCAGACGGGAAATAAGGAATGGGATGTTGGAAACAATGGAGGTCATAACTGTTGATATGTAAAAGGGACAAGTGTGAAACAATTGACAAACAAGATTTTGATGAATGGCAAAAAATATATTGTTGCAGCAGTAAACAAGGTGGTATATAGAGTGACTACCAGTTGCTCACGAAGTAACGCTGTGTGCATGAACGGAACAAATAGGTTGCACATAAATACCTGGCTAAATTATGCATCAATTTATAGTCAAATAAAGTTCAATCTTTGTTCAGGTATTGGCTATGCAAACAGAGCAAGCAACAGAGAGATTAGTCTGGTAAGTTGTTATTGATGTTAGTTACCTGTATACTATATCAGACTAGACGATAATCAACCCAGAGAACAGACAGGATTCAGAGGCGGGTACTCAACGACAGATCACATCCATGTCATAAATCAACTGAAGGAGAAGTGCCGCGAATTCAACATACCATTCTGTATAGCATTCATTGACTATGAGAAGGCCTTCGACTGGGTACACACCCAGGCAATACTGTCTTCACTCCAAGACCAAGGGATAGAAGATGCATACATACAACTCATGAAAGATATATACACAGACAGCTCTGTGACAGTATATCTTTACAAAGAGAGCTATAAAATAAACATCAAAAGAGGATATCTTCCTGTGCACCAAAACACCACAAGAACTAGAAATAATGCTACAAGAACTATGCGAAGAAAGTAACCAAAGCGGCTTGAGGATGAACATCTCAAAAACAAAAATAATAGTGGAAGACAATATATGTTAATAACACTCAGATAGAGAATGCGGAGAGATACGTATACCTAGACCAACGCTTCAGCCTTAGGGACAAGAACCAAGACAAGGAAATCCTACGACGAATCACAGCCGGCTGGACAGCATATGCAAAACATCGCGACATCTTCAAAAGTAACTTTGCTATCTGTCTAAAAAGAAAGGTTTACAACTCGTATGTACTGCCAGCTATGACATACGGTTCTGAAACATGATCACTCACAAAACAAGCTCAGAAAAAACTAGCGGTCGCGCAGATAAAAATGGAGAGGAGTATGCTTAATTTAACATACCATGACAGAAAGACAAACACCTAGGTGAAAACAAAGACAGGAGTCACAGACGTGACAAAAACAAGTAGAAGAATGAAGTGGTCTTGGGCAGGACACATCAGCCGAATCAAAGATGACATATGGATAAAGCGCATTACCACCTGGAAACCACACGGAAGGAAGAGATTACGAGGAAGACCAGCAAAACGATGGAGAGACGATTTGGATGAGTATTGGAATGAAACCACCTGGCAGAGAACAGCACAAGATAGGCAAACTTGGAAACAACATGCTGAGGCCTTCGCCCAACCACTGGACAATACGGCTGATATATAGATAGATATCAGACCTAATGTAATTCTGATTAAAATGGTGGGTGTAATCACCTAATTTAACGTTAGAAACCAAGATAAATTCAGAGTTTATCTATCGAGATGTTTGCTATTTTTAAATTACTAAATTGCGCACATAGGAGAAAGATCTGTGGTGGACACTGATATGTGGTGGACACTGATCTATGGTGGACACTCATCGCATGCGAGTGTTTGTTTTGTTTCCAGTGTTTTCACTCACCATCACGGATGATGGGCATAATTAGGGTATATATATATATATATATATATATATATATATCTGTATATATATATATATATATATATATATATATATATATATATATATATATATATATTATATATATATATATATATATATATATATATATATATATATATATATATATATATAAATATATATATATATATATATATTATATATATATAAATATATATATATATATATATGAAGTAGGAGGTGAGGTGAGGTGAGGTGAAGTGAAGTGAAGAGAAGTGAAGATAAGTGAAGTGAAGTGAGGTGAGGTGAGGTGAGGTGAAGTGAGGTGAAGTGAGGTGAGGTGAGGTGAGGTGAAGTGAAGTGTAGTGTAGTGAAGTGAAGTGAAGTGAAGTGAAGTGAAGCCGTCGGTCGCCAGCTGAATACGGAGGCGGTACGGGTCTCGTTCGACCGCAGTGATGTCGAGCTTGTTGTCGGCTGGACAACAGTAGGCCGGATGTCAATAGATCGTGGAGACGGGGCGTTTCGTGACGACGATTGACGCGGACGCGTTGAAGTCGCACACGGGGAAGACAGCTGAACGGTTGGCAGGACGCACAGATGTCGCACGCGCAGGGAAGGCAGCTGAATAGTCGTCTGAACGCTCCGTCGGCCGTCAGCTTGACGTGGATACGACGAATGTGTCGTGAAGATGACTTATGCGGACGTACTGTTGTCGTACATGAAGAGATACCTTAACATACATACGTACATTCGTACGTATGTACGTACAAACGTATAAACGTACATACGTAGATACCTACATACATACATACATACATACATACATACATACATACGTGCTCTGAGAAAACATACTACAACGAATTGCTAGAGAAACAGAAAAATAATATAAAGGGCACCTGGAAAATATGAATTTAAACACTGAGTTTATTAGAATTTATAATATCTCGGTTATAGTTAGTTAATTAAAGGGAGGCAAGTCGATAGGATTTATAATATCTTGGTTGTAGTTAGTTAATTAAAGGAAAGGAGGTTGATAGGATTCATAACATCAACATAACGTCCAACAATTTTCTCATCTATGTGTAGCCCGCCATTATCAAATATCTGTCAATTATATTTTTAAACATATTCACACTACTAGCATTAACACAATCATTTGGCAGTTTGTTCCATTCATTTATCACCCTCTGTGAGAAAGAGTACTTTCCCATGTCCAACCTACACTGCTCCTTAATTAATGCTGCTTTGTGTCCTCTGGTTATACTGCCTATTTAAGTTTGAAGAACATATTCCTATCAACATCCTCATAACCGTTCACTATTTTAAACACTTCTATTTTGTCTCCTCTTAGTCTCCTGGTCTCTAGTGTTGTCAAACCACATTGTAATAAGTTACTTTCGTAACTAAGGTCTCTCAATTCTGGAATCATTTTAGTTGCTCTTCATTGTATTCTTTCTAGGTTGTCTATGTCCTTTTTACGATACGGCCTCCATGCTTGAATATAATATTCCACATGTGGTCTAACTATTGCTTTGCACAGGGGTACAATTAGCTATTTCTCCTTATACATGATGGTTCTCCTAATTAGCCCTAGAATGTGAGTTCCTTTCGAAGCAGCAATCCCAGATTGCTTTTTCTTGTGTGATTCTACCTAGTACAGCATCCCCCATTTTATATTCCTCGTCCATGTTTCCATGTCCTATGTGTATACATTTACACTTCCCAAAATTGGATAACATTTGCCATTTTTCTGATAATTTAACTAATTTATCTAGATAATCCTGTAAACTTTCTTTATCTGTATCATTAGTAACCCTTCTGAATACTTTTGTGTCATCTGCAAATTTGAGTACTTTGCAAGATATGTCATCTTCCAAATCATTCATATTAAAAACAATATAGGGCCTAATACTGATCCCTGTGGTACCCCACTCAAAACTGATTTCCAGTTTGAAATCTCACCATCTACTATTACTCTCTGTCTTCTGTGTGTAATCTATCCAGTTGATTACATCATTACCTATACCATGGGCTTTTAGTTTAAGTAACAATCTTTGATGTGGCCCGTTATCGAAAGCTTTCTGATAATCTAAGTAGACAATATCCACTGGTGACCCGTCATCTACCCACTTTGTAATTTCTTCAAAAAAAACATAAGAGATTGGTTAGACATGACCTTGCTTTTAGGAACCCATGTTGAGATGTGTTTATTAATTTATGTTTCACAAGAAATGTTTCACAAGGAATTCCACCATGTGGTCTCTAATTAATGTTTCGAGTAATTTACATACAACTGATGTTAAACTCACTGGTCTGTAATTCTCTGGCTTGTTCCTCGATCCCTTAAATAGCGGCGTAATATTTGCTTCTTTCCTTTCTGAAGGAACTATTCCTTCTTCTAGTGACAAGTTAAACAATTTTGCAAGAGGTGTACTAATTTGATTAAGCAGTTTTGGTGGTATCCCATCAACTCCAGGTGATTTATTATCTTTCATCTTCTTAATTTCCTGTGCTATCATTTCAGGAGTTACAAATAATTGCCCCAAATGTTCTGATATACTGCCCTCAAATTTAATAAATGGTACTGGAAGTGAGCTGATATCTTCTGTGGTAAAAACTGAGCTGAAATACTCATTCAGGACCTCTGCCATTTGAAACCCGTCTGAAATTATGTTTCCCCTGTTGTTTTCCAGTGGTCCGACCTTAGTTCGAACTTTCTGTTTACTCCTTACATAAGCATAGAAACTCTTGCTGTAATTTTTTATATTACCTGCCAATTTTTTTTCAAAGGTTGTTTTAGATTTTCTAATTTCAATTGTAGCTAGTGCCTCTTTGTAATTTGTAAAGTCTTCATCCTTTCTGATATGCCTATAAACCCTCCACATAGTTTGCTTAAACACTATTTTTCTAATAGCTTCTTTTGACAAGTGTTTCTTTCTAGACCGTTTTCCTTGATTTTTCAATGGAACAAAGTTATCGATGATACTCTCAATTTCATATTTTAGAATATTCCACCATTCAATTGCGGTCTCATTCATCAGCATGTTATTCCAATCTAGCTTTGCTAAGCATTTTCTCATATCTTCATAGTTACCTTTGTGGAAGTTTCCCCTAAACGTTTTTTTTATTTTTACTTTCTGATTTTACATTGATGTCAAAATGTATTTGATTGAAGTCACTGTTACCCAATGGTTCATGTATTTTTACATTGTCCACTAATTCTTTTTGTGATGATAAAACTATATCTAATAAAGTTTAGATCAATCTGGTAGTAGCAGTCGTTACAGTAGTCGTAATCGTCATGTCAATAGACTCAAGTAAAACAAATGTGTTGGTCGTAGAGCTAAAGGGAATGTACAACAAGTGTCTGGTTAACTAGCTGATACGCAGCTAGTTCATTTTAGGCATTTTGTTTGATTAAAATGCATCAATTCTCTTAACTCTTCCATCTTAAAGTATATCTAATTGAACAATATTATAAGCTGTGATTTGAATTTTTATCCTGTAGAATATTTATCCTCAGAAACTACATAAATCAGGAATAAAGTTGACGTCTCACAAAGCTACAGCTGTAGACACGAGCGGTTTGTCAATTTAATTCTTAATGCTTTGAAAGCCGAGAAAACCAAGACAAACTGTCTGGCATCTCCAGCCCAATATCAACCGCAGGCAGTGTTTACTGATATAATGGTTTGTGACTTGTCTTGTTAGATCTTGTTACTATCTACCGATTTTATTTCAAAATAAAGTTGGGACCGGGTGGGGCTCCACCATGCCGTTGGAGGGTAGGATTCTAATCCCCAACTTTTCGTGTTTTTTTGTGTGAAATGTCTATATGTCACATGTTATTGTATACTAGCAGTTATCATTACGCCTATAGCACAATGCCGGTACACCTTTCATATGTGACTTTTCTACTGTACATTTCACACAGTAATTTATAGGTACATATGTAGTATATGTCAGTGCTGGTTGTACGTCTGATGGTAAGTCCGGACAATAATTGTATTACTTTGGATATATTTTGTATATTTACAATAATGTTGTTACAGTCAGCGATGCGCTCACCACTATAGGTGTGTGAGCGTCTGGCAATCCAATAAATTTATTCATCGTTTGCCATGTTAACAACCTACTACTGTCTTTGCTTTGTTGACGTAAATTAAACCAGACACATCAGTTCCAATTTATAATGGTGGATTTCTTTAGATAGCAGCGCAGCAACTTAAAACAGTGACATTTTATTTCTCAGCTGTTTTCACAGTGTTGTTATTCACCAGATCGTAATAAAAAAACTAATTCCTATTAACTTTTATATACTATATATCAATAGCATTACTCAGTGTATATGTATGGTCACATACGAAAACTGGATATAACTATGGGTTCATTACACAATACCAAAACCATACAATTACAATAACAACTGAGATGACAAATGTTTCCATGGTTACCTGAATTCCAAGAAAGTAACGGCAAACGGAAACGGACACAAAGTAACAGGAAATGTGGATTATTATTACAATTTTAAACATTATAAGAGTATAAAAATAACACTTATTTTGATTTAGTATTTTTCATTGTTGAAATATATCAATAACATTTTAAAACTAATAATAACACCAACTGATAAAACACATGAAACATGTATAAAAAAAATTTATAGAATATTATAATATTAACATATACATACAAATATATATATATATATATATATATATATATATATATATATATATATATATATATATATATATATATATATATATATATATATATATATATATATATATATATATATATATATATATATATATATATATATATATATATATATATATATGCACACATTATAATAATGACTAGTGTAACATTTTCGTAATTGAAATATACATAGAAAGTGACACACATTCAAGTTATAACCCGCGTAATCTAGTTTTTAATGTTGTGTCTTTAGATGTTTCTTAAATAAGTCGTCAGATTGTTATGTTTTCAGATAAATCTTTCCATACATCTTAGCAGAATAGTTACGTTGGTTTCGGTGGTCTAACTGTCAATATCAAGATGAAGCATGACAAGGGGGTCTAAAAAAATAGCGTGACGTACTTTTTGGATTGCACTGGGGCCATACCAGGAATACCAAACACTGCATTCTGCACATGGGATTTTGGGAAGATGCTTGCCTCGAGACATTACGTATTTTCTTTCTTTTTATGAACATATATATGCCATTATTTACATCTTTCAACAATGGAGCCTCTTATTTTGCAAGAAGGCGCTACCTTTAATACTTTGACTGTTGTGTATTATATACATTCAAGTAATCCATACAAAATATGCTAGTCATGATTTCACATTGTACAATGTATGCATGGTTATTAGTTAATATAAAACTATGTCCTGGTCGTTCACTTGTGTTAATTCGTGAAAACTGCGCACCAATTCTGCCTACATCTGCTGAACATGTGAAAAGGATTGTCACTCCAGAATTGGTCTGCACATTCACAGCAGGCGCTGTACCACCAACCACTCTCTCTTTAGACGCAGAACCTATTGTCTTTCGAGACTGGGAGGCCTATATAATGGCGCCGCCAAACGGAGTTCTTAAACTTCACACATCGCGAAGCCTTGACTAACGATGTTTAGGTTTTGTAAATTTTTATCGTTTATTACACAACAAGTGTAATGTTTTTTTATCACGTGGCATGTTACGTCACATGAATATCTATGTGGTAGATAAATGTGGAGAAGTTTGGCGGCTGTATATGAGCGTTTTCGTGGTAATTTGGGGTGCGGCGCTAAACTGCAAAAGTATCGCAATTTGCTACTCTACGGATAAGAATATAACTCTCCGTGTTACATAAATACATTCATAATTGTACGGTGTTTGATTTCAACCACAGCAGCGCCGCCGCACTTTGGTTTTGGTGTAACTGAACGTCGCCTTGTCAGAATTGTAAAGATCGACCCGTGTCTCGTCGTTTTTGGGCGCGTGCGCGAGAGTCGATTCTCACAAAGTTCGCTATTAGCTCGCCAGATTCATTCACGTCTAGAATGAAATCAGTTGTAACACCAGTTGTCCAGGTATCGTATCGATTAGAGATTTATTCGACAGCAAGTCACTTCACGTACATTTCACAATCACATAAAATCGCCATCCCGGCACACCAGTATACACCGAACGTACCATCGGTAACCTCTTTGGTTGAAATAAAAAAGTTCGGAATTTAGAAATCAAACGTAACGCTAGTGCAAGCCGGCTTGGCTTGTCTATGCGGAAAATTTTTAAGGTCTGAATATTGGGACCATTTTCGTAGCTTCCCTCTTGGAGCGTACATGCACGTCGTGTCTCGGTGAGATAGTCTGCCGCGCTCCCCGAGTGCGCAAATCCGTCCCCCTTTTAAAGTAAGTCAATAGCTTTCTCAGACATTTTCAGTACCAAAGTACACATGCGTGAAAATCTCCTAATTCTACCAAAATCATCCAAAACCGTCTCACGCATGCGTGAACAGGCCGATGCCACACAACCTCCCTGAAGAAAACCCATTTGCATTTTCGCATAATTATTATATTATGTGTACGGTGTGGGTGGCTGTCCTACCTCTTGCCAAACGTTTCCCGGCCCGCTTACGGGTCAGGCCTGGGCGATATCTTGAAGAACTGGTTGACAACTCATTAATAAACTTCTAAGCACGGGGATGAGCGTCAACTTTCGATCCACGCCTGTAGCTTGGTTCGGACGAAATACCCATTACTCACAATTAAACGTCTGCACCCAACGCTAGGCTACATGTCTACATAAACGTCCTGGATGTTCTGAATAACAAAATTATTATATCTATATTAACCGCGTAACGAAGGCAATGACTTTACAATGCTACGACACTCCTTGTCAAAAACATGCTTTTTGACACAACTTAACAAAACATGTAAATCGGCTTGATCATACAAATCAGAGGCATACACGTACGTGTTAAAGGCTCTGGCGTAACGAAAGCCTGTACAAAAACACTAAAACGCATGCGAACGACAACGGCGTTCGTAAAGAATGCAGGTACAAAAACACTGAAAGCGCATTAGTATGCATGTGAACCTGCATGTTCACATAATAGTTGTGTGTGCAATGCCTTGTCTCAAAACATACCGAGTTATACAATAGCTAACTTGTACATCAAACTACTTGTATCCCTGATTAGGTGTTTTGGTCACTTTGCCACGCTCTTGGCAATTGCAATGAGCCTACAGTAGGTAACTCATTCAGGGTATCTCCCAATTAATTTACGGATTCGTGTTGTGACACTCCATTGAGCGACGTATTTAACTTTGGGCGGTACATCATGATTATGATACCCATAATCGCAATCACCACACAAATCTAACTGATTGCCACAGTCCAAGAAATATGCCCTGCATATAATAAATAATAAAACTTTATATTTACACCATCAAATCCGGGGCTACTGCCCCGTTCACGGGTGTGTACAGACTAGTGCCCTGCACGGGCCGGGCTTTAGGTCCAAGCCCGGCCCGGCCGCGTAATTTTTTTCCTATCAACGTTCCGGGCAATTGACATAAATGGGCGGAGATTTTACAGAGATGACTGTGACGGATCATCACGTGATGTGCATTCCGCCGACTGTGACGCGTCATCACGTGGCGCGCATTTCCTTCGAAGATAGCGGGTTGTTGTGGTGCAATCATAAATTTAAAAAACAACCGCAATATTTTATAAAGCATGTCATGTCTTAACTGAGAAGGCTCTATATGTCTTATACTGTTCATTGGCTTTTCCATATATGACTTATTTTGCAGAAATTTGTAGAAACACATAGACCCAATGTGTTACATGTTTTCTAGAATTGTATGTAGAGGCAAGCATTTGGATCATATAAATCCCATGTTCTACTAGATGCATGCTCTGAAGTCGTTTGATTTAATTCATCTAAAGACTGCAGTAGTAATGTACAAGGCATATAATAATATGTTGCCTGTTAACCTGCAGAAATTTGTTTTACATTTTGTAGCAATTCGCAAGACGAGACATGTAAACATGTAAAAAGAAGAAGGTACATTAATTCGAACTGAAATTAAATCAATGTGTTTATCTAATTATTGGGTTAAACTATGGAATTCTCTTGAATATGAACTTAAAAGTTGTCGTAATATACAGGTTTTCAAGGCACTTTATAAAGAAAATTGTGTTCTTAATTATATTTTTAATTAACCGATACTATTCATTAGGTGAACCGTTGTACTATGTGTTATAATTATACATACCGGTAAATACAAGTTTGAAGGGTAGCTAACATGAGCTTCAGATAAGCTCAACTTTGCTTGTTTTCACTATACCCATCACTTAGTTACATTTGTGTGTAAACATGGTTACTTCAGACTAATTCAACATACTTATTACTTATAGTTTTTGATTAACTAAATTAGTCATTAATTAGTTGCATACATAGTGTGTTACAATATGCGTCATTTATCACTGTGAGTTGTTGAATGGGGAATGCAATCATAAGTTGTATTACTTCAGCATTCTCCCTTTTCCAAAATAGCGTATTTCATTGTAAATATGTGACAACCTTGGAAATAAATTTCTATCACGAGTGTGTAGTGCTGATAAATGTCATAGTGTGTAACTTTATTAACTGATTTGTAGTAAAAGTCTAGTTGCATTCATTGAACTGTTCTAATGTGTGAATCATAATGTTATTTGCAACAATTTATAGTCAGTCAGCACATACATGACACGTGTCACTGGGGTATGCATATATAAAATTACATAATTGCACATTACGCACGCACACGCTCGCTCGCACCCACACACACCCATACTCACCCACACCCACACACCCATACACCCACACATCCACACACCCACACACCCACACACACACACACACGCACACACACACACACACACACACACACACACACACACACACACACCCACCATCTGACGAACATACAAACACGAATGCTTGTATATACGACTAGCTATGCATGTAACACATCATTATTACAATTATGTAGCGAACACACGAACACACGTGCAATGTAGCAGACGATTATTATTTAAAGTTCTAGCCTGGCCCATATTCTTCTATTTAGGGCACTCGCGCTGTCGCTCATCCAGCATGTCGAGTAATCTCCGCCAACACACGTGCAACGTAGCCGACGATTATTATTTATAGTTCTAGCCCATAATATTATTCTGTTTAGGTCACTCGCGCTGTCGCTCAACCCAGCATCATCGAGTAATATCCGCCCATTTATGTTAATACGTTAAAAGGAAAAAAAATTACGCGGGCCGGGCCGGGCCTCTACATAATTTCGCAGGCCGGGCCGCGGGCCTGGGCCTAGTGTGAGCGGGCCGGGCCGGGCTTGGGCTGGGCCTGGACATAATAAAAATATTCATACAAAACCCAGATTATTAATTTTATTATTAATAAAAACTGATTATAAATTGTAATTCCGGTTAATGAATGCTTAAAATTATTTCTTTAGTATTATATAGTTGCAAATTGAGACCTTGCATGGAATTATGAATGACACTAGTGCTTTATACATTGGAATGCAGTTTAACCTCTTCAACAATGGGACTTCCTATGGTATCATTTTAATAGCGAAATTTCATATACAATATATGCATAGTCGCATGTCCATATCACACTGTGATTGGAGTAGGCTCTGCAAACTGCATATTTTTGGCATGAATGTACCTTTTTGCATATATCTAATGGCCCCATATCAGGCCACTTAAGTTCACCTGGATGGAAGCAGCACGCCCCAAATGTTTACTTTAGACATATTTGCAGAGGAAATGAAGCTATGATTAACCACCAACTTATCACCCTTTGACCCAACCAGTGGACATTCTATTGTCTAGGTCTTCCCTCTAAATATTGCCCGCCTGAATTACCAGCCCACTGGCCACGGCCCACTACCCAGTAGTGCCAGTACCTGCTACCCACCCCAGTTGGTATTTGGTAATTTTCAATTGTGTTAACTAGTGTCTACTGTTCAATGTCTACAATTTCCCCAGTACTGATTCATTCACACTTGTACTAATTCACACATGTCTGAACCTGATCTGTCTCAGACTAGTGACTGCAGAGCGGCTGGATATGCCACTGGGTGTCAGTGCCAGTGGGTGACATAGTAGTAGCTAGTTCTAGCTACTAGCTAGACACTACTAAACAACAACTGACATTAGTATTTCAGTAGTAAACATTATACTATGTTCAAAATTATTTTTTTATTTAATAAAACAATAAGTCTGTTTTTACAGTTTATTTGTGTTTCGTCTTTCGGACGGGCCTGGACTGTAACTGCTAATTGCGGGCCGGGCTTGGGCTCAAATTATAGGCCCGCGCAGGGCACTAGTACAGACACCAGTTCACACGCTACAAACTTGTATGTAGATAGTGATAATAATAATAATACATGCGCTATATAAAAAAAGTATGCAGAATGTTCCTCATAATTAGAGTGTCGTCAACGGAACTAATTGCTAGCTTATCCAGCTGGATTTTATTTCGCCCATAGACTTCCACACTGAACTTTTCAAGTGTCTATTTATCTTTTCGTGGGGAATATTTCGAAGAAGGGACATGGGTGGAACGGCAATTACAAATAATTCGACCATCACGTGGGAGCTAAGTCGGGCTATACCCGATTATACTTGTCGTAGAGCAAAAGCTCCACTCATTAGATTAAGGGACGTTCGGGATTGTTAGCGCAAAACAGTGCGACGGATTCAGCATAAGTCATTAAAACGAACGTTCAAGGAATTAACTCAATTACCGTCGGGTCTTTGTTGATCGGTTGTGTCACGCTTACTCCACATCGCTTTCGCTTAGCGACTTCCCCAGTAAGAATTCCTCCGGGGCATTTGAAACGAGTTCTGTAATCAATGGCCCCTGCCCTACAAACCTTTTTTCCAGTGACAAGCCGTTGGCTGAAACATACCAGCTGTTAAAGTGTGGGTGGCTACGTCGGCGGCAATCTGAAGTTGGACACTTGAGTTCCCCGGAATAGGCCAACTCCAAATGTAATATGTTTTATAAGACACACTATCCGTTAGTGGGAGTCTATCACGAACAATCAGCTGGTGTTCTGTTCGAGATGTTGGCGACACTCGAATATTCTCGTAATACCAATTTACAGTGGATGAACAAAACCCGGCCCGTCTGCCTGCAGTTAAAATCTTTAATAATTCATGTCTGCTTAATTAACTCTTTGGTTAAAAATCCTAACTTAAGCTATGTATGTGGAACATATCTTGTCTAAGCCAATTACTGCGTGCAGACTCCATAGCGCTTAACACCTGCTCTACTCTGCTCTGCAAAGGTTTGTCCTGTTGCTTTATTAACTACTTCAATGATACGGATCTCAGCCGACATTTTCTCTACATAATGCTGTAATCTTAAAATGTGCTTACGATTTTGGACTAGTTGGTCATGCATTCGATTGATAACAGAAAGCATTTGACTCACAGAATGTACGACCCCGTTCAGTCATTCTGCTAACGAGGCGTACCTGTCGTTTGCACTCCAAAACATCGGCGTCGGTAGTCGTACCGAACAGCGTTTTTGAAATGTCCCCGAACAAATTAATAATACCTCGTTTTTCTCTTGGCACTGGGGCATGGTAAGTGGACATTGTTCGATCAATGTCGTCAATTTGCAAGTCCCATGCAACCGTCGTTTGGTTGGTTCATGAACCGCGCGTAATTCATTGATAATTGTCTTGAATCTTTGGAGCTTAGATCGTAATCCTGGGATCTCAGTCGGGGTTGCTATGGTTATTAAAACAACCCAAGTCGCAACATAACTGCGAGTCTCGTCGCCTCCCGTCACCAATAGTCAACCAGGCAAGAACCGTGGTTCGTTGAATCGTATATATGTTCTGTTATAATCGGCAGACAGTACAACAGTCATTAATGCAGTCGAAGTCATTAACGTGTAAAACACACCACTAGATGGATAGCTTCCAATCGGCATTTTTTTTTAAACGAATTCCGTCGGAGCCAAATTTCTTCGCTTTCTGAAGTGGGAAATCACAGGGTCCGTCTCGATGTCGCTGTCAGAGTCAGATAAGTCAGCAGCCAGTTGTGCCCGTCGGGACAGCGTTCTGACCCGCAACGGTCGGTCGACGTTCCGCTCTGTCTGTACATTCAGTCGGTCGTCTGGGGGCGTGGCTAACAAGTCATCTGAGGGGGAGTTACGACCCTGGTCTGGGGCTAACAAGTCATCTGAGGGGGAGTTACGACCCTGGTCTGGGGCTAACAAGTCATCTGAGGGGGAGTTACGACCCTGGTCTGGGGCTAACAAGTCATCTGAGGGGGAGTTACGACCCTGGTCTGGGGCTAACAAGTCATCTGAGGGGGAGTCACGACCCTGGTTTGGGGCTCTCAGATTCTGCCTATGCGTCTGTCGCCGTCGTTGGGTACACAGCTGTCGGGGACCGTCTCGTAACTGTGCAGTGTTATCACTGTTATTCCTTTGTCGGGGACCGTCTCGGAACTGTCCAGTGTCATCACCGTCATTCTGTTGTTGGACGTCTGGCCTGTCATTTCGCAAGCGAATCAGCTGTCGTTGATATTTGCTAGGTCTGTGTGGTTTACGCTTTGGCCGGGGGTGACAGTCATCACAATTTTGCTCTGGATTAGCAATGCGGACCTTCTCTTTGTTCAAAACTTTAGTCTTACCCGAGCGTTGATGGTGTAAAAATACAACAGGACCGTTAACACGCTTGTCAATCCATTCTGGTTCCCAGCGGCTAGTCAATGATATTCGACCTTCTGCTCTAATTACAACAGAATGTCCAGGGGAAATTTATATTATTCGTTCGCTTTTCTGGCAAGTCGCCCACGATTATATTTCCGACTGTCCTCTGTCATCGCTTGTGCGATTTTAAGGGCCGTCGCTAAATCGTCCAGTCGGTTGCCAAAAGCTTGCTCGTTGGAAACACGTAATGTCTTTTCCACGGGCATCCGTAGTTTCCTACCAGTCATAAGAAAGTGTGGTGTATAAACAGTCGTTGTCGATACACTCGTCCGATAGGCCAACAGGACGTAATTTAGAATAGATTCCCACCTGCTTGGTTGGTTATTTACCGCTTTCTGGATCTTCTCCGTTATCGTCCTGTTGAACCTTTCAATCTTCCCATTTGACTGGGGGTGGACGGGGGTGGACGGGGGTGGTGGTACGGTGTTCGATACCTAACTGTTCCAAATACCTTTAAAACTCCAATGCTGTGGACTCACTCCCAAAGTCAATGATCAGAAATTCGGGACAGCCATGGCGGGATATAAACCCGTTAGTGAAGGCATTCCAAGCATTCTCGTTAGATTTAGATGGAATCGGAATCTTGGACACAAATCCTCCCTATTGCAAAGTCACATGCGTCTGTGTATAACTTACAGGGTTTGTTAATGTCGGATGGTGCCATCATATCACGTGTGATGAAATTAGTAATTGTTTTAGTTCGTCAAACGCTTCCTGCCTTCCATTGTTCCAGCTAAACCGTACCTGTTTTCGTGTCAATTCAATCAAGGGTTCAGCTATTTTCGCATAATTTTTTTAGGCTGGCCCTATAATAATTGCACATTCCTAACATTGACCTGACTTCCTTGATGGTGGTTGGTCGTTGCAAATTAGCTCTCGCTGCTACTTTTTCCGGATCTGTCTGAATTCCATTCGCGTTAAGTATATACCCCAGACTCTTTACTTCTGGTAGGCCAAAAGCGCATTTGGTTGGCTTCAATTTGAGCCCCGCCTCTCTGAGTCTGTCGAACACAAGTTGTAAGTGCCTTATATGCTCATTTTAATTTTTTGCTAAAGACCAAAATATCGTCGATGTACACAAAGACGCATTTACCAATTAAATCAGCCAAGACCTTATTAATCTCTTTTTGGAAGAAATTTGGAACCGTTTTTAACCAAAATGGGACCTTTTTGAACTCGTAGATTCGCATAGGTAATCTTCTGTGAGTCAAGAAGCGCATGCGCAATGATCCAGCTTAGCCGAAATTCATCTGCGCGTGCGCATGATCCTCAGCTACAAGATGGACGTTCACAAGGAGTTCGTATTAGCGTTTTATATATATATATATATATATATATATATATATATATATATATATATATATATATATATATATATATATTTCCAAGTTGTCGAATAAGATTAAACAAGTGGAAGACGATAATTTTATTCAATTGTATGTATTTGAAGACCATTGCGGATGCAAAGAAAAGGATGCCAAACTTTTCTGCCGAATAAGGGATTCATTTACTTTATTGATTCGTTCGTACAGTATTACAATCTCAATAAATTGGGTATTTCTTCGTATTCTGAAAGGGACTGGCTATTTGCAGAGCAATTCTGTGAATAGCCAGATATTCGCAGAGCTTAGCCTAGGTTCTTAATTAATCACTGTCAAAATATAGATAGGACTTCAGTTATCATACAATTTGTATAAAAACGTTAATTCTATCGTAATTATACAATGACTATTTTATGAAGCTTAACAGATGTAACTGTCGTCTTTAAATCAGGACACCAAAGAGACAATGCCAAGCTGGTATCAAAGTTGGCCTTTCCGACGATTACCAACAGTTGGAAGTCAAGAAGATGGATGTCATGCACAACCATAAAGTGTCTGAAGTGACGTGTTTACTATATTACTACTGCTAATGCTGTGCTTCTCCTATTATTGGTAGAAGTGTTGCAAATAGACGCTTACAGTCGCACACACCAAGGATTGTTAATTAAAATGACCCTAATTCTCTGAATTTATTTTCAAAGAACATCTAAATTAGCAGTGCTATAAGTCATGTTTTAGTCTTTATTACTGCAGTTTATCTACCATGAGATATGTCATAATTCATGTTTTAGTCTTTATAGCTGCAGTATAATTGACCATGAAAAAATTTATATACTAGGAATTTGACAAATAAATAATCTGGTGAGACACGTCACATGTTACCTATAAAGGTGAAGATTTATGGGTCTGTCTTTAATTGTATTAAAGTGGTATCTAAATTATATATTTTAATTGTATTAAAGTGGTCTCTAAATTATATATTTTAATTAATTGCTAAATCATGTATTTTCTTAAATAGTATTAAAAAGAGGGAAGTTAGCAGCTATTTATGTTTAACATTCTACATCAATGTATTTTTTCTCAAACCATTGTTTATTGTCCGTTCACAGTTCATAAGGTCACATGCTGAAGTGTGCCACCTGATGAGTACCCAGTTGTTTATGTTGTACACAAGTAGGTGCAATTCAAAGTGTTCTATAGTGGGACGGGGGTATGAGAATTCTCTGCAGTACTAGTCACATATAAAATAATTAGTTAGGATAAAGAGTCCTTAACCATGATTCCTGACGAATCATTTTAAATGTTGATGCGTTTCTGTAATATGAATGCTATAGGTGACAAGTGTTTCATCAACATAGGTCGGAGACGAGTTACAGTTGTTTTGGGCTGCATGTTTCATGTTAAACATGGTTCCTATGTGTCATGGAAATCCTTGATTTTCTAAATATTTTTCCAGATATAGAAAGTTATTAAATTGTGCTAAAAGTTATGGAACGTTTTTTTTTGGTGAACGATAATCTACCATCCACCTGCCTGCATACTTTCATACGTACATGTATATGTACAACACTCGCACTCATATTATTATATTATATATTTCATATTTATTGCAGACACCTGATAGAGAGGGAGAAGTATATGTTCCACTGTAGAATGTTCACATAAAATAAACTGCATTGAAGCCATAATTGACAACGTTCGTTTTCCAAAACAGTGAGCATGGTGTCCTCATAGATCTCTCAAACAATTGTATTTGGGCCACCTTTTTCTGAATAGTTTAATGAACCACAATTTTTCAACTTCATTTGATCATTATCTGTTGATGAATATCGACCTTGCCACTCAATACATTTGACAGTTATCTGTTGATGAATATCTACCTTGCCACTCAGCACATTTGTCAATTATTTTTAAACTTCATTTGACCATTATCTTTTGATGAATATCGACCCTGCTGCTCAGTACATTTGACATTTATCTGTTCATGAATATTGGCCTTGCTACTCTGTACAGTTGACAGTTACCTGTTCGTGAATATCGACCTTGCCACTCTGTACATTCGTCAACAACTGTAAAAAATGCTCAGTACCCGTGAACAAGCTTTGCTATGGTCAGGGGTTCACGGGATCACATGATGGGCATATCGTTAAAGTGAAAGTGGTTTTGGGGCTGTGCATCTAAAAGAGGTAATAACAACTGGAAAATACTGGAAACTATATATTTTCATTTGGTGAGTGAATTTTGCGAGACACTGGCACTTGTGACGTAGGGTTTTCTAACATATGGCGTGGCCCATGAAATTAAGTTTCTGTGTGTTCAAAAAGGTGTTCTTAGTAAACCGCTGTCATGATATTCTTAATTATAGTTGCAAATGGTTATGTTTGAGTAACTCATAGGTGCATAGACCCAAAACTATGACTTTTGTTTCCCTTTAATAGAAGTAAAACTGTTCCCTTCGAATGCAATGCAATGTAAACATGATATTCACCTGTGAAACATTAAAGCTGCTTCCTCAACTGAGGAAATCCAGTTCATTTGTGTCAAAATATGTAATGTGTGAATAGTTTATGTAATATCCGCAATCGATTTAATAGAAAATGCATATTTTTGTTCAAATCGTCGAAACAGTTTACTTTAGTCGTCAGATCTGGTAAGGACCAAAATAGTGGGTATCCAAAATGGAAAACACTGTGTGGGTCAATACTGATCATCGTGACCTCCATCCTCTCACCAATCGCATGACAAAGTTACGAAATTTCACCAATTAAGCAATCCATGATTTTTCAGCATTTCGATTTTTATATCAGTTAATGCTTGAACAGGCATTAACTAATTTAATAGTTTGTCTGACGAGTTCACAAAAACTACACACAAAAGTTGCACAAATAAGCTAGCATGTTGCAATGGACACTAGGTAGGTTTGGCTTCCCCAAAATTAATTTGATATGAGACTAGCAAAAAATTCGAATTGAAGAGGTACCTTTAAGATAATTCACCTATTTTTTATATGGATGTTGCATTCAACTACATGTTATTAGTCTGGATATATACAACCATGTAGATTTATGTTGATGTCAACAGAACCAACGACCACCCTCACCACATATTAAGTAGTGTATCATGAAGTACACCCTCACCACATATTACGTAGTGTATCATGTAGTACACCCTCACCACATATTATGTAGTGTATCATATACCAAACCCTCACCACATATTATGTAGTGTATCATGTAGTACACCCTCACCACATATTATGTAGTGTATCATATACCAAACCCTCACCACATATTATGTAGTGTATCGTGTAGTACACCCTCACCATATATTACGTAGTGTTGTACACCAGAATGTTAACAAGACATATTGCACACTTTTAAAGATCAACCTTTAAATAATTATTCTTAGCTAAAATTAATACGATCGTTATCTTTGTAATCTACATATATCTTTTTAAGTTCGCTACTTCAGCTTGTTGCATGTAAAAAAGGCCAACCTTTGATACTGTACATAAAATACATAAGTGAGCTACGTTTTCTCAATAACCTTTGTAATGTTTAGGACTCAAATCTATATGTATTATAAAAGTCGTGTCATAAAGTATCAAGTATCATGGACCGATTGTATGTATTGTTTTGCTGCACATTGGACGTCTATGTTGAAATTGACTTATGAAAATGCATACTGTTTGTGATGATTTAGGAATGCTAATTATTTTAACCGGA